>JAQMYJ010000012.1:20789480-20809993 GCA_030014305.1 Clarias laeviceps
TATATATATATATATAAAAAGTGGAATTTTGTTGTAGATAGCACGCTAATACTCATGCAGTCAAGTGTAGTACTGCTAAGAAAACTAGGGCTGTCAATGTTAACACGTTAATGCATGTGGTTAATTTATAAATTTTAATGCGTTTAACTTTTTTTTTTTCAAAGTAATCATCTGACCAAGTTGGATGCTAATCACAGCGCGGTTACCCAGCTGTATGTGATAAATGCATGTTTAGTGCAAATAATAAGCTGACTGAGGAAACATCACCCAGTGTGGTGAACAGCAAGTTCCATTATAAAAAGCTTCCAGATGAAAGTTGTGCACTTGAGCTACATTCAGGAGGAACTATTTTTTGCAAGAATATATGCAATATAAGTTGTGAGAGCGGTGCCTCAGGTGGCTAAGGCTCTAGGTTGTTACGTTTTGGATCTGAGGACCCTTGAGCCCTGCCTTCAGTGGGTTGCCACACCCCGTATTACTCAGCCACTGCATGTAGTTCCTGTCCAACTCAAGAGGCTTTAATTTAACATTTGTTACACGTTAATGCTTGAGTTATAAAACTGCATGTTTATAATACAAGTAAATCTGAGTATTTAAAAATTTTAATAAATTGTGATTTATCAGGCTATGACTGATTAATTAGATTAAAAATGTAATCAATTGACAGCATTAAAAAACTGATAGAGCATTATGCATGAGCTACAGTACGTTAGCAATGTCACTAAATAAGTTCATGGTTTGAAAATTGCACCAGTCACATCTTATATAAGAGAATGACATACCTGGTACTTGGAAACATTTAGCTGTGTATTACGTTGTCTTTTAATGAAGATCAAAATGACCTCAGTTTAAACATGCTAAATATTCTGCACATATCCTGCCTTTTATTAAGGACTCCTACCAGTAAAAAATATGAGGTAGTTTACTGCACTGGCCAATTTAGGTTTCTTGGCTAAATTTGACCAGCCTGGTGGCCAATCTTCATTGATTGCACATTCCACAAGTAAGAGCAGAGTGTGAAGGTTTAATTAGCAGAGTAATAGCACAGTTTTGCTTAAAATATTGCAATGCACACAACATTATGGGTGACATATCAGAGTTCAAAAGAGGACAAATTGTTGGTGCGCGTCTCGCATCTGTGACCAAGACAGCAAGTTTTTGTGATGAGCCATGGTATCCAGGGTAATGTCAGCATACCACCAAGAAGGACGAACCACATCCAACCGGACTAACTTTGGCAGCAAGAGAAATCTGTCTTGCTAACCCAGATTGTATCCAAAAAACATAAAACCACAGCTGCCCAACTCACTGCAGAATTAAATGTGCACATCAACTCTCCTGTTTCCAACAAAACTGTTCGTCTGGAGCTCTACAGGGTCAATGTACATGGCTGGGCTGCTATAGCCAAACCTTTGGTCACTCGTGCCAATGCCAAACGTCGGTTGGTGCCTGCAGCAAAAATCTTGGGCTGTGGACAATGTGAAATATATATTGTTCTCTGATAAATCCATCTTCATTGCCTTTCCTACATCTGGGAGAGTTACGGTGTGGAGAAGCCCCAAAGAATTACCCAGACTGTTGCATGGGGTGGATGAGTGATGGTTTGGGCTGCAATATCATGGCATTCCCTAGGCCCAATACTTGTGCTAGATGGGTCGCGTCACTGCCAAGGACTACCAAACTATTCTGGAGGACCATGTGCACCCAATGGTTCAAACATTGTATGCTGAAGGCGGTGCCGTGTATCAGGATGATAATGCACCAATACACACAGCAAGACTGGTGACATGGTGGTTTGATGAACATGAAAGTGAAGATGAACATCTCCCATGGCCTGCACAGTCACCAGATCTAAATATTATTGAGCCTCTTTGGGGTGTTTTGGAGGAGCGAGAAACGTTTTCCTCCACTACGCATTACGTAGTGACCTGGTCACTATTCTGCAAGAAGAATGGCTCAAAATCCCTCTGGCCACTGTGCAGGATTTGTATCTGTCATTCCCAAGACGAACTGATGCTGTATTGGCCGCAAAAGGAGGCCCTACACCATAATAATGAATTATTGTGGTCTAAAACCAGGCGTTTCAGTTTCATTGTCCAACCCCTGTATATCACCATGGCCTGGCATCTAATAAAAATACACCCCGATCATAATCATCCACAGATGGCAAAGTGCTGTACACTTAAGCATGACTAGCTGCACATAACGGAATCTCACAGTACTGCAGGTAGAGACAGAAGGACTTCATCACCTGTACACTTCTTTCTGAAGTTCAGTGTTTCTCTTAATCTCTTGGTCCAATCGGACATCCACTGATTTCTTCTGCTCTGCTACCTTCTTGGCTTTCTTCTTTTCTAGCTCCACCTGTAGCACACATAAAGCAGTGGCATAGGAAGTAATGTTACTTCATCTAAATTGGACAGTATGTATACTGAGAATGTGTTTTCAAAAATGGCAAAACCAGCAAAGATGCTGGAACTTTTCTATGAATCACAGAATTACTTTGACAGATACAATGACCATGCTCACACAGCCTTATTCTATTATATGGTTTCTCCTTTAAAAAGTAGAGAACTTTTGTGTACCTGGCTGCTGAGCTCTCCTTTATCTTTCTCCAGTTCAGCCAGTCGGAGACCGAACCGTGACCGATTCTTTAACTCTTCTTCCCACAGAGCCTGAGAGTCATGGGCATTGTGGGAAAGCACACCTTGCTTCTGCACCTGAAACAACAACAAATATCAGTCAAGTATTTGCTTTTATCATCCTATTCAAGCAATGCATTTCCCTTAACTGCACTTTCATTAATGCACAAGTCTGTTATATTTTGTTGTAATAATATGTTATAATATAATAGTATAATATTCTATTCTTTCCAAACCCAGGAAGGTTGCTAAATGAATCTGTATTAAATTTGTACTTAAGTCCTGTAAAAAAAAAACAAAAAAAAAAAAACAGTTCTATCATATTAAAAAAGATCTCCAGTCTTTAGCCTCTGCATCACTTTCACCAATTAGCTATAATTGCTCTGACAAGTAAACTGAATAACATGGATTATCTCATTGTATTGAGCCATGAAGAATATATATGGCAGCAAGTGAACAGTCAGTTCTCTAGAAGCAGGAAAATGAGCAAGCATAAGAATCTGAATGACTTTAACAAGAGCCACATTAAGATGGCTAAAAAAAATGGGTTAGAGCATCAACAAAAATGGCAGGTCTTCTGGGGTGTTCCTGGTATGCAGTGGTTAGTACCTACCAAAACTAGTCCAAGGAAGGACAAGGAACTGGTGACAAGACTCGTTATGCTCTATATGAGGCTGTGAAGCCACAGACTGGTCAGAGCGCCCATGCTGACCCCTGACTGGCTGCTGAAAGCTCTTAAAATGGGCATGTAATCGTCAGTATTGTACCATGGAGCAATGGGTGAAGGTGGCCTGGTTTGATGCATCATGTTTTCTTTTACATCATGTGGATGTAAATCATGTTGCACATACTTAAATAAACACAAGTTTAACCCATTTCTCAGCAATGCAAAGAAAAAGTTAAACCAGACACTTTTATGTGATAACAGAGTGAGAAAAGTCGCACCTCACGACTGAGCTGATCCTCAAGAGCCATCTTGCTGCTTTGCAAATTCGTTACTAAAATCTCCAATTGATTGCGCACCTGTGTTAATGTAAAGAAAGGTAACGCAAAGGCATGTGAGGCATTTCCACAGCAAGATAAAGAGCTCTTTGATAGAGTAAAGCGACACGCTTCATGCAGATTTCAAACTATTTTTATGAAGAACCAACACTGAAATGCTGTTCAGATCCCCAAGAAATACAACAGAAGCTTCATGTAACAGCAAACTCAACTGTTTCAAACTAAACACAAAATCCCAGTAGAAATACCACCACCAAGAGCAGAAATTGTCCATATACAACCCAAATAAGTCCCATGACTATTCCGCATTGTCTGGAAGGCCTTGATATTTTGGGTAAAGCAATGGAAACTCAGGAGCACTGATGGGATACCTATACAAATATTAATTACAAGAACACTTTTTTTTATAACATAAGATAAAATTTACCACAACATACTGTAAGCTCTAAAAAGTGTTTTATTTCTGTCTTATGAAAATGGGTAATTAAACATTCTTTTGCCTAAAAGTTGGACAGACACATTTTTTATTAGTTCATTTTATTTTGAAATGGAATAATTTCTAAGATGCAGAATGTCTCAATTTGCTACAAAAGCTTGTAGTATATGATGAGCTGTTCAACAGAAACATAATGCCATCTAGTTCATCCAATTGAAATGGAAATATTCTCGGACAACTACATTTCCACATAACTTCATTTTATTAGCTAGAGCACAATAAACTAACACCCTAAAGGTTTGTATGTTGGTTTGGGTTGTAAATGGACACCTAGTAAACTGGTTGATCAAGTCTTTTTTGAAAGGGGCAGTAGGCATTGTAGCTAAGTATGTGTAAAATACCAACCCCTCCTCCTGGTGATGAATCTGTCGGCTGTGAAAAGAACACTGACACTATCAGTTAAGGCAGGCATGAGGCACGTAATGGAGGTCAGTATTTACTGTATAAGACCAAATAAATATAAATGCACACTCAGGTTTTAATCCCCTACATCAGAGGATCTCAATACCAGAGCTGCGGACTCAGTGAAAGATTTTTGTGTGGGTCCCCAATATAAGACTGAGTACCCCTGTTGATGTATGATACACATAAAAAACACAAGAGTTCATTTCATCATGTTTTTGAGCATACAGCAGTCTGTAGCCCTTAAAATTTAGAGCATTTTAGCCATTTTTGTTTTGATTTTTTTTAGTGAACATATATAAGGCTCAGGATGCAGGTGCAGTATACAGTGACATATTCTTTTTGTCAGCACAACCTAGGCAATATAAAGTTTGAAAATGAATTTTATTAATATTTTAACCAACACGACTCAGCAAAAAAATTGAAAATGGGTAAAGAAATGTCACTGATTGTTTTGTGACCAAAAATAAATAAATAAATAAATAAATAAATAATATGCTCATTTTGAAAGTTCTACATTTTTGCGACATTATTCCCATATTCTGGTAGTGGTAAAATTTACACATTATAAAAGTAATGATAACTTTTGTTCCACCAGACATATCCAAAAACCCAAATGCACAGTTAGATGTCTAAAGCCTCCCCATTAAAACACACAGACAGTACAGTACAAACAGTATACTTTTTTAAATTGTCATTGACATATGCTGTGTTGCCGGCACAGATCTGTGCCGCTTGGGTTTTAATATTTATTCAGTTCATCTCATTAACGCAAAACAATCGAATAAATGCAAAATGACTTTAATTATATACTAATAAAATTCTGTAATAAAAGAATCTGTACTTACAGCAGTAGTTTCTTGGGCTTGTTTCTGGATGACTTCAATGCGATCATTCTGTTGTTTTAGTGTTGCCTCTAGCCCGGCATTCTCTATCTCTAATCTGTGGAAATAAATAAAAAATAAAAAATCTACATAATCCTCAGTAGAACCTATTTATAATCTATTTAAATATTAGACCCATTATTAAAGCGCATAAAATAAATTTTTGCCTATGCAGAAATCTTTTTGACTCCGTGGCCAGTCGGATACAGCAGGTTTTGAAGAATAAAGGACTTCCTACTAAATGTTGATTGTTGTATAGAAATTCCATTGCATAAAATCAAAGTCATTAAAACACAGAATTTTACTTCGGTCTCAATATTTAGGCCATCACTGCATAAGAACTCATTCATTAATATCTTTGGTGTATTGTGTTTTACATTGCTGTAAAAAAATGAAAATCAGTCAATTAATCAATCTTATAACCCCTGGGTCATGTCCCTGGACTCCACATAAAGAACCACTGCCTGAAATGAGACAGATCCTAATCATTAGAAACTAATGATAAAATCTTTTACAATTTACTTATTTACAAATAACACAATAAAGTAAAAAAACATAATCTAACAGTACAGTACATAAAGAAATGCTTCAAATATATTCAAATATCTCCATATTCTATACCTCTGTACTGCCTCCTCTAGCTGTTTAATGATTTGTTCTGAACGTGATGTAGCAGCAAGCACTTCCTGGAGTTTCTGACCCGAGCAGATGAGCTCCCGCTCCTTCTCGGCCAGCGTGCCCATCAAATTGTTAATGCGCCTTCCAGCCTTTTTGTTCTGCTCCTCGCTCTCCTGAAGCTGGAGGTAAAGTCATGACAAGAGCCATTTCACAACACTTCAAAACACTCATTGAACTTTAGTTTATGCTACAACTAAATATTGCCACAGTATGATATCAGAAAATAGGATTTCTTAGGCCACCTCTCCCCTGAGTCTGTCCATTTCCTTCTGAGTGCGCGCTTTCTCTTCCTCCAGGCCATTGCGGTACCGAGTGTTTACCTCCAGAGATGCCTCACACATGGACAGCTTCTTTAGAGAGTTAGCCAGCTCCTGTTGTAGCTCCCTTAGAGAACTCTACCATGGAGATGAACACATCACAACTCTTTATTAATATGATTTTAAATGTTCCAACACATCTAAGAGGACCAATTAATCTTAATTTTAAGACATGCACACCTCTCGATCAGCTTTCTCTTGCTCTAGTCTGTAGTTTTTTTCTTGGAGCTTTACATTTTTGGTTGCCAGCTCTTCACTCCTCTCCTTAACTATCTGTGCTGTCTCCTCATCTTTAGCACGCAGCTGGTTCAGAGCTTGAGCGAAGCACTCCTGCGCATCTGTAACGGCCTGCTCCTTGGCTGTGCCTCTGTTCTTCGCCTCTTCCAACTGCTGCCTGAGCAGGGCACCCTCAGTCTGTGCCTGTACCAGCCTCTCCTGCATGGCATCATGTCTTGCGGTGGCATGGCTAACCCGATCACGCTCACTCTGCAACGTCCCCTCCAGCTCCTCAAGTCGTGCACGGGCCTGTTCTCGTTCACGAGCTGCTGTCTCTAGCAACACGCTCTTCTCAGCCAAACTTAAAGTGGCTCTGTGCCACTCATTCTCCAGGTTGTTGACACGGGACTCAGCTTCGCTCAGCTTCTGAGAAAGTGACTGGATGGTGTCACGCTGTGAGCTGGATTCTGATGACCGCTTCTCTTCAGATCGTTGATTCTGTTCACGCTCGCGCTGTAGGGTGCGCTCCGTCTCTGCACGAGCCGCCTGAAAAACAAGGCCAGAAAGAGTTAGCAAAAAGCAGTACTAACACAAATTAAACTGAATGAACATCATTTAAGGATACAACATATATAATCAGCAGACTCAGTACAAATTCATATCCACTACATCTTATTTCATAGACAGAAAAAGCCCACATAGTCACCTGGCACCTCTCGGTCTCCTGTAATGCTCCCTGGAGCCGTGTTTTGCTGGTCTCAACCTCAGCCTCCAACTGTTGGCGCCCCTGTCTCTCGTGCTCCAGTTTGGTGCTAAGCAGCGCACACTCTGACTTCAGGGTGCTCACCTGCCCGTTGTACTGGAAGACAGTCTGGGCTAGAGTCTGATCATTTAGCTTTAGATCACGTCGAGCATCCTCTAGTTTCTCCCGCAATGCGTCTCTTTCGTCAACCAGTCTGCTCTCCTCCTGCCGGCTGAGGGAACGAAAGTGCTCCAGCTCAGCCCGTACTGAGCTCAGCTCCTCCTGCAAAGTGCAGACCTGCTGCTGCAGCTCCCTCTCACGCTCACTGGCTTCAGTTAGCTGGGAAGAAACCTGGACAATATGGTGAGGAGGCTTAGTTTAATACTGGCTTACAATCATAAAGACAATGTAGTGTCCATAAAAACCGACCTCAGTGTTACGATGCCTCCAGATATGATTCTTACACTATTAGCATGAGATTTTTATATTTGACTAATACCTCAGTGCTCTTGGTAAGGTTCCTGAGGTTCTTCTCCTCAAGGTCCTGCTGCTTGCGCAGGTGACTATTCAGCAGGTCCTCCTGTAAGGCTCGAGCACTTTGCTCATGGGCCAAAAGACGCTGGGTTTCATTCCTGTCTTCCTCCATCTACGCAGCACACCACATAAGGAAAAAATGCAACTTACCCACAAATCGTGCAGTTATTGAGGAGATTACAGCTTAGTCAGATTTTTTTTAAGAAACTGACACTCACTGACCTCCTTTAGTTTTAGAAGATCCAGACCTATTAACTCTAATTCTGACTATATATTAAACTTTAATTTCTTCACAATCAAAAGAAATGTGCTGAAACACATTAGTCTGGAAAGTGTTAAACAATAGGCTTTTTTTATTAACAGTGGCATATAAAAAATGTGTATCACTTAAAGGAAATGTAAAATAAAATAAAAACATAAATCTGAAATTATTACAGTTTTTGGTAACTATGTAGTATGAAATAACTCTCCAGAAGCCCAGCTATTTTCCCAATATCACATATTTGTACCCTTGCTTTGTCAAAATAAATAGAGAATATCTGACTTTCTGTTAATAGGAAATAAAGTTTGTCAGTATATGTTTCACTTGGCTAACATTAGACAGCTATATACAGTACACTGTAATCAACTTAAATTAATTACATTTATTGCACTAAAAATCTAGAGTTTGATTTAGAAAATGATTAAACACACCTACAATAATGTAACAAATCTAACTCGTTAGAAATAAATTGGTGTGTTTTCTTTTGTTTTGCTTTACTGCTATTCAGGGCTTGGAAGGTACAGTACTACTGCTTCTGATCAAAGTGAACGCTGAAAAGCCTGTGCAAAATCCTCACAGGTTCTTCCAATGTCCAGGATTTTATGTTTTGAAGTGAGATAGCCGTAGCCCAAATGTATACGCTATTTGAGTTATGTTGGATTTACACCCAGTAATATAAGACTGTGTTTTTTGTCCATTTCCAACCAGTGAGACACAACAAGCCCAGTGAGAGAAAAAATAATAATAAATCACAGCTGGTGTGAGCCAGGGTTACAAATGTATACAAATTTATTTAAATGCTCAAATTAACTGGAAAGCACTCAAACAACATATTCACTCAATATAAAGTACAGTATATAGTTTAGCATGACTGATAAACCACTGCTGTCACAGAAACTCAGGCAATTCTGACTGATTTAAACAAAACTATAATTTAGCATCACAGATCATTACCTGCTTCATGTTGTTCATCAGGGCCCTCATCTCTAGTTCCAGGTTCCTCATTTTGAGCTCCACTTTCTCCCTCTCCTCTGCTTCCTCTCGGTGCTGCTCCTCTTTCCTAAACAACTGCTCTCGGGTCTTATCATACAGCATAGACGCACTCTGTTGCTTTTCCTGTTCTTGCTTCAGCAGAAACCTACAGCAGAATATTGAGGCCAATATCTCACCTGCTTTTCTAGTGAGCATGTATATATGAAGACTATGAACATGAATACATGAAGACACTGTCTAATATAACTCACTTGAGGTTGTTGAGGTCTGTCTCCAGCTCTAGTCGGAGGTGCTCCAGGTTGGACTTGCTCTCTCTGCTCTCATCCAGCAGGAGTTTGAGCTCATTCCGCTCCTGCTCCAGCTTAGTAACCTTATCAGCCAGTCGGCTGTGTCTGTTGCGTTCCTTCTTGATTGTGTTCTCATACTCATGGAACATGTTCTGCAATTTCACCATGCTCATCGAATCTACAGAGCCATTAACTAGCGTTAATACCTGTCTTTCTGCATGAAGTGTGTCCGTTATCATTATATACCCAGGAACCAAATTAAGTCACCCCCAGGAATGATTCAGAAAGTATTTAACGCTCAAATCAGCAATTTTTAATATATTGCCTACATGAAAAACGTATGAATGTGTAAAAGTCCAGCTCACCTATAGTGCTGGTGTCCAGCTGCTTGATGAGTAGAGAGGCATTAAAGTAGCCTGAGGTAGCAGAGTCCAGCTCTTCAGTAGCTGTGTCAGATGACTGTGTGAGGTCTTCAAAGTCATCCGCCATTTCCAACTCTTCACCATTCTGCACGGATAAACGTTTTACAAAGTCTCACATTTCTGTTTAAAGTACAGCTCCGTACACATTGCACATTGTGGACTGAGGAAGAATGAACAATACGACAATTATCAGATTACAAACAGATTATAAATTGAATATGCTGACTTAATAAACAACCCTACCTTTTTCTCAGCCCTATGCCGTGAGGTTGGAGACCTACACAGAATAAAAAAAGGAAGAAAAAAAAAAAAGACAATTCGAACGTTCTTATTTAATATTGAAATGACACTGAGACAACCTGGGTTGCACAATCTACAAATGGTACAATGCAGTATCTATACTGTACCGCACATGTTTGTGGCATCCAGAACAGACAGGTTTTTAGAAGTATATAAGGTTTGAGTGCATAATGAGCAAGCCAGGAAGTCCAAATCATATGAAAAGAATGCCATACTGCATATGTACCTTGCTTCATCTTCTGACACCTCACTTAAAGTACTATCATCAAACACAGACACGGGACCTCCATTACGGTGGTTTGCAGGGCAGGGATGTCTAGATTGCTTTGACGCAGGGACATGTAGCAGGTTCCCCTGGCTACTCACAGCTTTGTTCTCCTCAACATCAAGTAGTAGTGTCCTCCTGTTAGTATTGGGAATTACAAATCTCATCATTCATTGTGAGACTGAAAAGATTTCGCTGCCCACCACCAGCCTTCATTCAAACATGCTACAATAAATTATGAAGTGAAGTGTTTCCAATGAAGTAACAGCAGGGTCACAGACCAAAGAACACAATTGTTAAGTATTACATTTAACAGTGTTTAATTTATGTATAGAGTGAAACATTTTTGTTTTAGTTTTTTCCATTGTTTAAAACCCCTGATTTCATTCATTATGAAACCCCTGATTTCATACAAATGCCAACTGACTAGGAGGTGTCACTGAAATAAAATCCCATTGTGCCACATTGACCGTAAGTGGAGACTAACTAATCTTGTTTATGCATAAAAATGTAAACATTTCCTTATATTTAGCCCCCCATCTTCAAACTTTATACCTCCTTGGAAAAGGTTTAAAAAAAAAAAAATTCTTACCTCCTTGGGCTCCTTGTCGGCCATTTTGGTGAAATATGATCCCCTTTCTTTAAAGCATCATCCTTCTGAGATCCACTATCACATGTCCCTTCCTGTTTAGGGTTAGGTTTGTCAGGGTTGGTTTCTGATTTCTTGCCTTTTCCTTGGTCAACACCAGTTTGTTTAGCAGTGCCACGGGTCTTCCATAAAGCACTGGACTTAAGTTCTGCTCTCATGACACCAGCCTCTGTCACACCACCCTAAAAACAAAAGCATATGCAATTTGTTTAGTTTAAATGAACTTAGTATTTGTGTATACATAAAGTGACATAAATTACATAAATACTAACAACAAAAAAACACAAGAATCAACAAGACAGAAGTCTTCTTTTAAAGATTTTAAAAGAAGCACTAATAATGAAAAATGATTAATGCACACACAGACACACAATGTATACTACTCAGGAAAGATGAGATGTGATCTTCCAGTAGCTGAAGGAAATTATGAGTGGCACAAACACTGAAGTGTGAGGAGAGGCCCTTAAGACAGTACAAGGTGTGCAATTTGATAACCGGACACCTGGTCAAAAAATCAGGCTTTCAATTTTTAATGGCTGAGCTGTTTGAGCCAGATGGGGAATAAGGGATGAGCAGTTCAGCCTCTGCTATTTAAATAATTAGGCAGGAAGGAACTGGGGATACACAAATAAATTCTTGTTGTGCATCACATGGATCAGAGCTTTTGCAAAAGCCACAAACAACAAATTATACTTTGCAGACTCACTGCTGTTTTATTGTCTTTAGGAATGTTATGACTAGCAATAAACAATCATTGTGTATGTACAGTATTCTGCAAAGCACATGTAAGCTGCGACAGCAACCTGGAGAACTGTAAAGACTACAACAGTTAAGAAACAGTTAGAAATAGGACTAAGTCCAAATCTGTCCTGCTCATAGTTACAGTATTAGTGAAGAAAAGAAATGGAAAAAAGACAAAAATGACACAGGTGATTACTGCTACTTAGTTGAGATTTCCTTCTTCACCATTTCCCTACCTCAGTTATGGGCCTCTGTATGCCCTCCTCAACCAACTCATCTGAGTTGCAAGAACCTGCATCTGGCACAGAGGGAAGGACCACGGACTCTTTAACTAAATGCATCGGACAAATCCCAGCTTCCTGAGAAGATTCTTGGTTAACACCAAATGACGTTTGGAGTTTACCCAAGTGAGACATTCTTATGTTCTCCTTATTTTCACCTTTACTAGAGAAAGAGTCTGTGCTCCGGGCAAGCCATTGGTTGGAGCTGCTTTCTGTTTCTTGAGACATTTTATTCTGAGTTTCTGAAAAATTTTGCTGGATATCTTTGTTTTTGGCAAAATCGTTACTGGGAAGCTCCTCAGAGTAGGATTCCTCTTGTCCAGACTCTCGCTGCTCAGGAATAGGCAGCAGTCTGGCACTTCTAGCTCGTGTTGTGGGTCGCACTATCAACTCTTCCTCATCTTCACTGGAGTCTTCCTCGGGTGCACCCTCAGGAATGTCTGTATCATTCTTTATACCTTCGGTTGCTTCTTCTTTCTCTTCTTTGGCTTCTTTGTCCTTGGCAGTCTCACTTTGCTCCTTATGCTCTAGCTCGCCAAATCTTTCTTTAAGTTCAGCGGCTACGCTTTTGTATTGGGATTTTGTTTCCTTTTTCTCAATTTCCACCCAGATTTTCTCATAGCGTTGCTCCCAGGTAGTCTCATGGAAAGATGTATTTTCTATATCCTCTTCTTTCTCTTCTACCTCAGTGTTCTTGGATTCATAGGGGGCTAGATGATATGAACTACTTAGAGCTATCTCAAGTGCATCTAATGTGTTTCTCTCCTTCGACAGCACAAGTGGACAAAAAAAAATACGATTAGCATTAAAAATAAAACAATCGGAATAACGGTGCTTTAACCAGATTTACTTTTACAGGATACACAATATTTTGCCTTGGGAAGCTTATAACATACATTTTCAACTCCAAAAACACTGATCACATTTTTGTTCATCCACATCAACTATAGGTAATACATAAAGACTGTATGGGTATAAGCTATAGACCCTGAAATCTGCTCACCTTTTCTGGATGTTCATTAGCCTGTGAGCTAACATCACTCTCTCCATCTTCCTCAGGTGCTGACACTGGTGCAACAGAAGAAATAA
Source organism: Clarias laeviceps (assembly GCA_030014305.1). Lineage (NCBI taxonomy): Eukaryota > Metazoa > Chordata > Actinopteri > Siluriformes > Clariidae > Clarias > Clarias laeviceps. Next base: position 20,802,683 of record JAQMYJ010000012.1, read on the forward strand.
TATTTCAACAACAGGAATGTCTGATATTATTAGTGTTGATGAAGTTTATGTGAAGTTGGCATGAATGTTTTAACATTTGGTTGACCTGCATACCTGTTTCAGTCTTGGCGGTGTGTGGCAGTGGAGCGGTCATCTTTACAGGACTGGAGGTGTTGTCTGTGTCCCAGTCTGACTCTGCAATATAATTTGAAAATTAATAACTTTAGTCTGACTGATGATTCAAACATCTTTGTATACATCGCACAAAGAACAAGCTTTACACATTTAAATACGCAAAATTATCTCTTACCTTCATCACTTATTGGTTTCTTAATGGACTCCATGTGAGTGACTTTTTGAAGTTGATGTTCAGGCTGTAGACTGGTAAGAGGTTTGAATGAGCGTGGACTTGGCATTGGACGGTTTTTTAAAACGGGAGATTCTTTCCCTTCTTCCTTTTTTGTCTTGGCAGCTTCAACAGATGTATGCAGTTCCTGCTCTTGGACTTCTGGCAGAGGCACTGGTGTTTCATTTACTAACTCTTCCTCGTGTTTGTAGACGGGCAGGTTTTTACTGGCTTTACTGGTGGTACTTGCTGAGTCCCAGTCTGAAGCATCTGTGATAGGAATAAGCTTTTTAATTTGGGACTAAACATTGCAGTATTAATTTTTTAGCATTTACAGCAAAAAAAAAAAAAAAAAATCCTAACACTACAAAGCTCAGAGCAGAGTGAAATACAGTGCATCTGACCTGCTGGGATTTGGTGATTTTCTTTTAGGTAAGATAAAAATACACAAAAATATTTTAATCCTTACAAAAAAACCTGATTGAGAATACCATGAACGATTCAACAAGGTTCAAAATTACTGTACCTTCAAGGTCACCAACATCCCCTAAACCAAGTTCCTCCATTACATCTGTAAGCAAAGACATATTAGGAATGACTAAATAACAGCATAAAGCCAGGCTAAAATATACACACACCACTGTTATTACCTGTCTTTTTTCCAGCATCTTTTGACTCCAGCAGCTTATTCAGCACTGATAATGGCTTTGTATTAAGCAGTTTTTGCTGAGCAAACACAAAAGAAATCATTCATAAGCAGCGTTGAGCAAAGGACACAAATCCTGTACTTGAGGATTCAATTCAATTCAATTAAATTTTATTTATATAGCGCTTTTAACAATGGTCATTGTCTCAAAGCAGCTTCACAAAATGAAAAGAAAATGTATGAATTTATCTATAAAAGTAGAGATATCCCTTGTAAAATATTTCTCTCTCTCACTCAACTGTGAATGAGCTGCTGTTTGGAACCATCTCCACTTCTGATTTCTTTCTTTCTTTCTGATTTCAAAACCTACTACATGATCGAGTTTTTTTTTACGGAGAGAAGAAAAATCATGCGATTAAGTATAATCAGCAGGTGGCGATGTTACCGCTTCAAATGCTACACATCACTGTGGTTATATAACGCAAAACCATACATGAACATAGTGAAGGAGAAACTACTGATATTTGTTCAAAAAAAAAAGTTTTAAAAAAAAATCACTAATAAAACTACTTAAGTATAGTACATACACAAGAAAACTGTACGTAAGTACAAAGTAAAGGTACTTGATTACTTTACATCTTTGTTTATAAATGTACAAATTAAATAAAATAAAATTTAAAGAAAAATTAAGAAAAATACACTCATGAGTCATACTGAAAGCTTACCTGCTTTTCTGATTTCTCTTCATCACTTTTATCCTCTTCTTCCTGACCAGTCCTTAAAACTGCAAAAGGAAAAACGTTTGAACTCTTGACACATTAAAGGTAAAAAAACACACACATTTACCAAAAACATAGGAAAAGACACATAAGCAATGAATAAATAAACCTCTAGAGCAGCTACACTGCAGGCATGCACATGCAAAATGGCAATTTCCTTAATGCATGTGAGCTTTTGGTGAGCAAGCAAAGCACGGAAGATACTGCAGTCGTTTTATTTACATTTATGTCTACAAATCACACAGTGCCATAGCAAGTGTGTCTATGTAAATATATTTACTTATACACTTTTTGATACCAGCTCGTACAACACACGAGGTGGTATCCAAACGTTTCGAGACTAGTTGTGTAACACACCAACAGATGGCAGCACAAGGCTGCACGCATAGTCACATGGAGCACCGACCGTCATAAGTCAGTGTGCCAAAAGGCATTGTCTTGTGTACATCAGGAGCTGTGCAACTGTTGCTATTCTGACCCAATGCATTACTACATTTGTTATTTTATCATGGACAGCAAGTTAGAACTAAGAGCAAACATGAAATTATGAAACTGGGCAATTCTGCCACAGAGACGTTGACATGATTCTGCAAGTTCACGGCGATGCTGCAATAAGTCGTTCAAGGTGTTTGGTGTGGCACACAGACTTCAAGTGTGGAAAACATTAAAGGAAGACGGTGAGAGATCAGGAAGACCTTCAACCAGCTCAGCCCCCGAAAATAGTTTCGACAACTTTTTTTTCGGAACTTGTGCATGATGATCGTCGTAGAACACTGCACAACATTGCTGCCATTGTCGGTGTGTCATACACAGTCCAGACAATCCTCACGTGTGACTTGAACATCCGCTGTGTTGCTGCAAAGTTCATTCCCACGACTATTGACCCAGGAACAGAAGGTACATGGCGTCAAAGTCTGCCAAGAACTTCGTCAGCATGCTGTGGATGGCCTGTCCTTCATGTTGAGGATCATTAAAGCAAACTAAAGTTGGGTGTATGGGTACGACCCTGAGACAAAGCAACAGTCTTCACTGTGGAAAAGTCCATCAAATTTATAACCAAAAAAGGTGAGCCAGGTCCCCAGCACGACCAAGTGCATGCTCATCGCCTTTTTCGACATTCCCAGCATAGAGAATTGGTCCCCATGGGCCAATAGTGAATTCTATTGCCAGGTTCTGAGGAAGTACGTACAGTGAAAAAACAGAGCTTATCTCAAAACCTTTTGATACCACCTCATATACACAGTATATATATCACCTGTAGTCACTGTCAATGTCAGTTCCCTTGGACCGCACCTTCATGACATTTCATGAAGCATCAAAGGCAAACATTGATGGTGTGAGATTCTTAGACTCTTATATTACTTCATAACCGTCATGGTCATTGTCCTAAAGTTTAGTGTTATGATAATACTCTAACATAGTGTACCTGTGTGTCTTTTAAATTAGTACTCTGTCAACTCAATTGTAATTAACTAAACCTTAAAACTTGATGAGGTGGCTGTTATAGCTTGATTTCAAGCATCAAGATGTGTCACACAGCCAACCTATCATAACTGTAAATCCCATGCTTTCTTCACAGTAAATGAGGATGCAAGCCACACATACCACCATGTTCAACACAGACATGGACAACAGATATGCAGGGGAAAAAAAATTAACCTTTACGGACAAAGACGTGTAACAGATATAAGAGAATAATCTAACGTGATGTGATGCTGAAATGGTATAAGCAGGGGGTTATGAGCTATATTAAGTCCTGGAGAAAAACAGGATGTCATGCAGCAATTTAATTGGCATACCCACTGCCCTCTGGCCTCCAGACTGAGCAACACTCCTGAATACCCTACCGTGCCTCGATCCTCTTAAGAAAGATGGAATATAATGCAGGGCTAAAAAAGGAATTGATTACAGATGTTTTTTAAAAGTAGTATTGTGCTCAACTGTCCTTTACAAAATCTATATTGTATTATTTTAATTAAAAAGCTCCTACACGGATATCAGATAACATAACACGTATCTGATAACCTGTTATCAGTCGTGTAAAGGTAAAGTCCAAAGTGAAATGCTTGGATGGCACAATTGATAGAAAGCAAAAGCAGCGGACCACAATAAATATGTACTTTTAGCTTTAAATGTTTTTTAAGGCATGGAATGGCTGCAGAGATGGCTTACTAAAGCAAAGCTTGTCCTGGTTAAAACTTTTCTCTAGCTCTAAGCGTGAGAGTAGCAAAAGCTTACATACCTTCATTGCTCTCCTCACAAATACTAGACATGGGTTTATGCGACTTGGTTGGGGAGTTCTGCCCACTTTGCTCCTTCTTGCTCGGACTATCTGAGCCAGACTAAGAGAAAAGAGTAGCACTCAGCTTGAAAAGATGAACACTTACTCACCATGGTCATGTCTGTGTTACAATTCAGTTTAAATGAGTTTTGCACATAGAACTATATATTATTTTATAATATATGGAGTGCCACCATACTAACCTCTGAGTCCCAAGGCGAATCCCCTTCTTCATCTTCCTTTTCGATTCCTAACTCTGACAAAAAATCTGAAAGAGTGTTTACACCTCCATGAAACACATGAACATTATTTCTTATACATGCTTTACATGGTTTAATAAGATTTTAAGTCTTACCCCTTCTTTTAGAAATTTGTAGATGCTCATCCGCTGTCATTTCATTTTGTAATTCATCACATTCTTCTTCTTCTTCTTCATCGTCCTCTTCATCATATTCATCTTCTGAAAATGACTTTTCCACTTTTTCCTGAGAACAATGTTTTTTTAAAAATGGTGTGCTACATTATAGTCAAATTCAACAAAGAATCAACAGCTAAATTCTATCATTTGTACAACAATTGTATACAATTTTAGATTGAATTTAAGAAGAATCAAAGGAACAAATAATTATCACCACCTTAATGCACCAAAACAGTGTGGCCTTATGATCCCTCAATCTAAAGCTATGTGAGGCTTCCCCTTACCTGCAATGTTCCTTGATTTGGAACAGAATGGTTTACGTGCTCTTCTACATTTGAATTTCCATGTTCTCCATCTTTATCATCATTATCAGAATGAGAAGAAACATCAATATCATCAATAACTGTCTGTGGGATTTCTTCGTGACATACAAGTTCACTATCCTTAGCAACATTTTCCGCAGGCAACCTGTTAATAGTTTCTGGATCTTCTAAGTCATCAATGCCAATGATCATGGACACTGGCAAATTCTCATCATCATAATCATCATCTTTTTCATCATGTAATGCTGTCCAGTGCTCAGTTCTCATAATTTCACTCTCAAATACGAGAAGATTTACTGGTTCAGTGTCTGAAGGTTCATCTTCCACTGAACCTCCTTTTTCATTATCTGAGGCAGGTCCCCAGATGTCTTCAGAGCATTCAGGTTCATCTTTATGTCTCAGAAAGTTTAAAAATAATTTTGATGGCTTTGTTGCATCAGTTACATTTTCTTCATTATTATCATTACCAGCTTTGTCCTGATTCGGGGACAATGGATAGAGTGATTGTGAAACAGTACAACAAGCCTTCACGTCATTAGTAATGTGTTTATCACCTATTTCATGAGGTTGCTTAGATACTATGCCATAAATCTTACTTTGTTCAAATGTGATATTTGATTCAACTATCAAAGTATTTTCTTCAAATTTTGTGTTACCAGCCCTGAACAATGCACAGTTTTCATCCTCATCTCCATCACCTTCATAATTCTTCTCAGTTCTTGGTGTAGTGCCTGAAATCTGGAGAGGAGTTCTAAAGGCATTTAAGGTACCTGTGTTACTGTACTCATTTTCCTCTTCATCAGAGAAAGTAGACTCAACCCTAATGGCTGTTAAAAGACAGTCATTTTCTATACTTGGACCTTTCTTCTCCACGGCAACATCTGTGATCACTGAAATCATTATTTTTTGTCTCTCTGTATCCTCTGATTCTGCCTTCTCTATAAAATCAATCGATTCTGAGGCTTTTGATTTCATCAAACTAAAGTCCTCCTTAGTGTCATCATTTTTATTAATCAATGTGTTTGATGGCTTGAGCTGTACTGTAACTTCTGAGTTTATATCAGCCTGCATGTGAACATCACAGCTGTCCTTAGTTCTCTCCATAGCTGTGATCTCAGGAACTTCTCCCACATTGTAACCTTCTCGTGTTTTTACAACACTGGTTTCCTCCTCTTGCTCATTTTCACCATCACTTTCTTCATCATCTTCTTCACTGTCCTCTTCATAATTTTCTTCATTGTCCTCTTCATCATCTTCTTCACCTTCATCTTCATTATCATCATCCTCATCTTCATCTTCACTGTCTTCCACATCTTCACCTTCCACTGAGTCTTCTTCCGGACTTTCCCTGGCTTCTACATCCAATTTTCTGCCACAGGGAAACTTGTCACCTATCCCAAAAGGATGGGATGGAATGCATAGAGAAAAGGATAGAAAAGCAGAATTTAGAAGAAGGTCACACTAAAAGACTCGCTGGTGAGATTACCTTTTGCAAGCTGATGAAGGGGGTGGAGGTCATCAGGGGCAGGTTGGAAAAGGAGCTAGGTTTAGGGGTTATAGGAGGCTGGGTGGAGGTACTGCTACCAGGTAAAGCCATGCGTCCTACTGCATTGCCTTCACTTATAGGGTCAGACTCAGTGCCACTCCAGGATTTATCCTGATCAAGATCAACTGCGACTACAGAGCAAGGGTTTCAAGTTAAAGCACAATCACAATCACAAACTAAAAGAAGAGTTTTCTAAACATTCGACCTAGTACTTACATCCTTTCCCCTCAATTTTGGAGGCACTCATGAGTTTTTTCAAGTTTAGCTTTGGCTGCTTCTATAACAAGAGAACAGTTATTATTTTATGCAATGATATTTTGTATAAAATGCCAGGGACCCCCTCATACATAATGGGACAATATTTTTCCATTATATCATTTTTTATCCAGTTATAATATACTGCGACGATGATTGTGTGTGAAGGTTAGCTAACTTGAGTTTCCTTGGAACCTTTAAAGGAATAATTACCGCACCCTTTATGTAACTACAGTACAATCAGGTTGGTACTTGCAGAATACATAATAATACACTATCTCTTTAAGACTTATAAGCTTTCAAACCAAAGATCTTTATAGCAGAACATAGCCGTACGTCTCCAGTATATGAATCTTTGCGCACTACCAATAATTACCTTCGGGCCTAGGTCAAGCTCTTCATTGTCATCATCATCATCTGTAGAGGGCCAGGAATCAGCAGCACCACTTCTTGATGCTCTAAAATTTTAATTTATTAGGAAGATTATTGCATACTCAAACAGCTTGAGGCACAGAATTCTAGTTGGAACATTTTCTTACCTACTGATGGAGTCTGCATGTGAATTGTCCTCTGCATCTAGAAACCACAATTTACACCACGTTCCAAATTATTATGCAAATTGGATGTAAGTGTCATAAACATTAAATGTTTGGTTTTTAAGTTAAACTCATGGATGGTGTTGTGTCTCAGAGCTCTTTGGATCACTGAAATGAATCTCAGACACCTGTGATAATTACT
>JAQMYJ010000012.1:20818339-20828596 GCA_030014305.1 Clarias laeviceps
ATAAGTAATTTCTGCTATCATTTTATATTCAATTTTTATTTATTTTTAAGGGACGCAGCCATGAGTTCCCTGCCGGAGGCCACACGTTCCCTCGTGCAGGTGTTCAATGGGAAGCTGCAGGAGTTCACCAATGAGATTGAAAGCATTCACATGGTATGGCTGCAGGAGATTCAGCAGGAGGCCAAGCGCATGTTCTCCAGGTATACAGCACAGATTTGAGTCACAAAATCTGTGAATGTTATGTCAGAATGATCTTTGTCATTATGTGAAGATGAACTAAATCTTTTGATTTGCATTGCAGTGACTTTAGCACCGAGCCTGAGCTCATGCCAAAAACCCCATCACAAAAAAAGACAAACCGCAGGAAACGGGTGTCCACAGAGCTCAGTGACGCTCGGAGCAAAAGACGGTGAGAGTGATGAGATTATATAATTGATGTATACATTACAAGTAAAAAAAAAAATTGCCCAAACCATCTAATTCCAGGATATTTTTACATTTTTATGTCTTTCTACTTTGTGAAACAATACTGAAGGTGCCCAAAATATGCAATAATCTCCTTTAAACAGTTGATCTTGAGATGTCTGCTATTTATGCTCTGTAAAGCATTCATAACGGCTCTAAGCTGAGTTGTTGTTAATTTCTGAGGATGGTAACTCTTAATGATTTTCTCCTCTGCAGCAGAGAGGTTTTTGGTCTCACTTTCCTGGAAAGTAATCTTTGTGAGAGTCAGTTTCATCATGGTGCTTAATGGGTTTTGCTAATTCACTTGACAATACTGCTTTGATCTACTGATGATTTTTGTGTCTTAAAATAATAACTGACTGTTGTTTTTGTTACTTAATTACCTAATGCCATATGTGGTGTTTGATAGTTTTGGGGAAAAAAACCCAGTATTGTTCTAGAATGTAGAAAATGAATCCCTAAACAAAAAAAAACATTGAATTAGAAGGTTCTTGAAGAAGAAACTTTTGACTGGTACTGTATATCCAAGACTGGTAGGTAAAATGTAGGTTACACTCATGACATTACAGAGTAGTTGTCTACATGTCTACAAGTATCTACAGTTAAACTTTGGATTGCGAGCATAATTCGTTCTGGAAGCGTGCTTGTGATTCAAAGTGAATTTCTCCATAAAAAATAATAAGAACTCAGATGATTCAACCCAAAATTTTTCATATAAAAATAATTAATACAAAATGTAAAGTAAAAATAAAACAAATTAACCTGCACCTTACCTTTTGAAAAGCATGGTGTCTAAAGTAAGACAAGAGAAGGAGAATGAGGCGGCTACTGTGTAGGACGACTTGCACGCTAACGGGATACGGTCTCTCTGTTTCTGTCAGCAAACTGGACTCTTTAACAAGAAGCCTCTCTCATGACCCTTGCTTTTGCCTCCTTTTAAAGATTTCGCGAAATGTGACATTTAATTTTTACAGATTCATCTCCCACATTGCTACAGTCTTTTTAACAAAGTCTTGTTGCAGTACAGTTACTAAAGAACAATCACTACACTACACACGTAGTCACAATGTTAAACAGTACACGTACACACGGATGTTGACTATACGAGTGATGCACTGAGACTAAGCATGGGAGATAATTACCCATAATCCCGCAGCACGAGAGGGAGAAGAACCATTAGCTCAGTTGTGATCACGTGACGCTCAGCAGACAAACACATACGTACTACTTGTATAGACCTCTCGTTTAACTCAAGTTAAAATGTATTAATGCATTTTGCTCATCTTGCAAAACATTTGCAGACCAAGTTACCTGCAATCCAAGGTTCCAGTATATTTTAATCTTATTTTAAGAACAACTTCTGGAATATATTAAGAACAATTTTCGAGTTCTTGGATCTCAGCCAGTAAAAATTCCTACTTTGTTTGCGTGTGGTATTTCTACAATCTATACAACACAAATGTATCTGACTTTATGCATTAGTCCAGTATTTCAATTTTGGTACCTTCTTAGATGCTTTTTAAAATAATTACATGTCAGCTGTAACAACCTTTTTTTTCTTTCTTTTTTTTCTTCTTCGTTTTCCCTACTTTTAGTTTCTCTAAAGGGAAACGCAGTAACCTTCGTCGTTCCTCCGTCCAGCTCACTCTCAATTCAATCTCCGAGTTGGTTACTACACATGATCCAAGTAACAGTAACGACAGCGGGGCTGAGGAACCTGCTCGCCGCACACGCCGTAATAAAGCCACTGTAGCTGCAGACACTGAGCCGGTCAAACGCAGCACACGCAACAGAGCAGCTGCTAAGGCAAAGGAGCAGCCCGAGAAGGTGGAGGAGCTGGAAGCCGCTCCACAGCCACCTGAGGATGTGTTGCCGGAAAAGGAGTACGAGGTAGAGGAGTCGAGCAGCTCTTCATTCCATGTCCAGGCACTGATGTCTGAGGTTGTGGTGAAAATCCCCTCAGCTGAACGTCTTTCTGCTGAAAAGCTGCTTCAGTGCTCTCCTTCACCAGGCCGCTCTGTACAGAAGATTACCATTGCAGCTGCAAGTGGTCAGGCATCGACACGAAGCTCAACTCGACACTCACTGGTGATGCGGCGCTCTCTGGCAGGCCTCAGGCACAGCATGACTCAGGAAGCAGTGCGCCGTGCTTCTCGTCGCTCCTTCTTGAAGAAGAAAGCCAGGCTGGGCAACTCGACATGCAGCAGCAGCGTCAGTGGTAAGCCCACGCAGTCAGAAATTATCGCATTTTAGTAATATTTAAAGTGATGCTAAGCCAAATAGAAATGTGGCTTATTGGAACCACTCAATTTTTCATACAGCTTTTATTATTCTATCAAGTCAAAATCTTAACAGTTTGAGTTGTGGTTGATGGTAACAGTACCTTTGACCGATTAATATTCTTTCTATTAGTGAGATAATTTGAAAACATTTTTAAAGGAAACTGCAATTGTTTTAACTAATGGTAACCTACAGCTTATTAAAAGGGCAGTGTGTGGGTTCCCCCCCCCCCATCCCTTTAATTCAGTAGTCTGGTAAAATAAAGGGCAGCAAAGGTAATATTCTTAGTGGACATGACCGCTGATTGCTGCAGTACATGACATCACTGCTTAAAGCATATTTATCAAAAATCGCCCTTTTGATGGAAATGAGCACCTCGAAGAAAAATTAACATTTTGTCGCTTCCATGTTTTGTCTAAAGCTGGTTGGAGTTTAACTATGAATTTTGTAATGATCATTATCACTATTATGTTTCTTTGCATTAAATGAAATGATGTCGTTTAAATTAAAGTAATGGGAACACAAATTTTACTGCGCTAGGCTACAAAGTGCCTGAAGATGCAATTTAAAAATTGGTTGTTTATGTAGCATCCTCAATTCCCTGAAATTCTCTTCCCTTTCAACCACTCAGCATTCAGCATCAGCAGTAGACTAATCACCGGCCTGAACATCTGTCATCATCTGCACCCGTTTCTCACTGGTTCATGCCTGAAGTTAGATATTTTTTAATGCTTGGATGATTCATGGGACACTTAAACATTTCTCTGAATATGAAGAAATGATGAGTGTGTCAAGACTTTTGCACAGTCATGTGTACATATGAATATGCAATTAATTTATTTTCCTCTGTGTAGGGGACATGTCTGTGGATCTAGAACCAGAAGAAAATGAGGAAGTGGTGGAGGACAGGATGGAGGAGTAAGTTAAAATATTTTCTGTTTGTTCTGATGGTTTATCAGGCCTTTTTTTAAGGCTAGATGTTGCAGAGTGAACAGAGCTGATGTATCAGATTAATGACCGCTTCTGTCATAGGATGGTTACTGAGGAAGAGCCCGCAGCAGAATCGAACAGTGAAACGGCGCCAACCCAGCCTGAGGTAAAGATGTCCATTAGCACTTGCAGTCTAAATGACCCTCATTAATTCATTAAACCAAATATTTTAAACAGTTTGATCAAAGTTGAGTAATGGCCAATTATTTAAGTAGTTCTAGCAGCTCACAAATACAAATGTAGCTGGCCAGTTAACATCTGTTTAAACCGTTCTTGGCAATTTTGCTTTTTTCATCCTTGAATGATTTGCAGAATTTTTATCTTTTTAATTTTTTTGCTTAAACAGGAGCCAGAGCCCACAAAGCCAGTAGAGGAGGATGTTCCCTTACTGGTGAATGAAGGGGTGACGGCCTCTCCCAGTGTCCAGGAAAACTGCCGCTTCACACGCTCCATGGCTCGGCTTTCGGGATCAGGTACTGCTAGGTCTCAACCTTTTTATTCAAAAACTGAAGCTGGATCACACAGTAATGCATATCTATCACAAAAGGTATTTCTTTAGGCATGTAGTTTAAATTTAATTTTTGAAATGGGTGAAACAGTGTAGGTTTTTTTTTTTCTTTTAGATGATGGTGGGAAAAACCCTCAGGATGATGTTCGGTGAGTTTGTGTTGCTTGTGTTTAGTTTTGGTCATTTTTAGAATCGTTTTCTAATGATGGTTTGTTTTCAGGGCCTCTCGCTCAGCTGTGAAACGTGCAGCTGCAGAAGCAGCGACAGAAGCACTCAGCACCCCAAAGAAGAAGCACTCGCCTCCTAAGAAGTGCCTGACTGTAAGAAACCACCCATAATTAATTAATTAATAAATACACATGTGGGGGAAATATTAGTAAAGCCAGTAGTTTCTGTAAATGTCTCTCCCCCCCCCCCCAATTCAAATTTTTCTTTTATATTGTGGCCGTTACAGGGCATCACACCCGGCATGCGTTCCTTCCTGCACACGGTGCAGAAGAACCAGCTGCTGATGATGACCCCAAGTTCTCTCGGTCGTACCTCTGTCATGAAGTCCTTCATTAAACAGAGTGGAAAACTTGACGTTAAGGTAACTGTCTGCTTGCCGTGCACTACCATCACTGCTAAAATCACAATGGTTATCAAGGTGTGGATGAGAATAGTTTCAGTTGAAGATATTTGAACACTGTTAAGTAGAAACTGCATGCTTGCTGAGCTAGTAATCCTGCTCTTCTCTGTTTCCCCCAGTTGAGCACTGGCTCAGTGGTAAGTGCAAACTCTGGTGTCGGTGTAATCCATTGTAACTTCATCTCCCTAAGTATGTGTACATGTAATCGGGTGCTTTTACATTTTGTCATCTAACCTCTTAGGTGTGTAACAGGTCACCCTTTTCACAGTTCTGTCTAGCCCTCAGTCAATGTTGTTAGTCTGGTTGGGATTTTGTGTTGTGGCTCGCATGTCGACCCTGCCCGGATTTTGCACAGTTCGGTTTCCTCCTGTATCAGATTCCGTACACCACACTACACATTATCATTACCCTACATTATTGCATTTGCATGATCAGAAGTAGGTGTGAGCTCGGGTGGTTTATCATCAAACGTGGCTGGGCTTGGGAATCTGTGACCTCCTGTTCACTTTACAGTGCAGCATGGCTTGATGCCAAGATTTCCACACCCATTTAAGCACTACTACTTTATATACATGGTTAAAGTGCAAAGTAAGTCTTCTAGGACCATGCAGATGAACCTCAAAATCATATGTTTATGGTTACTTTTCTCTAATTAGCAGTAAATATCCGTTTTCCACTTGTCAAGTTTTTATGTGTAGTGAGTTAACGTTTAACATTTCTAACCTTAACTTCACTATTTAACATCAGTTTTATAAAAGTACAGTGGAACCTTGGATTACGCGCATAATTTGTTCCAGAAGCGGGCTTGTATTCCAAAACACTTGTAAACCAAATTAAATTTTCCCATAAGAAATAATGGAAACTCAAATTATTAATTCCACGGCCCAAAAAAATTAATGCATAAAAATAATTAACACATAATATAAAGTAAAAATAAAACAAAGTAACCTGCAGTTTACCTTTTTTAAAAAAAATAAAAAGTAAAAATAAATCTGTGTTAAGCTCCCCTCTCCCTCTTCTCATCTTACACAGTTACCCTTCCTCCACTCCTTTCTCACACACACAACGGAAACACAGGTTTATCGGCAAAATAGACAAGAGATCTCTCTAATGACACTCGATTGGGCGACACACTAACGGAATCACTGCTCTAAAGTAAAAATAAAACAAATTAACCTGCACTTTACCTTTTGAAAAGAATCGTGTTTGTGAAGGCAAAAGTAGGATGTGTCCAATGACGCGCGCACACAGACACATGGAGCAGGCTGAGTCTTGAGCAGAGAGAGAAAATGGATTTTTAACGTCTCTGAGACTTGCTTTTGCTTTACACGCGCGCTGTACACACACATTTACATTTAGGCATTTGGCAGACTCTTATCCAGAGCGACTTACATTTTTATCTCATTACACATCTGAGCAGTTGAGGGTTAAGGGCCTTGCTCAAGGGCCCCACAGTGGCAACTTGATGGTTGTGGGGTTTGAACCTGGGATCTTCCGAACCATAGTCCAATGCCTTAACCACTGAGCTACCCCTGGCCCTACAGACATAAAATAAAATATGTTTTACACACATGGTCACAGTGTTCTAGTAAACAGTACACGCGCACGGATGTTGATTATACCAGTAAGAGACGAGCACTAAGAGAGACGATTACCCACAATTCCGCAACGCAAGAGAGGAAAACCATTGGCTCAGTTGTAATCACGTGACGCTTGCCATCAAAACAAGAAGCGCATGCGTGATGCATGATACTCGGTACGCGTAAAACCAAGACTTTTTCCGAGTCAAAATTTATTAAAAATCTTTGCTTAGTTTAAGGTTAGCTTTCCCCTCCCCCTTCACTTTGTTGTGAACAAGGTTTAAAATAAAGATGTTACCTAGTGCACTAAATCCATAGTATAGAATACTATTTACACACAACCTCAGCCACATGTGTATTTCTAAAATTGAAAGCCTCTTCATTGTGTGCATTATCATTAAATCAAGATTGCTCAACTTTTACATGACCGCTGAGAAAGCGTTCTGATTTATCACCTGTGCTATGCTACACTGCTCAGTGAAAAGATGCTATTAATTGAAATTCCAGTGCCTATAGCTGTACTGATGAATCTTATCCCATTCCAACTTATCCCTTATTCCAAATGGGTTATATAAATGCTTTAAGATTTAGTGCAAATCTAGGCACTAGAATTTCAACCAGTGTTTTGGATCAAGGGCCTCTCTTCATGTTCCTAGACCTTACCGAAAGATTAACATATACTCGGCTGTGCTTTACTACTCAAACACGTGGCTGCGAATTTAAAATTCTACAAAAAAAAAAAATTTGCACTTGGTGGGGAGCCGTTTACTTGTTAATTTTTATTGCCAACCCAACTAACATCTCACTAAAGTCACCCATGGTTGTCAGATATGAAGCGATGTGTATCTGTTGTTCATTGCTTTCACTGGTCTGCCTTCTCTTTGTCAGGAGCGGGAGAAACAGAAATGGGATGCTCTTAACAAGAAGATTGAACAAGAAAATGAAAGAAAGAAAAAGTTGGAAGAGGAGCGGAGGAAGAAACAAGAAGAACTTAAAAAGTATGGAAGTCCTTTTGTGTGTATGTGTGGGTTTATGAGAAGTTTAAGCAGTTTAACTTGTTTGTTTATTTATTTATTAGGAAACGGGATGAGCGTTTGAAGCGAGTAGTGGAGGCGCGGGTGAAGGGAGAAAAGGAGAAAGAGCTGGAAAAGAAAAAGAAAATAGAAGAGAAAATGGCACAGATCGAGAAGAAAAATGACATGGTTTGTTGTCCAATATAAAATTTTAAGAAGTGGTTTTGTAGTTATGCTCAAAGTGTATAGCTTGTAGTTTTAATCGTTAAACCTTTACTTTTGAGGAGCTCTGAACAGTTTGTGTGAATCTGGATTGTAACCTTTTATCATGTTACGCTGTCAGCTGCGTGTGGAGCGTCTTGCTGAGGAGAAGGCTAAAAAGAAGGTGGCGACTAAGCGTCAAGAGGAATTAGAACTTCGCAGGAAACAGGAAGAAGCAGCACGGAAGAAAAAGCAGCAACAAGCTGTGAGTACTTCCATAAATTTTATTTTTTTTTGTTGGTTGATTTGGTCTTGGCAGACACTGACCACCAGTGCAGTATTTCTAGTTGGGCTAATAGTGATGCCATAACTCTGCTTTGTGCTGCCCTCCAGTGGGCTTTATTGGTACTGCTGAGCTGTCAATATTGTAAAATTAATTTTGTGACTAATAGCATAATTACATTTGCTTGCATAATGTCATTTTACATTTGTAATCTACATTTGTAGGGTTTATGAAGAGCTGGATAGGTAGCCTTTTATCTAATCAAGATGAGGTCTTTATTAGCCTTTAAAGGCTCTTCGTTCATCAATGCTCATGTAGCACATCTGTAATTGCATTTTTAATTGTGGATTGGTCAACTGACATTAATACTGAGTCCAACAATTCCACCTAACCACATTCCGTTCTATTACAGCATGAAGTCCACAATGTACGATTGTATCTGACACAAAGAAAGAGCGGGTCTCTCAAGTCCTGCAGGACATGAGGTGGGGCCTCTGTGGACCAGACTCGGTGGTCCAGCACTTTCCACAGATTCTTACTCCGATTGAGATCTTGAACTCGGTCATGTTTTTCAAACCATTCCTGAGCAATTTTTGTAGTTTGGCAGAGCACATTATCCTGCTGAGAGAGTCCACTGCCATCAGGGAATACTGTTGCCATGAAGGAGCGTATTTGCTCTGCATGCTCATGTAACATCCACATGAATGGGAGGATCCAATGTATCCCAGCAGAACATTGCACAAAGCATCACACTCCCTCTGCCAGCTTGCATTCTTCCCATAGTGCATCATTGTGCCCTCTCTTCCCCAGGAAAGTACCTGGCCATCTTTATAATGTAAAATAAACTGTGTTTCATCAGACTAGGCCACCTCCTTGGCATTACTTCTGATGCTCATGTGTCCATTGTAGGTGCTTTTGGCAGTGGACAAGAGCCAACAGGTCATACACAACAAATGCACTTTGTGACCTAACCTCATTCTATCAGAACCAGCATTACCTTTTTTTTAATCTATTTGTGAGAAGTAGCTCTTCTGTGAGATTGGACCAGACATTTTAGCCTGGCATTACATTTGTCAGACTTGCCTTATTTTTTAATATAACATATTTAATAACATTATACATCTGAGCAGTTGAGGGTTAAGGGCCTTGCTCTAGGGCCCAACAGTGGTCTAAGGTTTGAACATGGTCAAGGGGTTTGAACCTGGGACCTTCCGAACCTTAGATTAATGCACTGTGCTAATCCATTCCCCACGTGCATCATTGAGCCTTGGCTGCCATGACGCTGTCGTCAGTTACCGCAGTTTATGCTGCGTTGGCTTTTCTGTGCGATTGGGGTCTAGCCTTTGGTCCCCGTGATGATAAAAGGCTTCGGGTGTCTATGATCCACTCATCATTTTACTGTAATATAATTTGTAGTCAATTAAATTGACTTGGTGTCAGTGTGTGAATCTCAATGTCTGGGTAATGTTTAATATACTAAGGGATATTGAAAATGGAACAAATAAACATGTTTATTATGCATCAAATTTTTAGATGCATCACATTCATTGCAATATTGGTATCCCAATACAGGATTAGTCTTTGTGTAAACTATTTTTTCCCCCTTTCTAAAATGAAGTGTTCTTCTTATTCCCCAGGAAGAGGAAGAGAAGCGACACCAGGAGCTGCTGGCCAAGCGTAAAGCGGAGGAGGAGCGGGAGAAGGCACGCAAACAAGCCGAGGCTGCTCGAGCTCTGGAGCTCAAGAAGGAGCAAGAGAGGGAGCGAGAGAAGGAGCGAGAGCGACAGGCTGCTGCTGAGAGGTTTGTGCTGAAAACTTGGCAAAGGGTGGGTTTTTTTGGGGCGGGGGGTCGGGTTCCTCAGTTTTGGTTCTACATTACAGGGGAAATGCAACGAGCATATAATAAAAAAATTAACTCTGTTTCAGGGAGCGGTTGGAGCGTGAGAGAATCGAGAAGGAGAAGGCCATAGCTCTTCAGAAAGAACTGGAGAGAGCAGCCAAGGAGAGGAGAGAGCTAGAGGAGAAGAGGAGGAAAGTAAGTGAGCTTCACTCGTGTAATTCAGAGGCTTCTTTTGTGTGGCCGTTTATTTACCAAGTCAATACACCTTGTTTTATAGTTGCAACAAAGAAGGCTTTTATAAGATTGTGTTTGTATACCAAATTATCAGCAAATGATCTGATTTGATTTTAGAATTGATTCAAGCAGGGTCAATGTCACAGCAAGGTCATCTTTCCTAGAAAGCTACCCATACGGTTTTTTTAGGGATTAAATTTTTTTATAAATCAGTCCTTGCTGGTGTGGTGGATTT
>JAQMYJ010000012.1:20857327-20876737 GCA_030014305.1 Clarias laeviceps
GAGCTCGGCCAATCAGCTCTCTCTGTGCCTCCGGCTGTGAGAGGAAAACAGCATCACCCGGGGTTCGAACCAGCGATTTACCACTGCGCCACTCGGAGGCCACACAAACTGTTTTTAAGATGACAATGTTATCAGATGTGTTTTTTTAAATTACTTTTTTGCTTCTGTGACTGGTTTTGAATGTGGGTTTTGGCAGCTGCTCTCTACTCAGTACTGCAGACCGTGTTGACCTTTCACCCATGCTGTGACCGACAGATAGCGATCGACAGTTACAGTAGTGTGTTAGTGTTGGCTGCAGCTGGACTTGCTGGACAGGCAAGCAGACTGTCTCATGGCCCAATGCAGACTTTATGACATTGTCGACATCATCTGAATGATTGAATCTGATGGACTGATGGACTGGCTGATGGACACAGATTTTTGTATCTTTCATTTATTTGACAAAAATAAATTTTAGCCTATACATTGTTTCTTTTGTCAATGAGTATACATCATGATCACCACAAGAAATCAGTGTGTTTTCTAGAATGTACAAGCAGCAACAAACTGGACTATTGATTGGAAGGAGCCAGGTTCAAACCCCCGTACCACAAAGTTGCCATTGTTGGAGCCTTGAGCAAGGTCCTTACCCCTCACCTGCTTAGATGTACAGTATATAATGAGATAAAATGTAAGTCGCTTTGGAGAAGGGTGTCTATATATATATATAACTTTATTAATTAACCTTATGTTGTGATTAAGGAAAAATGAAGCTAACAACAGATAGAATAATTAGCCAACATTTGATAATGTAACCTATGAATGCTGGTATATTTTCCAGATGTTTACAATGTTTTGACCAAATGTAACATCATTTTTAGAAAGGCGATCCTGTGGTATGGTAATTTTACATCTTTCATGGTATCAGAGGTCTGCCTGGTGATGAACACATGGCTGTTCAGGTGAACCTATTGCTCCATACTTTTAAAGTACAGTAGAATGAGGGTTGGAATTAGCCTCAGAATCTTGCTTTCAACACAAATTTTATACAAAATAATCAAAACAAGCACAAAACATGTAATTACAATAGCTAAGTACTGATGTGATGTCAGCAACATTTTCATTATTCCTAATATTAGTCCAAAGACATCACCTTTTTACTATGTTTGACTTGTTCTTCTATGTTTTGCACACCATGGAAACAGATTGGACATTGGGTGCGACAGACCTCTCCCGAAACCCCGGATTAACTCTATGGAGGAAAAAGATAGAAGATGAAATAGATGATATTTAGGATGCAGATAAATTTATTTCTATGATGCATTCATGCGAGTAAAACAACAACTGTGAAACAGTATAATTCACACCAGTGTTTTAACTCACAACTACACCTGATCTCACACATTTATGTATGGCCATCTTGGGTTTATATGATTTAGGTTAGAAGTAATTCACCAGTATAACACTGAACCTAAGGTAACATGAACTATAATTAAGTAATATCACATGAAGGGGAGTGCTGATGGGAAGAATACCATGATATATGGTACGCATGATATCAAGTGCAACAGCACTTGCTTTTATACAACAGGTCCACAAATACCATTTATTATCAATATATTATGATTTGTTTATTTAACCAGTTACTCTTCTCCACCAATACTTAATCTGTATCCTACTGTACGCAACTGGTGGAACTAACTAACTAACTGGCCGAGATGGCAACCTACTGCTCTCTCCTCAGTACTGCGGACCATACTGACCTACTTTTACCCGTTCTGTGAGTGACAGGATGTAGCTTTATACATGGGATGCAGAGTGATCCATAGAGTTAAATGTCCCAGTTCTGTTATATCAATATTCATCACCCTTGAAAAGCCTCTCATTCAGTCAGATTACTCGGTTTGAATCAACTGTTGTATAATTCCAGTTATCTTTATCTTCTATACAGGGTCGTGTGGGTCCTGGAGCCTATCCAAGGAGACTTTGGGCATGAGGTGCAGTATACCCTGGACAGGGTGGCTGTCTATTGTAGGACACACATACACACACACACACACACACACACACACACACACACACACTATGGGCAATTTTGGGAACTTAATCTGCATGTCTTTGGACAGTGGGAGGAAACCATAGTACCCAGAGGAAATCCATCAAGCATGGGGGCAAAATACACACACACAGACCCGTGGTAAGAATCAAACCCTCCATAAGCCACCATGCCACCCTTACCCTAATTATCTAATTATTTTACATTTAGTGGGAAATGCTACAGTATACAGCAGTGTTTTGCCAAACACAGTTTGAAAAGTCAACTTTAAGAAATACATTACCATTTATTAAAAACAAGCTCAGGTCTGTTTTTGATTATAATATAAAAGATGATGAACATGTACAATCTCCCTGTAGCATATTCAAGTTTTTTTTACTGTGCCCCTGTATGGCCTACATAAAAAGTCCTCTCCTTTTCCAATTTCCTTTTTGAAATACTGAAGCCGGAACCTATTATTTTGTCATCGGCCTATTGCTTGTACAGCTGCATGTCAATTCGGTTGTGGCCTATTTATCATACTTAAAATCAGGGTTTGTCAGTTAAAATACTAAGAAATAATAACAGCAACATAAACGTCTTTCACAAACTCTACAATTTGTTAATTAAAAAATATAACTCAGCATATTAATTGCATACAAGCAGGATACATTCATTATTTCTTATGAGTTATGGCTTATTGGGCACAGTTAATAAACTGAGTGTCAGTTTTATTGTTTGGACCAGCTGCAGCCTTATTCTGATAATTTGGAAATAAATTTCTGGACTCCTTAGTGTTATGGCAAATAATTTTGACACCCCATATCATCGAAATTTGACATTTGTGCCAAGTATATAGCACTAAAACATGAAGAGGATTTGTTATGGTTGTGATTAGTGGTAGGTGGAGAGCTCTCTGATTCATATCTGATCATAAAAGTACAAATCACAACAACATGTGGATTTGGTTATGGATCATAAAAGTGAGGATCATATGGTACAATGGTAGAGATTAAGGTAGCCACCTATACATTACTTCATTTTAAGGACTACATCTTTGGAAATGTCTTTAAAAAATAATAATCAAAAAAATTTTTGTTACATAATAGGACTTTCCAGTTATAGAGTAAACCATATGCACCACATGCACATGCAGGTAAAATATGTCTAATCAATGTACAAAAGGTGGTGCATGTCTTACCATTGATGGCACCTTATTTGTGAGTGTGTGGTGCATAATGAAATTGTTTAGTCACATTATATAGTCACATTTACCCCATGCGTTTGGAGCACACTCTCCACACCTGGGTGAGCAGTGTGGCTCGGAGCCCCGCGCAGCCCCTGATGTACAGCATGGGTGTGAGGGCGGCGTTTACGCGCGGCAGGATGCGCAGCGGGTCCGAGCCTTCGTTTCGGAACGAGTAGCACTGGATGCCAGAGAAATTGCACACGATGATGTGCAAGAATATCGGCAGCCAGGATACAAGAAAGCACACGGCCACGACCACTATGAGATACACGGACTCGCGCTTGTTTTCCCGCTTCGCGCTGGCCGGCTCGCGCTCCAGCTGGTACCTGGCGATTAGGAACAGGCGCACGTTCAGCCCGATCATGATGATCACTGTGAAAATGTTGCCCACGAAAGTGCCGAAGCTCGTGACCTGCTTCGCAGTGCCCATCGTCACGAGGTCATTGACGGCCACAATGATGAACGCGTACACCCAGTAGGCAGCGATCACAGCCAGCGTCCGGCCGCGCGACATGCGCTGTGAGTACTTGAATGGCGCGGACACGGCGTGGTAACGGTCTGCTTGAGCCGCTAAAATGGCCATGTAGGACAGACCCAGGAAGGTGGGCGCTACGTAGTAAGTGCGAGTGGGAGAGTCGTAGCTGTCGCGCACGTCCAGCGCGCCGCAGTAGTAGTACGACACTCCGGAACACAAGTCGCTCAGACACGTGCTCAGCATGTACATGAAGCGGTTCTCCACGCGCAGCGACCTGTTCAGCAGGATGGACACGAACACGGACACGTTAAGAAAGATTATAGCCGTAGCCAGGATGATATTGAAAAGGAACAACAGCACGTTCCCGAAGCTGTTGAGGGGCAGCACCGGGCCGAGACCCAAAGCACTAACTAAAGCAGAGGAGTTGGGTTTAATCAAGGTGGCCATGCGGGAGCAAAGCCATCAGAGAAGTGATCATGGACATCTCATTAGGGCTGTCAGTTTGCACTGAGCTTTTAAAGCGACTCGTGGATTTCCTCTGCGGTCTCCGAAATCTGTCAAAACAATCTGAAAGCACTTGAAGTCCGTCGGGAGCAGCCGGTCCGGAGTGGGACTGACATTCAGCCCGGGAGTTCGAGCAGCTCGTAAACAAAGCTCGCTTAATTGCGCTCATGTCCCGCCGCATTTACATCAAAAGCATGAGGGAGAAGAAACCATGCGGAAAATCCTGCATTGCCAATCTGGCGTAATCACTTCGTGTACAGAGTGAACACAAGGGCTTTCCCCGATTTCAAACATACAGTAGAGCTGAACCTACTTACTGTACAAATATACACAAAACCTAATCTAGGTAAAACATATAGTTTATTTCAAATTGTATTTAAAATGATCGAATTTGTGTTTTTATTTAGCATCATTTTTCAAATTGTACCTACAATCCGAGAGGAACTTTATCTCCACTGTGAATTTCGAATCTAATGTTTCTAATGTAGCCTATTTCAAAGTTATTCCTCATTAATGGGCATAAAAACAACAATCACAACTAACCCTAAATTACACATGAATGACAAATTTCATAATAGTTAGTCTAAATTAGTCAGCAGCTCAATATAAACACATTAGCTTTTAAAAGTGACTTCAATGATAAAGTATATTGGTGTATTGTTATTAAAAGTCATTACAGAAAATAAAAATGTGTATTTTATATTATATACAGTATATATTACACATTTTTATACACATTTTTTTTTTCTGTAATGACTTTTCATAACAATACACCAATCCTGTTTATGGTATATTACTATATAATGTACTGGTGCTGAAAAATGTTCTGACACATCTACATCTGAATCACAGGCCTCACAGAGCACTAGCAATAGCTGATGGATTTTTCCTTTCCAAAAACAAACTTGGCACATTACATGACAATTATGATATACTGTATATTTTTGTCACATTTACACAGCTGTTGTTCTTGTTTCACCTGCTCCTGTCAAGGGGTAGCCACAATGGCCCATTTGATCTGCATACTACTTGGCACAGGTTGGATATCAGATGCCCTTCCTGACTCAACCCTCCCATCCGGGGTTGGGAATGGCCATGCATCTAATTACTGAGGTTTGGACATTGGGAGAGATTAGAACTCAGGCCTTCTGCATAGCAGGTGAGCAACCAACCACAATCACACACAACTGTAAACTCACATGTAAGTCTTGAGCTGGGGACTGGTCACCCTTTTCTTTCATTTTAATTCTCACTTTTTTCTAAAACGATTACTTGATTTTTCTTACTTGATTATTTAATAATTATCAGCCCAGATTTAAATGTAAGTAATCATATGATACCTGGCCATGTTAACTGGATTTGTACAAAAGGTGGGATTTTCCTCATGCCTAATCTCTTCTATTTAAGTATATATTTATAAGACACTTATGTGTCATTAATCTAAAATGGATCAAACTTGTGCACAAAACTGTGGAGTCCATGCCATCTTAAGTTCACACAGTAATTAAAGTAAAAAGGCACAGCTGTTTAAATATTTTAGACATACTATTTTTTATGTTGTCATCAGTAAGCAAATTTGTAAAAACACTTTCTCTATTAACATATTTAATTAGAATTAATAACATTTAAGATAAATTAATAATACCATTAATACAATATGTACATTATAATTGTTTTTCATTGGTACATATTTGTATTAAACATTTAACAATGAAATGTTATTTGATTATTTAAAACAAATCATCCAATTCTAGTCTACACCTTCATCAAGCACTACATTGACTCGTGTATTTCAATGAACCCTAGGGCTATGTCACTGAGATTAAGGTCACCTTGGTAAACAGACCTGAGTGGTGAGGTCAGACGAAGAATGGTCCTAAAGACCCAGATAAAAGGTACCAAAAAAATCTCCAATTGGAGCACCTGGGACTTCTGGAGCCAGGCCTGGGGTAGTGTGTGTATACACTTGGTGACCAGGCCACTCGTGTAACCTGGTCAGGCCAAAATATTCAAAATGATGACATGAAGAAAGCTTGAATGAATGTGTCCAGAAATGCAATAGCTTGATAATGATAATAGGACAAAGTTTGAAATTATCCAGGCTACTGAAAATTATATGAAAACCTTATACATTTTTAGTCAAAGTGATCACTAAAGTGTGTACTGAATTATGTTGTCTTCATCTGTTCACTATCAGTAGCTGCCATATCCAGGTCTGGGTTATGGTGGGCATGAAGTGAGAATAGACCCTGCATAGTTCACAGGTGACTAGAAATTTATATTAGTATATTCTTACACGAGACTATACACACATCATGGTCATTTGTTTAATATATCACAGTATGGCATAAGGGTGCAGTGTATAGTGCTGTCACCAAGCATTCTCAAGGTCCTTAGTTTGAGGTTGAGTTACTGTCAGTGTTGAGATTTGAATGTTCTGGCTGCAATTGTATGACAATTTCCTGTTTGTTTCCTCTCACATTTCAGAAACAGAAAGTGTCTGAACTTTCCATGATCCAAATAAGGGTAAAGTAGTTGCTCAATGAAAGAAAGATTGAATGATCCATTTAATAATGAAGCTTTTAAATGTGAGTTGTACAATGGACACAAAGGCCTAGAGTGATTTATTTTCTGTTTTTATTGGCTATATATATAATGTAAATAAAATTAAATTGTTTATATATATAATAAAATTTTATTTACAAAGTGTTTTTGTGGAAATTTCCCTTGGGATCAATAAAGGAAATTAATAATGGTGAAATTCGTGAGAACAATAAAATTGTGTGTAAAATATGTATGAATCATAATCAGATTATACATAACAACTCTCAAACGTTTAGAAGGTGATGGCCAGTGGCGGACTGGCCACCTGGAGCACCAGGAGTTTTCCCGGTGGGCCGCTGGCCACCGGCCCAGTCAGTACGCAAATATATAAAAAATGACGGAAACTATAATATTGCATGATTTTGAAAGTGCTATAACTCCACCTGGTACAGTTTCATCCCAGTGGAACAATCTGACTACATGTGCATTGCCATGAAAAAGTATTTGCCCCTTCCTGATTTTTTTTCATATTTGTCACACTTGTATGGGTGAAATTTCACCTAAACACTTTATTAAAAAGACAAATTGGCCTATTTGTTTGTGAGATATCATGAACATTTCGCAGGGGGTATCATCATGATGCAGTCAGTGTAAGATATATCACTCATCAGTGTAAGCTGCAAGTTTAGCAGGTCAGTGATGATGAACCAGTGCCTGCTGATGATGACCAACACCAACCCCCTGATCCACCAGAGCCAAGTGAAAAGGATGGCAATCAAACTGAAGGTTTAAGCTGGAATAAAATCAGTAGCAGCATTAACTTGTGCTAGTAATTATTATGATAGTCAATATTAATTCAAAATAACATTTTTCTTATTTATTAAAATAAGTAACTAGTTTACTAGCGTAAGCTAATGCTGCTACTGATTTTATTTCAGTTTACATGCTCAGTTTTATTGCCGTTCTTTTTAAAATATGGTCTTTATAGTTTTATATGTTGTTTGTCTTGATGTCCTTTCCTTTGTTTCTTTGTTTTACTAATATGACCCAATATATGTTCAGTGATACTTCAAATAATTTGTTTAAAAAGCATTGATTTCTGTATTGTGTTATATTTTTATACTTGGAACTGGTGTTAAAAATGTATCTCTACATTAATGAGCCAATGTATTATGATATGGGCTGCTGTGGGCCAGAAAGTCCAGGGCCACTTTTTGGTCCCAGTTTGCCCCTGGTGATGGCTGCTCTCATGTGGCGTTTGGCACAATGATTTGTTGTAGATTTGACTGTGAATTCCCCAGGTGTGTACACAGAGCTCATATAGACCAACACCTCCGTGTCCCCTACTCGTGGAGGGCGAGAGGGTCTCCTCGCCTTCGGTTAAAAAATGTCTAGTCATAATTTCAGCATTTCTCTCTCAGTTGACTTTAGCACTCCGGGGGATTTTTTCCTTTTCCTTTACCACCTGCTGTTCGCCACGTGCGCGGCTCTGCTCGCGGGCTCCGTGGTTCTGGGGATCCTGTGCACGCGCGCGCTGCGGCAGCAGAACCGCTTCATCTTCATGCTGAACACCAGCATTAGCGACACCCTCACCGGCTGCTCCGTCTATTACCTCGGCCTTTTCGACGTGCAGGAGGGTTATCCGTCCAGAAACGGAACGTTTTACATCCTGCCCTCGTTTTTAGGTGTGAACGTGATGACGTTTCTGTTCGCGCAGTTCGACCGCTACCTGGCCGTGGCGCATCCGTTCTTCTACAACCGCTTCATTACGCGCAGGTTCGTCATCGCGTGCTGTGCGTTCTGCTGGGTGTACACCTACTTAATCTTGGCCATTCAGAACGTGCTCCCAGTCGCACAAGCTGTCAAACTGAGCGCCTTTGGTGTCATGACGTTGCAGATAATAGTTGTGGTCAAAGTCCTGATGACCATCAAGTTATACATCATCGCCAAACACCAGCTCGGCCGCGAGGCGCTCAGCCCGGAGAGAGACAGCAAGAAAGAGTCACTGCGGCTCATCGTGTTCGTAGTCATTTGTTTTTTGTCGCTCTGGTGTCCCTCCTTCGTGAATATCATGATCAAATATCTGTCAAAGGACGGACTGCGCTTTAGGAACGAAGCGACCAACGCGTTCGCCATCATGGCGCGCTTTAACGCACTCAGCACTCCTGCGCTTTACATATGGGGCAGTCCTGCCCTGCGCACTGCCGTGTGGCGCACGCTGTGGAGAAGAGTGTGTCCATGGTGCCACGTCACTACTATAAGGTTCCTACACACACTAATCTTCTTGCACAAACCCTGTCACATCATTTGCACAGAAACCCTAGTGCATTCTAGGAACCTACTAGTTTTTTTTTAACACAAGCATTAATGCATTCTGTAGTTAAAGTCTGAAAGAACATTAAAAATTAAAGGCACCAGTTTTTCGACATGGCTATAAATGAGTGCACAGCTTTAGCTCAGGTATACATCAAATATGGTACATGAATGCACGAATGCTGACTGTTCTAAAGAAAAATGTAAGAATGTCTACCTGGACACCAAAAAGCTCTGGGAAACGTGTTGTACATTTTTATTTTATCACTAGAATGTGTGTGTTAATTCGACTTTCAGTAGTCGTAGTAGACTGTTAAGACTGTTTATTAGTGCTGAGTGTGCTTATCATGACCCATATTGACTTGTGACATATACAAGGTTATTTTAAATATGTATAAATCTATCTTGAACCTACCTAAATAACCTACATTCATGTTTTTAGGGAACAGTAAACGTTTACAGAGTCACTTTTTGGGCCTTTGGATGTTGCCAACAGATGATGCATGATAAGACAGTGGAAAAGTGGAAAAAGACATGGAGCTCATAATATATTGCATTTGCTTGTTTAATAATTAAACGATGTCAACGGATTTTTTTTTACCGCTTTCTGAAATCTTTTTTTATACCCAGGTCAAAATGATTGGAATGCAAGTATGTAAGGTATAGTGAGGTTTAACAGATGCACTAAAAGTAAAATTGTCCTGTTTCAGGTTCAGTTAAGAAAGTTAGCTTTGCTGACACCTAGATTGAAACCTTACTGAGAGTGAATTCAGAAAGAAATATGTATTATCTTGAGCATAGACTTAACATAAAACCCACTGTTTTATATCACTGGAGCTTATTAATGGGCAGGAAGATGAAATTTTACTCAAAGTATTGCCACCTTCCACACATTGCTTAATTGCTTAAAGGGCAGGATTGCTTAATGAAAGACTATGCAATGAGAAAGATAACAGCGAAACTACACGTAAAGGTGGCCTTATTTATAACTAGGTGGGCCGCTGTAATAAATAATTTTGGTTTACCATTGCGATTATACCAGTGTATTATACAAGATTATTTACTGTAACTCCTCTTTTTGTGTTGGCACAAAAGCTCAAGAGTAGCCAGGTCTATTCATTTGCTGAGCTGTAAATATTTTTTGCTGTTTACTTTCAAATTTTGTTTATTAGTTTATTTTTGTACAACGTGTGAATGTGAAGTGAACAAAAGCATTACTAAATATTCTGTAAAAAAAAAAAAAAAAAAAGTAGCCAAGCACATTGTGGGTTATTGTCTGTATTTAACTAAAAAAAAAAAGGTTTAATATAGGTGGTTCCTCATAATTATGCATTTCATGCTTTCTTGTGTGTCTTAGAGTATTCAGCTTGAACACGAAACCAGCAAAAGACAGAGTGCAGAGCATCTCACAGATCTCAAGGGATACATGAACAACGGACCTCATCATCGCCCAGCCAGACATGGACTAAACTGGTGTGCCTATAATAAGTCAAATTAAATATTCAACTGATCAATGTTCAAGTTTGTTTTATACAGAAGGGCACTTGATTCCACTACTCGTTGAATATATTATGTCAAGCGAAGAAGGATTATGTGCAGCTATATTACACCAAACCCATGTGAATATTTGTTAATAAAATTTTAAAATAAGAACCCTTAATTCTTTAGGCATCCCTCTGGAGAAACCTTAAAGATTATGTAAGACCATACAACAAAGTCTTTCTTTATTAGAAACTGGTCCACACTAGAATCTTTAAAAAAAAAAGGATAATTAGAATACCATGACTGTACAGTGTACATTTTCAAGAAAGTTTCATTAAAAATGAATTTCTTTTTCTAAATCAATACAGTTACAGCAGAATATGTGTACAATCTGAACATGAGACTTTTGCAGTGTTGTTGAAGGTAAATGTCAAGGTAAATACTATTTTAAAGTAAATGTACATACAAAAGAAAGAAGATATATAAAATGCTTAACACATTAGGCACATGCCTATTTCATAAAATAAAAGATTTTGACAATATTTACTCCTTTTAACTAAGAAACAACTCAGGGAACAGTCTTGTGTCAGTTTATTCCCCCCAAGATACTGTGCAATTAATGAATATGTAATTTATATGTAATAAATGTAAATTAAGTAATGAGCCGAATCATGTCTGCAAATATAAATGTGAATGTTCTTGTACAGTAATCATATGTAATATTTTAATTTTACATCAGACTATTATCCTTTGCCATTTGCACTGTGGTGTGTTAGTATCGCTTCAAACCCTAAGTAGGCAAAGTGCTTTAAACTTACACACCTAAGACAAGATTTACTGATTGAGGGGATGGGAGCAATGCTGAATGACACTGAACGAATGTGTTAAAAGTAAGATTATGTACTTGAATTATATACCATCATGTTTAAAATAATAGGTTCTAGGAGAAACAACAGAATACTTCATAAACATCCTAATTTTTTTTTATTGGAACATTTTCTTAAAAGTGTTTAAAAAATATACTTGTATATAAAGAAGGTGACCAAATGTGAGCCATTATGAACTTATTCAAAAAGAAATTAAAATAAACAGTCCTGGACCCCACACTAATGCTTGCAAAACCAAAAAACAAGAATAAAAAAAGATCAGGGACTGAACATAAAAGCAGTTACAGTAATAACATTTCCAAACAGACTTAACTATCAGAGTGTTGTTTTTCTCTCTTGATGCTGCAAGGTCATACTGGGAACGAAAAACTAAATGATTCTTATAGGTAGAGCAATATAAAGAGAGAGGCTAGTGTCCGTGTGTTGTAAAAGACGTGAAGCATGTAAGCTCCTTTGGTCAAAGCTCAAAATATATGCATCATAAGTTATCTGCTAGGGGGGAAAAATTAGCATGAAGTCGCTGTCTGAACGTTGTGTGAAAATACTGCTTGCACAAGTCTAATTTTAGGCTGGAACATATAACGGAAATACTGCGACCTTTCATCAGTCAACACAAGAGTATGGAAGAACAAGGGAGAAATCAGAAGAGAAGATACAGTGAAATAAACACAGGAAGAGATGTAGAAAGCGCTGGAGTGTCTCACTCGCCCTTAGTGACCAGATCCTCTATGTAGGCATCTAGCTCATCATCACTGCTGATCTCAATGTCCTAGGAATAAAACAAACCAAAAAAAAAAAAAAAAAAACACATACGATCAGGCATTATCTACAGAGACCAATCAATAGGTCCAGACTTTTAGAAGTTTGTATCTTCATTTTTGTTATTCTATTATATTTATGTTATTATATAAATAATCATACATACTGAATCGATTCTTAATACTTTTGTTAGTCTGTGCAAACGTGTGTTTATATATATATATATATATATATATATAGAGAGAGAGAGTGAGAGTTTTATGTTAAAGTCATGGTAAAGTATCCTAAATGTTAATGTGTGTGTGAGTGAGTGAGTGAAAATCCCAGACCTCCTGGACTTTCTGCAGCAGTGCAACTATATTTGTTCTGAGTTTGCTTAGTTTTTCTTCCGACTCTCTGAGTTTAGCCTCTGCTCCACTGCTCTTTTCCTCCACTGCCCGAGCTCTTGACTCAGCACGGCTCTGGTAAGAGTTACACAGCTTCTGCAGTCCTGCCTCATACTGCTGAAAATACTCTTTCTGCAACACATACACGGCTTGTGTTAGTTAATGTTTAACTAGCGTTCACACATGGGCATCAACTGAAGACTATAAAAATTATGTTTAGATATTTCCCACATTTCACATGGAGACTCTGTGACTACTGGATAAACTAACCCAGATCACCGAGCCACACAACAGTAATAAAGTACTCACTATGGGGAAAGCCACAAGGTCTTCTGCACTCATAGTGTTGACAGAATCTTTTGGAATTCGGAAATCAGGTGGGAAAAAGTACCGCAGCAATGTCCTAAAATTAACACAAAATAATTCAAAGAAAATTTAAATAATTTAAAAGACATATGTAAACTCAGCACACTAGTTATACTAGTTTATATTATTACGGCTTGTGTAAAAAGCCTCAATTCTTTATTTCATGGATTGCACAAAGATGTTGGAAACATCTTGCAGGTGTACAGGTGTTCCTAATAAAGTGCATGTGTGTATCTCATCACTGCAAACATGCACACCCACCCACCTCATCATAGTGACGAGGCCTTCTGTCGTTTCTCTGCTCGGGCCGCTCTGGGTCGTATCAGGCTCTGCTGCGGTGGGCGGAGTCACAGACCGTGCTGGGCCCTGATTGGTGTCTGGACTCCGTGACTCTGGTGAGGCAGGCCGCATAAGACGGACGTCCTCGCTGCCTTTAAATACCCTTTGCAAAGAAGAAAATAAACAAAAAGTAGTTTAAACAGCAGAATAACATTTAATTTGTCAAAATGCTCATGATACAAATCTCATTTTCAAATGGAGTCATCATGCAGTGATCATAATTTGTTGCACACCAACAAGTCTAATGTCAGAGTAAAGCACAAGTGACCTGCAAAGGCGGTTATGTAGAAAGCATGAGCTTGATTGTATTCAAAGTTTATATTCCATTACAGACGTTCTAAAAAAAAAAAAAAAACCTTAGAAGATTTCAGTTAGTGAAACAGTGACACAATGTGGAAAGCAGGCTACATTACACACTTCCCACCACTAATATGCAGTACATATCAATGCATCAAAGCAGCACTTAAGCAGGCTAGCTTTTGTTAAACTTTTATCCCCCCCTTTTTTCCGAATTTTTTCCCGATTTTCTCCCCTAATTTAGTCGTGTCCAATTCCCCCCAGTCGCTGGAGGCTCCCACATTAAGCTTCTACAGACCAACCCACGTGTTTCCTCCGATCCACGTGGCGTCACCGACCATTTTTTTTCGAACTGCTTGCTCACGCACCGTTGGGGCGGCGTAACACACTCGGAGGAACAGCGCTATCCGCTCCCTCCGCCTGCGCAAGCTCACAGACGCCCCTGACTGGCTAGTAGAGCCGTCATTAATGTGGGAGCACTCAGTACCTCTCATCCCGCCCCCCTGAGAGAGCTCGGCCAATTAGCTTTCTCTAGGCCTCCGGCTGTGAGAGGTTTTTAAGCAGGCTAGCTTTAAGCATTTTGCAACCTCAACCCTATCAAAAAAAAAAAAATCATTAATCAGACTTTAAAGTCAGGTCTGTGTCAGGAAGCCAGGAAACCAGAACACTGTGGTTTGAACGGGTTCTGGTGTAATCAGTTGAAACCAGCAGTCACTGGCTGAATGGAGGCCACAATTATAGTGTCACATAATGTAAATTCCTAAAGGCACCACGGTCAGAAATTTAAATCAATCAATTTACATACATTCATCATGAACATCAATGTCATTTACATTTTATACTGGTCTTTTTATGGGGCAGAATGATAGTAAAAAATTTATTAAAAATATAAATTGATGATTTCGGTCCAATGTCCCTTAGCAAGTTTCACTTTTAGTAGACACAAGGTAGCCATCAACAAGCTTCAGGCAGAATTCTGATTAGTGATCAAACCAGTCTTGATGACACACTAGTAGTGTTTAGTTAAATGTGGTGGCTTGTTCATAAAGTTGTGATCGGGTTGAGGCTCCAAAAAGCTTAACGTTAGCCTGCTTTATTAATTCTGCAACCAGATTAAATGTGTATTTGGAGTCATTGTCCTTTTGGAACATTTAATTCTGTCCAAGTTTCAACCATCTAGCTGATGATTTGAGGTTATGCTGAAGAATTCTGAGGTAGTCCTTCTCCTTCATTATTCTGTGCCCATTGTGTTGACAAGAGTGCTGTGCACAGATGGATGAAGTGTAAAGAAAGGAAAACCAGCACTGAAGACAAACCACACAGTGGGAGACCACCAATTACAACAAAGGGGATTTTTAAAGACTATTTGAGAACAGGGTTCAACAATGGAGCAAATGCCTCAACTGTGATGAGACTATGTTGTGTGGGACCTTTGTATAGAGAAAGAGTTACTCCACCAAAATGTGTCACTCAAATGATGAAAAAGTTATGCCCATTTTTGCATTACTTTTTCATGTACTTTTCCAGTTCAGAGAAATTATAGAAAGCCCAATATTGCCATGAAAATCATGTTCATGATGAGTGCATTTGAAGTAAATAAATAGTATTATGAAGTACAATGTGCGATCCAAACAAGACCAGATTCTGGAAAGTTTGTGACCAAGTATCAATTATGGTTTGGTTATTTAAAAAAGTATACAAAACATTGGACATGCAAACCAATCACCAAAAAACTTTTTTTTTTTTTTAAAATGAAGAGAATGTGGCACACCCAGGCCTATGTCTGTGCTTAGAGGAGGCTTTCCACCAAAAGTCAGTGATAAAGGTAGGCATTAGCCACAGAAGTGACAAAAAAATCTGAACTGGGCTTTAGGGAACAGTGTCAAGCCATGAAGTCTATGAAATCCCATTTGGAGTTTACCAAAAAGACATATTAGAGACTCAGCAAACTGGTGGAAGTGATCTCAAGCCAAAGGAAGAACAAAACTGCCCTATTGCCTGCACTCACCATGCTCATTGCCAACATTAGGATTATCACTCATATAATTAACTTTAGCTGGGTGGTTTGTTGCTAATGCTACTTGATACTGTAAAAGAGCCATTAAATTAACTTTTCATAATCTTCACATGCATAAGCTGGCATGTATGTAAATCCATACCAGCGGTCTCGTGGAGTGTTCATGGGGACGTAATCAAACTTTACTTTCCAGCGCACACTCTCTTTTCCTGTTTCTACTGCAGTTACCCGGCCAGTGAACCATTCTCCATTGACTTTTGCCTCCACCTGTAAACCTTTATCTGTGAAACACACACACACACACGTATACTTGATTCCACCATGCCATTCAAACATTAACAACATAAGTAAGTGAATTTGTATTCATGTAGAGTTTGTACCTTTATGTGCATTTTTCTGTGCATCTTCTTCGGTGCTATTGCTGATTGGCTAAGAAAGTAGCCTAGTGTTATTTTTTTTTATTAATGAAACATGTTTATGTAGTATAACATTAGCAAAAGAGTACTGAAGAGTGTGGTAGCACAGTTAATATACCTCTGTGCTGTTAGCCTGTTTAGTTGGCAGGACCTTCTTCTCTACTGTTCCCTTGCCACGAGGCTGAGTAGATGCTGCCAGTTTGGATTTCTTGGGTTGTGGTTCTTCTTCCTCCTCACTCTCTTCTTCTTCCTCCTCCTCTTCCTGTTCATCCTCCTCCTCCTCTTCATCATTTTCTTCCTCATTATCATCTTTTTGTGCTTTACCCTTCTTGGCACTTCCTCTCTTGCTGGCTGATGTTTGCCTGGCCGTCTTTGTGGAGGATGGCTAGAACCATTAACAGAGATAACATCTGAATTTGTCTCAAAAACAAGAAAAGGCTCATGTGTATACTGATTTATGATCATAAACTTCAAATCCTGTGATTCAGATCTTCAAAAGCACTACTAACTCCTGGCTAATGCCGATTCATGTTTGTGCATACTCACTGTTGTACTGCGCATTTGTGTTAGGCTCCTGCGAGCTGATGCTTTTGAAGGAGGAGGTGTGGGCACGGTTTTAGAGGTGGCTTTTGCTGATTTGGGGGATGGGGTCGGGGTTGGTTTGGCTTTGGCAGGAGTGGTAGCAGCAGGTGGAGTTCTACTAGGACGCGAAGATCCTGTAGATTTAGGAGGTGCAGTTTTAGCTGCAGCTGAATGACTGACAGCATTTTTGACCACAGCAGGGAGTGGGGGTGAACGAGGACGAGCCGCTGCACGCTGTGACGACCGAAGAGCAGTCTAATAAATAATAACACAAATGCCATCAATACAAACAAGCAAATATGCGCGCAAGACAATTGTCTCATTATCCTTGTTTGGATGTGAACAGATGCAAATGTGAACAGTATGTGAACAGATGTGAACAGGAGTTATTAATGCAACTATGTTACACCTACATTGACCCTTATATCTTAACACCAGAAACATTCTGACTCTTAGTAGTCTTAAAACAAAATGTGGACATATACATACTAATTAGACTTAATAATAATAATAAATATAGTTGCAAGCAATGATGAGCGGGCCCGAGCAACTGTATGTGTGTGTGTGTGTGTGTGTGTGTGTGTGTGTGTGTGTGTGTGTGTGTGTGTGTGAGAGAAATGTGACTTGTTAGTGTGTGTTTGTGGTGTACGTGTGTGATGTATGTAGGTGTTTCTATGTGCGGGCGTGTGAGACAGAGATGTGAGTGTGAGAGTGTAAACATTTGTCTCAACAATATTTTTATTGATTTAAAACAGGGTTATAACAGGGTAAACATGTAATTTTGCAATACAGATTTTATAACCCCCTTATAAAACCGACCCACCCCACCCCTCCCTAACTCCAAGGCAGCTTACATGTATAAAAAGGCTAGACGCCAGGCATAACAAAAAAGGAGAGAAACAAAAAAAATTCCACTTGAATAAAAGAGAACGCCTGGCCAGGAGAGTCGCAAAAGATAATAAACGCTGTTTAGCAGGAATTAGACGCTTGTCTTCCTCTCCAGTGATACCAAAAAGAGCAATCAGAGGGTCTGGTTCAAGATTGCATTTCAATATGTACGACAAGGTTTTAAAAACATCTCTCCAGAAGTTTTCCAAATTCGGGCATGTCCGAATATGAATAAGAGACGCCTCTCCGCTTTTACATTTATCACAACAAGGATCAACGTCTGGGTAAAAACGGGAAAGATTAAGTTTGGAGACATGAGCCCTGTGTACAACCTTAAAACTGTGATAAAGAATGGCGGGCACATAAGGAGGTTGAGTTGACCAGTTTAAGAATTGAATCATCTGACAGTGACAAATTTAAATCTTTCTCCCAAGCAGTTTTAATTTTACTTAAAGGGGCTCAAAACCATCAATCCACCATAAATAGTGGATATTAGGCCTTTACGCAGCGGGGACAAACAGAGGAGATTATCTAGAATATTTGCATCAGGAGCCTCAGGGAAATTTGTTATTAAAGAGCGAATGAAGTGTCTTACTTGCAGATATCTGAAAAAATGAGAATTGGGTAAGTTAAACCTTTCAGGAAGCTGTTCAAATGATGCAAACTTATGGTCAACAAACAGATCTTTGCAAAGCTTGATGCCCTTATTGTACCATTTCTGAAATACTGAATCATGTGTAGAAGGTTGGAAGAGATGGTTAGAGATGATAGGACGGGAAAGAGAAAAGACCAGAAGACCGCTGTGCTTTCTGAACTGAGCCCATACTCTCAAGGAATGCCTCATAACTGAATTATTGATTGATTTAATTAAGGGGATGGGAAGTGCAGATCCAAGAAGTGCAGAGACAGAGATTTTGGACAGAGTTTATCTCCATTTCCACCAAGGCAGGCCGTTTAGGTTGGTTATGAAAATATGCCCAATAGATGACACATCGAATGATTGCTGCCCAGTAGTAAAAACAAAAATTAGGTAGAGCCATGCCATCGTCTCTTTTAGATCTTTGAAGTAGGGACTTATTCAATCGTGGATGTTTACCTTTCCAAAGGTAAGAAGATATAATTGAATCTAAAGCACCAAAGTAAGATTTGGGAATAAAAACAGGTACAGACTGAAAAAGATATAAACATTTAGGAAGAATACTCATTTTAATGGCATTAATGCAGCCCACCAGGGACATGGACAGTGGTGACCACTGTTCCAAGTCCTTTTTTGTTTGGTTCAACAACCTAACAAAATTTTCTTTAAAAAGGTGTTTATGTTTCCTTGTAATTGTAATACCAAAATAGGTAAACTGATTTTTCACAATGTTGAATGGAAAATTGTGCATATCAGTTGTTGGTGCTGTATTATTTAGCAGAAAAAGTTCACTTTTGTGCAGTCAATTTATATCCTGAAAAATAGCTAAATTCACTAAGCAATGACAGCACAGGTAGCAGGGAGGAGGTTGGATTTGATATAAAAAGTAGAAGATCATCTGCATAAAGGGAAACTTTATGTTCTTCTCCCTGCCGCCAAATCCCAGATATATCCCTGCAACTACGGAATGCAATTGCCAGCGGCTCATTGGCAGGGTTAAAGAGTAATGGGCTAAGAGGACACCCCTGACGAGTTCCCCGCTGAAGGCTGAATGATTGAGACTGCTGGGCATTTGTCAGAACTGAGGCAATAGGGTTGAATATAATAATTTAACCCAAGTGATAAAACTTGGACCAAAATTGAATTTTTCTAAAGCCCTAAATAAATATTCCCATTCCACACGATCAAAAGCCTTTTCAGCATCCAAAGAAAGGACACACTCAGGGATCCCCTCTGATGGTGTGTACAGGACATC
>JAQMYJ010000012.1:20876837-20890214 GCA_030014305.1 Clarias laeviceps
CTTCTCTTGACCGGATGGTTTAAACCCTTAACATTCCAGCTCACAAAGTTTAAAGAACTATTCATTCTCCCTGAGAGAAGATGCAGGTAGTTAAACATAAATAATACTGAAATGCCTAGCGTCAGCCTTAAAATAAAAGTGTAAAACACAGAGCAACATATTAAAAAGATACACCGTGTACAAAGAACTAACATAATACTGGCTTTGGAGATCGCCCACCCCTGCCCCCTACACCCCTCCCCCACACACCCCACTGCCCCTAAACAAATCAAGATAGCTGCTAGTAAACAAAGCAGCAAGCTCTTCCATCCTTCCATTTTTCACCCAACCACCCACTGCCGCTAACCACCCCATCTTCAGCTCCGATACAATTTACATAAACTAAGAATTAAATATATAAATAAAACATTTCAACACTCCAATACTGAAATCTCCTAATGAGAAAAAAACACAAAACATCCCTCCCCCATGTCACATAGTAACTCTAACAAACAGACAAACGTAAATCACACATCGTTAGAAATAGAGAAAATACTAAACAGAAAAATAATAACCACCACTACACCACCACAAACACCACCACAAACAGAAAAACGTAAACATGGCTAGATTTTTAGTTAAAAAAGGATACTTTCCTGAGAATTTGTAGTTGCGTATAAAAAATTTAAACTATAGTGCACTACGTTGTTTTCGGCAAGCTGTCTATGTACTGTACTTTTGCGCCTCTTCTACCGAGCGTAGCCACTTCTTCTGTCCGGTAGAGAGAGTTATCCGGAGCCGTGCTGGATACAGGAGAGAAGGCCGGAGTATAACTCAGTCATAACTTCTTTATACTCGGCTCGCTGGCTTAAAACTGCGGGATCGTAGTCTTCCACGATACAAACCTGCTGACCGTGGTATTCCAGCTTCCCTCTCTGCCGTGCCTCCCGAATCAGAAGGTCTTTAATCTGGTACCGGTACGCGGAGAATGACCGGCCGAGGTCTCTGTCCTGAAGCGAGTTTGGATGCAGGTATACGGTGGGCTCTGTCAATCTCAGGCGAGGATGGCAGCGTTTCACTCCCAAACACCTCACACAGAAATTTCGAGAAGAACTCGGTAAGGAGTCCACCTTCAGTATTTTCCGGGAGACCTAGGACACGCAGATTTTGTCTCCTGCTCCAGCCTTCTAGGTCTACGACTTTGGCCGTTAACTTAGAGTTGCTTTCCCGAAGACCGGAGCAGATGTTCTCCAACTCACTCAAACGCTGGCTCAGGTCATCCGTAGCGAGTTCTAGTGATGGTAAGCGCTGGCCATGGTCCTCTACCTGGGCTTGAATTTGGTCTAGTTTACTTTCTAATAAACTAAACGAGGATTTAAATTCAGCCGCTAACGCCTCACGGTGTTTGTCTAACAGCGCAGAAATAGCCTCGACTGCTAGAGTGATCGCAGTGTCATCCTTTTTCCCGGTTTTAACCCTCCTGGTAGCCATTATAAATGAAAAATAGATAACCGTGGGATAGAGTACAAAGTTATTGTATCCTAAAGATTTAATTTAACATTTATAGACGGATAAGGGGGTGAAGAAATTCGAAATTGTCGGAGCACTTAACTAACACGTCTACTCCATGTGGCTGTTAACCAGAAGTTCCGAGTGTAAACATTTGTGATGAACGAGTATGTTTGTGCGTGTGTGGGTGCGTGTGTGGGTGCGTGTGTGGGTGCGTGTGTGGGTGGGTGCGTCGGTGCGTATGAGAAAGTTAACATTTGTGATGTGTACAATGGGCCAAAAATGCTGGAAAAAACCATCACACTATGATGATAATCAATGTGATGTCACTGAATATAATTTCACTCAATATAATGTCACTCAAAGTTATTCAACACTTTTCAGTGTAAGTTTAAGGCATCGTCACAGCTGAAAATCCCTTTACAATTTTGCGTTCTCAATGTCCTTAGATCACATCGGCCCGGTTTGGTGACGATCGTATAAATTCCCTAGGAGGAGTATATCAAAATCCATCGGGTGCGTTTTTGTGAACGACTTCCTCTTGAGTTGAGCCCAGGACATGTAGTGCGAAAGTTGTTTGTAAGCTCTAAATGTGTACCGAGTTTCGTGTGCATACGTGCAAGTGTGTATGAGCTATGCAGCAAAATCTCTTGTGAGACTCTCAGGCATCCTAATGGCGGCAGATTCCAACCTGTCTGCCAGTTTTTAAGACCCTCCAAAAGGGTGGAAAAAAAAGAAAAGCCTTAGTAAAAACAAGAGGGTCCTGCGCACCCTATAGTGCTTGGGCCCTAATAATAATAAAAAAAAAAATTATTCTTAAAAGCGGCACCTGTGATGTACGCTCCTCTGCATTCTTTGCACTGACATCTAGTGGGAGCCGTTTTACATCTGCCGCTGACTTAACCGTTGTGTTTTTCTGTAACGGAGGTTATTGGGTTACATTAAGATACACAGATAACTTATAGCAAGGAATAATATTTAATTGGATGAATTAGTACCTGTAGGGCCTCTAATTTCTCCTGCTGCTGGCGAATTTTTTCAGAGAGCTCTTTTTGTTTGTCTTCTGAGGTTTTGGTGTCTTTCTTTAAAACACCAACTGGTAAATTCTGCTTCTGTTCAGGGGCATCACACCTGGGAGTCATTAATGGTGTGAGACAAAAACAATGAAAAAAGGATAACTTAAGAGCAGTGAGAGACAGCAGAGGTGTACAATTAATGGGGGAAAAGAGGGGATCAATCAAACTTTTATTGTCTATATTTTCTGTACCTATCCTGCTTTCCATCAGGATTCATGAGACAGACCCAGCTATCTGGGTAACGCTTATCCACAGCATCCATCTGAAATGGCAATGTGCGCCACTTCAGACATTTATCTGAGAGAACAGAAATTGGGGTTGAAATGTTATTAAAAGCAAATAACTGTAAATATACAAAAGAAAAAAAGTGTGTGTTAGACTAAAAAGGCCTGTTCTCTTACCACACTGTATCGTCACAGGAATCTCCATGGCTCTGCGCCGGCGAAACCTGAGATCATTTGAAGGTGTGGCATTCCAGTTGGCTGACAGGTAGCCAAACTCATCCCAGAACTTCACTATGCCTTTCTGAGCTGTTTAGTAAAATAAAAACATTCAATTTCAGCAATTCATTTTGGTAAAAAAAGTAAATATTACTTGTTACATCACATACTCACCTATACCAATATCTTTCCAATATTGGGCAAGATATTCTCCCATAGCTCTGAGTAAATGTCTGTACTCTTTTGCATCTGCGAAATCTTGCTTATTATGTGTTGGCTCTAATACAAGATAGGGTACATCTACCACCCCTACTACTCCTCCACATGCCCTGCAATATGCACAAAAATAGTAATCAATCTCCTACTACAGCCAACACCAGTCATTTATATTTCAGATTCCAAAGTAACTGCTTAAACATGCAATACTTTTAAGATGTATACGAATATTAGGAAACTTCTGGGTCAATTAAGCCTTAAACAACAAATTAAGTCTAGTAACAACTAAATAATATAAACTATTACAACTAGTATAATATAATACGAGTTGGTATCAAAAAGTTTAAAGACTAATTTTCTTGCACGCCAACAGATGGGAGCAGAAGGCTGCATGCACAGTCACAGGGAGAACCAACCTTCAAAAGTCAGTGTGCCAAAAGACATTGTCCTGTTTCCTGGTGCTCTTTTTGACCAATAGCGAATTCTACTACCAGGTTTATTACATGTTTATTTAAAGTACTTACATTCCTCCATCCAGCTGTGGCCCGGTCTTCTCGTACATCTTAATGAGTCGACTACAGTTATAGATAAACATGCCATCTTGGTCTCGCCTTTCGATGTTCACACCAAAGATGAAATTCAGCTCTTTGGGCTCCTTCAGTGCCCTGCCACATGAACATAAGCAATCTGTGAGTGTTAATGGTTTGCAAAAGTGCAAAAATATTTCCTGTTTGCTTCTTTCCTTGCCAAGTGCTAATAGCAGTGTCATCAACTTGTCAACAGGACCAAACATTGGTAACTTAAGAAACGAAACTGATGCATTACATTTTTCCTCTTTCTGAAACTATGGCTCATGTGAGATGCATCTTCAACACAGGGCACAGCTACTCTTGACTTTTAATGAAACAATGGTAACAAGTACAGATGCAACTGGTGCAATGAGTGGGAGATAGATGGGCTCTATAGCTGTTTGCCTACAGGGTTGAAGCTGTGATTGCTAAAGCTAAAGTGTATTTTAATGTGGTTTATGAGGTGCCTTCTTCCAATAAATGGTATTCAGCACACACTGTGACTGCCTCCTAGATGGCACCATGAGGAATATCACATGCAGGCCTTTCTGAAACAGCAAGATCGAGCTTACAGTCTACCTAGACTCACAATGTTGCTTCACTGCAATTCATGTGCTTTGTAGTGAGGCCGATTCATTCTTTTCTTACATAGATTGCGGTGTCAGCATTTATCTTTTCTCTTTTTTAACGCCATGCCAGCTTCTACAACTATATTCATGGGGAGAGTGAGTTTATGTTATTTGATGTTAAAACTAGATAAGATGTTTAAGATTAAGAACTTTAAAACTAAATTTGGAATTACTTGTTTTTCAAAAGTGTCAACAGATTTTTTTTAAAAGTTTCTCACAGGAGTAAAAGAATTACAGTCAAATAAAATATGTTTGATGGACAGAAGTGTTTTTCATGATGAACACTGTGGTGAAATTTCACTGTGGTGAAAATGTGTGTGTAGCTTTTGAGTGTCCTATTCTGCATCTTCTAAAAATTACTTGATCCCAACGATTATTAAAAGGAAATGTATATTTTGTTCCAACATCAGGATTTATTTCATGTAGTTTGTTATATTGAGGCATTGATCCCATTCTGATTGTCATTTATTTTTCATGTATACATTTAAAATTGGTTTCAAATCTGTGAAAGGTATAGAGCATTTAATTTATTTATTTTTTTAGATAATGCTTATTTGGCGGTTTTGTCTGCTTTCTTATTACCAGGGATTCCTGAGTGTTCAGATATCCAACAGAAAATTATCTTAAAATTATCGGATTATAAAAAATTATAACTTGGTTAGGATTTCCATGATCTGTGGATAATCTGTTTTTATATTTTCTAATACATGGAGAGAGGATTTTGAGTCCATTAATATCAGAAAATAATTTTGTGATGTAGATTCAATGAACTTTAAACCCATAAGCAGAGCATTTGCCTCTGCTGTAAAAATTGAACTTTGGTCTGGGATGTGGAGACCCTGCTGCAGTAGATTTGTTCCAAAAGTTGCCGCCACTTTTTTTCCTCTGATTTTGACCCATCTATGTATACTGTGTTATGTTGTGGAAATTTTTCTCTTATGTCCAGAAATTGCTGGTGGTATCAGCAATTATAACTGATAGTATCAGCACCATTTATGAGTGGTGACAGAACATGCTATGAACTTCCACTAGCTCAGAGGAAACTGACACAGTAGTACAAATTGTGAAGAAGCGGTTATGCCAGAAATTGTAGATCTATAAATAAAAGATAATTTCTAGGCCACCCGGATCACTTGGTTTGCATGAGAATGACTAGAAGACAGAGGAAACGTTGCAGGGTTCTTGTTTAGGCTGAACACATGAGCTTGTGGTCACAAGATATTGAGAACATAACTTTCGTATTGAGCCAAAAACAAGCAAAACCATAGTTAAATTCATGACCTTGGGGTTTAGGACTTTTATCAGTTTTTTTTAAACAGCTTGCAACTAAATGCTAATGCTAACACCTTGACAGTTCTCTGACAACTGAGAACTGTACCAGAATATTCCTGGCTGACACGAGGGAAGATTTTGACAGGGCTTTTGCCAGATGTTTGTCAGTGTTTGTAGAATTGTATGTTTGTGCGTGTGTGTATGCAGTACTTCTGTTTAGATCCATAAATTGCTTGTTTCCGTGTAGCTTCTGCACGCAATGCTGTAGCTGAATCTTGTGCTTTTCTCAATGCAATCTGAAAACAATTGAAACAAGGATGAACTATATTAAAAGATAAGACCATAAGATGTATTGCTGTTAAGTATAAAGAAAAGACTGATCTATATTCTATGGCCAAAAGTATTTAGACACTTGACCATCATACCCATATTTTTATCTTTGTATGCTATAGTATTGAGATTTTTATTTTAGTAGGACAAAAGGGGCCCAAACCTGCCCCAGCATGACAATGCCCCTGAGCACACAAAGAGCTCCAATGAAGACATGGTTTGGAGTGGAAGAACTTCCCTCTGAATCACGTCTCCTCGCCTAACATGGATGTCTGACCTTGGTTATGCTGGGATTGTTGTATTATGCTCTAGATGCTATTGTGTGACCCTCCATATACTTTGAACTGCTGCTAAGCAAATTAAGTTAGAACAAGTTGTTAAGTGCATTCTGCCTCCATTGTGTCTTTGCTATATAGAATATACTGATGTCTGGATACACACGACAGACCCCACTCAGGCTTTTGTGACTGAATGGGTCACCCACAGTCACACTCCAAAATCTATTGGAAAGCCTTCCCAGAAAAGTGGAGGTTGTTATAATAGTAACTGGAGAGCAACTGACAGTCAATGATCAGAGTTCTCAAACAGTAATGCACGTTTCCACCTACTTTTGACCATACAGTGTATACATGTGCAATAAGATGCAGATGGTTGTGAGTTCTCACCCTGGCCTCTTTAGATAAATCATTTCCCAGTTTCGATTCCAGAGCACGAGCTTTACTCTCTGCTTCTCTTGCCTTCTCCTCCGCTTTAGAATAAAAAGCAAACAAGAATAACAAGTTGCAGTTATCACACGTACGTTACAAGTCCAAACACCAAACAGTATTACATATGGCTTGCTTTGGACGCATCACCAGCGCCTCTATGAAGTACAGGTGTGTTTTAACGCACTCACCAAGTTTCGCAAGGTGATCGGCTTTCTTCACTTCTTGCTCTGCACGGGTTTTAAAACGTGTTGATGTGTATTTATACATCCTGCAAGAAGACAAACACTATCTGAGCATGGCTCAATACTTGATGTACCAACAGAATAGTAAACATCCAACAATATAAAACACTAGACTGGTATTGGATCAAATTTTATATATTTTTTTCTAACCCACTAATGGATTTCATCCTGCAAACATGTTAATAGAACATAACACACCTCACAGGTGAACAAAGGACACCAAAGATTCTTAAAACATGTCACTACCAGAATGTGATGCTTCACCTCACTAAGCTTATTGAGCAGCAGCTTTGTGAGGATATTTGATACCAATACTGATCTAATGACTACATCTCATGTTGAAGGAAATGTGAAAGTGGAAGAAGTGGAATGTATGCATTCCTAATTAGGTTTTGTTCGGTCACATCTTATTTGGAGGTCATGAAGATTATATAAATAATATGAATAAAACAAGAGAAAAACTATTACTTGCATTTTCCCCAAAAAATGTTATAGAGCTATAGCCACATACATATGATCTGTGTGTGTGTGTGTGTGTGTGTCTGTGTGTGTGTATATATATACCTAGGATTATATAAGCAGCAGGAGAGCCTCTTGGTCCTGACTTTGTGTCCCTGAATAAAGATTCTCATCCTAGGATCGATGTACAGGACAGCTGCATAGGCACGAAATGACCGTCTTTCAGGCTTCCTGTTCAAAAAACAAACATTTATTTTAAAAGAAAATAAAGAGAACGGTCTGCACGATTCTCACTAAAATATGAATCACGATTCTTGTCCATGGGAACTAAGATCCCAATTCTCGCACATAATGCTGTCTTGAAAGAACATTCTTTTAACAAAAAGGTCACTTATACTTATTTTAGAACCCATAAAGTGAATAACCTAAAAACTATG
The DNA here is from genome assembly GCA_030014305.1 of Clarias laeviceps. Taxonomy (NCBI): domain Eukaryota; kingdom Metazoa; phylum Chordata; class Actinopteri; order Siluriformes; family Clariidae; genus Clarias; species Clarias laeviceps. Next base: position 20,884,703 of record JAQMYJ010000012.1, read on the forward strand.
GAACATGTATAGAATGTTAAGTATAATAAAAAAAAAAAAAGTTTTATTCCTGAATCCAAACCTGCGGGAGATGTGCGGGAAATAAATCTGTTTAACAACAACGCAACGTCACATTTCAGCGAAATCTGCGATTCCTTGTTGAAGAATTCCAATGAGCCGACAGAGACTGTCTTTCAAAGGACAGTGATTCCGTTAGTGTGTGTTTGTGACAAAGTCGTCCTACACAGTAGCCTCCCTCCTCCTGCTCCTCTCTCGTCTTACACCAGCCACAATTCTTTTCAATGGTAAAGTGCAGGTTAATTTTTTTATTTCGTATAAATTATAATATTTTTTCTAAATATTTTTGGGCTGTGGAACGAATCAGTTTCCATTATTTTTTTTTTCTTTTCATGAATATCTTTATTGATTTTAAACAGGGACATAAAGTAAATATGTAGTGTTTCAATGCACACTTGTACCATCTGTGTTTATAAACCCGTTATAAACCCCTATACCCCCCACCCATCCCTACCTCCAAGCCAGCCTTGCATGTCTAAGAAAGGCTAGACACCAGGCATATTTAAAGAAGGAAAAGAAAGACAAATATAATACTAATTTAAACTAACATATGTGATGATAAATGCAACATCAGAAGGAAATGGTAATAGCATGGTTTGACACATGCGCACAGAGGGACAATGCAAAGGAGCCAATCTGAAATAGGTCGTCAGAATGTACAGACAAAACAGAGTTTTACGCTCAAGTTTTTGTCACAAAAATAATGGCATACTACTCCAACTCCATCAAGTAAACTGATTAGCTTTTTTAGGTCTGCCTCCTTGTTACACATTAGAACAGGTAACATTAGAATGATGGATAATAAGGCAATAATAATATGGATAATAAAGCAGAGTCAGAGAAGTGATTGAGTTGTATGACGGAATCGTTCGCTAACTTCTGGCCTGATTGGTAAATTAAAAGTGTTTACACCATGTGAGTGTGACCAATGAGGGTGACTGCATCTGGGATTGTCGTTAAGTAAAAAAGTGAACATGTGAATGCAGTGTGGTCTGCATGCAGGGAAATACATGCAAACAAATACAGAAAAAAAGATTGCGTGTATTTATGAACAGAGATTATGAAGCTTATTCTATTAATCGTGCAGCCCAACAAACGAGGAGAAATGTGGAAAGGCTTAAGTAAGTAAGACTTCATAGATGAGTGGGGTGGTGCTCGAAATACTCACACTCCCTCTACAGGTGTCCCTGCCATTAGGATGTCTTGGTGATCTGTCTGTACATCCAGCTCAGGCTCTCGGTTGTCCATAAGTTTTAGATTATAAACTACAACTAGTGTCCCTAAAAAATACACACACACAAAAAAAGTCAACAGATACATAAAAATTCCGAGGCATACACCTTTGAGAAATTTCCAGACTGTGAACTGTGAATCCTACCACTGGCTCCCTCAATTTTATTGAACTGCTGGAAGAGCTGCTCTTCGCTCTTGAAAGGCGAGTATTTGAAAATCAGCTCTGTCTCAATAGCATATTTCTCTGGGTCTTGAGTAAGAGGCTGCTGCGTCTTCAGATCCCAACTGGGTAACGGAACAATAACCTACGAGCATGTAAGAGCGGGATGACAGAAAATGGTTTCCAAGAAGGTTTGTTTGTTGTAAATTAAGAGAGATACATGAAAAAACATTTATCATGTTTTATAAATGTTTAATGAAGGAAAATGTTTTCTAGTAAAGAGCCAATTTTCTTATATTTAAGAAAATAATTTTATAATTTGCTGAATCGCAAATTCTCAAATCCTAACAAGGCTCCATAACAAGATCATCAAATGAGAAACAGAAAAACACCTCTACCTCACATCTTTAAGTTTGCTCCAGCTAATACTTGCTCTTGGAGAATTTGGATCAATTCAATTCAGATTGATTCAATTCAACTGATGACCATGTACCATAGGGGCAAAAGAAGGGTTAACCAGGGACGCCTTTATATAAAAGTAAGACAAATAAATGTAGTAGCTATGACTGTGTAAGAACAGTGTTCAGGATCTAGACAGTGTAGTTTTTTCAATAAAGATCTCCCATTTAATTTATACCGGTCATATACTTTGACACTATTTAAAATCAATCCATTGCTTTGCATTTAACTGAAAATGATACAAGACACACTGAGATATGGTTGTTTTAGATACACTGAAATAATCTCCTACCTCATCCAGCCCCTCCTCTTCATGAAACGTTCGGGACAAAAATAAACATGTTAACTTGTCATCTTTCTTTGTGAATAAGATGAAGTCTTTGCCAATACGCATTGAGCCACTAAAAAAGAAAAATAAATTAAATTAAATGAAAAAAATAATAACTTGAAATGAGTAAATACAAGGCTTTAGGGAACATTTCACATAAATTTATGCAAGCAGTGCAAAGGCACTTACGATTTAAGGCCATTTCCATACTGGCCAATATGTGTGGATTCAGGAAACCTCTTGCTAGACTTGCCGAACTGAATGACATGCGTTGCCTCACCTATGCAAATGAGATTCAATAACTACATGAGAGCTGCTGCAGTGTTGAGATTTGAAGGCGAGTGTACGTTAGATATTGAATGAACTCACCCGGGTCCATTCCAGTGCCATCGTCCAAGAAACAAAGCATGAAGCCTCCTCGAAGATCTGGTCTTTTTTCTGAATTTGCAAGACATGCAAATGTGAATTGATATTAAATAGACTGGATAAAAAAAAAGTGCATTTTGAATACAAAATTTTTTGAATGATTCGGTACCTGTATATATGTCAATCCTTGTAGCATTTGCATCCCTGTAGATCAAAAACAGTAATGAGATTTCTATATTTAAATCATTTATAGCGTTTCTTACTTATCAGAGAGAAAGGAAAGGGAATAGAAGGCGAATACCTCGAGTTGTCTACAAGCTCGGCCAAAGCTCCGAAAAGAAACTCATGTGTTGTCCTGTTGGTTAAATAAAATACAACATACAAAAATCAAAATACTACTTATACTACTACAAATAAAAGAAAAAAGAAAATAATGAAAAAATTGCACCTTTGTTGATTAGGATATGAATATACAACTCAATATGTTTTATCTAAATACCATATAAAGGAAAAAAAAAACAACAACACTGTTTTAATATCAATTCATAACCACTTATTCCTTTATGAGGTCATGACAGGTCTGGAGCCTAGCTCAGGAACGTCAGGGCACAAGGCCAGGTACACCATGGATACGGTGCCAGCCTATTGCTGGGCACAAGCACACACACTTACACACCTAATCATGCAATACAGGCAATTTGGACTGTGATAAACCGACAGCACTGGAGGTGCTAACCACTAAACCACCATGCCACTCTGGTTCAATATCTCCAGCTTTCTGTTCTGTAATTCTGAGAATAGTGTTTGGGGTGGAGTGTAAACCCAAACAAACCATGAATAACCCAAAAAAAATTACAGCATTCCAGGGCAAGCTGAGACTATAATAACTGAGATAAATATGTAAAACAACAGAGATGCTCTATTGAATGATTGAGCAGACAATTCAAAGAAAGAACTTGCTTGGTTAAAAAAAACGAAAAACTTCACAGAAACATTTCAGTCTACCAGTTGGTTATCTAAAACATGCTTATTGGCTAAATACAGATGGGTTATTGTGTGAAACTTAATGAGCACTAAGTATGTTATGCTTTACCCCAGAAGCTCTTAATCTGCACATCAAACCTTCTCTGGAAAACAGCTATGACACTATGGCTATGGTGAGAATGCACACAACAAATATAAAAAAAAAAATCTTTTGCCCCAGAAAACAGTGAGGCGGAGTGGTGTGATTCTCACGGTAGGGGGGAAAAAATATACTTGTACTGCACGGATATATGAATACGATGACATATTTGGAAACTGGAAAATGCTTCATGTAATTCTAGTGTAATAAGGCGAGTAAGAAAGGTAACCAAGGAACATTTGGTTCATTTCATAAAAAAGATAAAATAAAAAAATCTAAAATTGCATGGCATGATTAGCAACTAGAATTTTGAATGAGAATATGGTGAGTTTAGGGGGGGGGGGGAATCCACTTTCTATTAAAGCCAACATGCAGAGCAAGAATTTTTCACTTTCTCCCGTAAACATGTGCTAAATCTTTATAACAGCTTGAGTCGTGCAACAGGACCCCATTATTCTAAGTGAACCCCATAACATTACATTAATGTTTTTAACTAACTTACACCTATTTAATATATGGTCTTGGTTAAGTTTTTGGTGATCATTCATAAACGTGAAAGCAACCCTGCTGCCTTGTTCTACAAGCTATTGTTCAACTTTGTATGGCTATAAAAGTAAAAAGGAGAGAATTACATTTCTAGATTACATTAAAGCACCAAAGAAAAAACATTAAAGTACTGTTTAAAAGCATGTAATTGACAAATAAAAGAAATCCATTGCGCAATCCATCTATTATTCTCTAAAACTTTGGACTGTTTCACGCCGCGCAGCTTTAAGACGACCCTCACGTATGTTACACCGTTCCGTGCGGCTCGCTCTGGAATGGTGTGCTAGGGGGTCGTCGCGCGGTCCCATAGACTTAGCATTGGGGCCGGCCTCTGCTGTGACATCATAGTTCTGTCGAAGATGCCGCACACATAAGAACTGACCCGGCAGCCTAGACACACTCAAAATTTCTTCAGGAATTTTCGCTCTCTAGTTATTAACTAGAGAGGTACATTTCCTGAAGAAAATGCGAGTGGTGCTTGCCGTGGCCGCAGGGGGCAATTAACCACCCACCCCTCATCACCCCATAGCACCCCATTCCCAAATAAGCCGCATGATTTGACACCTCATTCCTGGGTCTACGACAAACGGTGTGGGACTAGTTACGCGCCAAACTTTTGGCGAAAGAAGAAGAATAATAAAAAAAAAAAAAGAACTAGGGAGCGAAGTGTGTCTCTGCGACGGCCGGGTCACTGCTAATGTGCGTGGACACCATCCAGTGCGTGGTCGAGCCTTCCGATGCATCACAGTCACGGCCGTGATGTCACAGCAGTGGCCGGTCTCGATGTTAAGTCTATGGGAGGTTTTGGGGCCGGTTTTCTGGGGATTTTGGGAGCACCGCGTGACGACCCCCCACCAAAAGTCATAGCACACCATTCCCGGGGGAGCCGCACGGAACGATGTAACATACGTGTGGGTCGTCTCAAAGCTGCGGGGCGTGAAACGGCCCAAAGTTTTAGGGATATAATAAGCCGATTGCGCAACGATTTCTAGGGGAGAAGAGTAATAAGTGCGAAAATTCCTGAAGAAATTTTAAGTGTGCCTATGCCGCTTTTTGGGGCATTTTGGGGCGGTGTTCGGGGATTTTGGGGAAAACCGTGCGACAAATCCCCACCAAAAGTCATAACACACCATTCCCGATTGAGTCGCACGAAACGGTGTAACATACGTCAGGGTTTTCTCAAAACTGCGGGACGAGAAACGCTGCAAAGTTTTAGGCGGAAGAATAATAAATGGATTTC
>JAQMYJ010000012.1:20891548-20902512 GCA_030014305.1 Clarias laeviceps
CCCCCCCCCCCCCCCCCCCCCCCCCAAAAACAAACACCAAAGAACACTTTTTAATAAACACTTATAACTGTCATTTGTTTTTATATATATAATGATCTCTCTATTATATTAACCGCTTACAAACTTTTTAATATACATCTACTACTTGGCATACTGATCATATGCATGACAGTGTGACGTGTATTTGCCATTCTCACTACATGTCATGTGAGAAAATACATGACCACAGAGAGCAGCTTTAAAAGAGGTCTGAGTAGCTCTACCTGTCGAAAAGTCTACTGCTGGAGGTAACAGTGAGCTCAGGGCAGCCTGTACATGCCTTGACAGCACTGAGATACAGTGTGAGCATGCTGTCCAACCTTGGATGATCAGCTAACAGGATGAATGAAGTTTAGTGTAAGCTGCAGGGTGGCCCACCACGCTGAGACAGTGGTTAAGAGCTACGCGGCTCTGCTGCACACGCCTTCTGGCCGCGGCGCGAGGCTACCGCATGCAGCAGGGCCCACTCATTCCACTTCACTATATCACTATAGGGTTATATTTACATACATATAATCATACAAGAGCGGTCTCAGGACTCACACGTTACCAGCAGCACTTCAGCAGGAGCAGTGCTCTCTTCACCTGCAGCCACTGCTCCACAAACAACACTGAAAACCTATTAACCCTGAGGGCTGGTCAAGTTATGGTCTGCCATTCCTTGCTACACCTAGTAGTAAAGCCATGTCCTCGGCTGCTAGCTCGCTAACAGGCGCTAACTAGTACTGCAATGCCAGTCGTACAGTTAGATTTTCAGAAACGTCCATTCAATATTGCAAACCATTTAACCTTCCGGGAATTGCCGTCGGCTCTTTCTATCCACTCTGTTTTCGGTTGTCAGAAGTTGGTCGTGTTTATTTCTTGTCCGGGTGCACGAGCCCGACTCTCCGAAGGCCGCGAAAATTTACCACACTAGCTTCCTTCGTTGTCCTGCGCAAAAAAAAAAAGAAAAAAAAAACGTTCATGAACGAAAGTCACAGACCCGCCCCTATGACCGCCTCGCAGCCAATCACAGCGCGCCGTGTTCATCCCGGCGTGTTCGATTGGCAACTATGATTGTCAATCAATAAGGAAACGATTGGGGTTTTCATGGCGGAGTCGCGTGTGGCATGGAAAAGAAGACGCGAGGTTTGTCTTCTCCTGTTGCATCACGAATGACTGTGTAAATGCTAGATGGTCTGACATAATCATTGATGATCATAGACATTTAAATTGTTATTTATTGAGGTTACGCATTATAGATCAGGTGTTCTGTCAATCCATGCTACCGTTATTTTCCAACAGTTCTTCGCATGCAAAGACTGACACGCTTGAGAACTGTTTCAGTTATTTTGTTAATTGTGTACCGAGAGCATTACTTAATATGGGATATTTGTCTGTCAGACTATGCTACCCCTAAATTCTCCACTTTAAGTATATGCTATAATAATGTATCAAATCATGCTCCACTTATGCCTTATCTTTTGATAGAGCAGCAGAACTGGGCAGAACACCAGGACTAAGTACACCAGAGTGTTTGCAGTTTCTTCACTTTTCTTCTGGGTTATCTTGAAGTGACGCTGCTGTATGTACAGTAGATAAGATTTGGCGTTGTCGTTCCTAAAGAGGAAGGTTGGGGTGGAGAAATGGACCTGACCTTGATCTTGCCTGGTCGACTGAACCCTTACACGTCTTGTGCTTGATCAGCAGTGTTAACCTTAACGTTACTGGTAAAGTGCATCCGTTATCTTTACTTAATGCTCTAACAATGCTCATATCTGCATTTTTTTTTTTTTTTTTGGATTTTTCCCCGATTTTCTCCCAAATTTAGTCGTGTTCAATTCCTCCCAGCCACTAGGGGACTCCCACATTAAGCTTCTGCTACCACTCAGTCGGGAGGGCCGCAGACTGTCACGTGTTTCCTCCGACCCACGTGACGTCACCGACCGCATCTTTTCGAACTGCTCGCTCACACACCGTTGGGAGCGTCGTAACACACTCGGAGGACAGCACTATCCGCTCCTTCCGCTTGCATGAGCTCACAGACGCCCTTGATTGGGTGTAGAGCCGTCATTAATGTGGGAGCCCGAAGTACCTCGGGAGAGAGCTTGGCCAATCAGCTCTCTCTAGGCCTCTGGCTGCGAGAAGTTACAGCATCAACCGGATCGAACTCGCGATCTCCGGATGGTAGGGCGAGCACTTTACCACTGCACCACTCGGAGGCCCATATCTGCATTTTTTTAACAAAGCGTGGTTGAGCAAAAATAAACATTTGAGGTTGTCACGATATAAAATGTAAGTGCTGTGTGAAAGAGAAAAAGAATGAGCCTTTATTTGTCGCATATACATTACAGCAGGGTGATTTTCCTTTCTTTATTCTATTTTTCCAAACGGTTAAGAAGGTGCGGAGCCCTAGAGTGGACACCTCATATATTTTTTCTAGTTCATTTACTCATTTTGCTAATTCATGCAGATAATTGAATAAAACAAGCAAACAAACTAGAAAGATGTGCAGAAGTTATACTTAATTCAACAATCTTCCAACATACTCAAAGCAAGGGAACAAAATAAGTAAATTATGCTCTTGAAATTACTCAGACTGAGGAAATGAAGTAAGTAGGTACTCTCTCTTAATGTCAGGTTCACGGAAAAGGTGCACATGAATTGCTTTGTGTCCTAAAAAGGTTATAAAACCTATAAATGTAGCTTCTTATTGAAATTGTTTTTTCCTGACCTTCTGATGCAATGATACAGTTCCTCTATGTACACATTTTTTATGCACATAAATTAACCAAAACCTAAGACCAACTTATATCTTGTGCATACAAGTACCCAAATCAGACTAATTGTATATTAAGTTCATGATTTAAAAGAAATAACATGGGAAAGAATTGTATCTAGTTCATACATACTTCAGGTAATGTAGTAAAACATGGCCTTGATGTGTTTTTTCTCCATATGTTCACTTTGGGGCTTCATGGCCAGCCCGTAGAGAAGATAGGGCCTTAGTCAAGGGCTCAGAAGTGGCATGGTCATGCAGTGCTGGGGTTTGAACACCTAACCCTCTGATTAATAACCATGAGCCTTAATCCTTGAGTCACCACTGCTCGATTAACCCTTGTTCTGGGTTATTGTTTGAAATATTACTGTCAATTTGAGCACTGACCAGAGAAGACTGAAAGAGTAAATTGATCACAAAGGACACTTAGTAGAAGGTTTTAATGTATAGTACACTTGCTTCACAGCAAATCCAATGTCATTTGGGATTTTGTCACAGACATTTAACATAAATATACATTTACAGTGATTGATAAACAGTAAGGCTTGTGCACTGGCCTTGGTGTAGTTTTCATCCTCATCACTCCAGCAGAGTTTCCTGTGAGGTTAAAGTAGAAATGAATCTGTGACTCAACTAATAAAAGCACTGATGTGCACATAATAAAGCAATCCACATTTATTTTGCACATGGACATATACATCCAGGTTTATTCTTATTACCTTTTGAGGATCAGTTGCAAGGTGACGGCGTGACTTGGAGCAGGTAAGAGTTCCAAAAAGACACATGATCATGCAGAGAGCCAGCAGCACAATGCTGACCAACAACAGGTGGTATCTAGCTAGAGCTTTTTCTTCCTGGTAGAGTGGAAAAAAAGTAAGACGATAATAAAATATCCTGACTCCATTATTAACAACAAAATACTCTGACATTTTTCAAGACCTGCAGCATACAGATGGAATACAGTACTATACAGCTGAATAGTTATTTAGGGAAAAATCACTGATGAGGAAAAAAACACCAAAGAGACAACGGATGCAAGAGTGGTGGTAAATTATTGAGGTATATACACTTTATGGCCAAAGGTTTATGGACACCTGACCACCACACCCAAATGTGGCTCTTCACCAAGCTGTTGCAAAATTGGACGCATTACAGAAGTAGCATTACAATTTACCTTCTCTGGATCTAAGAGGCCAAAACCTGTGTCAGCATGACAAGGCCCCTGTGCACAAAGTGAGCTCCATAATGACCTAATTCTCGAGTTCTTCCACTCCAACTTTAAGTGGACTACATAGAGCCCTGACCTCAACCCCACTGAACACCTTTGGGTTGAACATTGATTGCACCCCAGCTCTCTTCACCTGACATAAGCTAAGCACCTGATCTCACTAATACTTTTGTGGTTGATTGAGCAAATGCCCATATAGCCACATTTTAAAATCTAGTGGAAAGCCTTCTCAGATGACTGAAGGTTAAGTAAAACCACGTGGGTGTGACTGTCAGGTGTCCACATACTTTTGTAGAGAGATTTAAATTTCGAGGCTCTATCACAGTCTGACAATCTAAATTCTTTGTTATACCTGGATTCTATTTTCATCAGTGTATGTTTTATTATTGTCATTACTAGTAGATGAGGCCTTTCTAATCTACTAGTTGTATCTTCTCTTCATAAGAGAGCTGCCAGTTTGGGAGGGAGTTAACATATTTCTTCCTACTATATTTACTATTCATCATGTACATCAGCTCACAGGTCCCAGTGACTAGGTAATGTCACTCATTCAACAGGGGAGGAGGAAGATAAATTAATGGGACTGGTAAGACATTTGTGCCAATTCCAGATAATCCAAAGTCCAAGTCCAAATAATGTGATTTTGGTACGACCAAAAAGATGGATGCCCATATGGATGGACGATGGAAGAACTTCAGGCAAATATATTTAGAAAAAATAAATTTTGGCCTAAACGATACAAAATGTTGACAAAAAAGAGCTTATTAATGGTTTGATACAAGCTTAATTATATAGAACATCTTGTTCCTGTTTGGGTTCATGGGAAGCCTGGGGCACAGGGCAGGGTGCCAATCCAAGACACACAAGCACACAACTCACTATCGGCAATTTGGAAATGCCAATAAACCTACCCTGCATGTTTTTTTACATATTCTAGTTTTATCCTTTTTTTCATTTTGATAATTTTATTAATTGATTAATTAATTTTATAAAAATCCAGGATCTCGAATTATTAGAATGTTTCATAAGAACAATCAAAAAAGTAAAAGTATAAATAAATAAAAAATTGTTAATTTATGCATTCAATACTTGGTCTGGGCAAGTCCAGTTTCTTTTTAGCCCAGGTAAGTCATTACTGATGACGTCTCAGTTTTGGAAGTGGCATGATACTAGAAATGCAACAGTTGTAGCCCATTGTGTGTGATGGCTTTTGATGGACTGACTCCACCATCTTTAATGTCACACTTTTCCCTTCCAGTCAACTTTTTATGAACAAAAAGTTCATAAAAATTGATCATGCAGTAGTACACTATACACTGACAGATAAACAGTATTTATACTGTTTAAATATTAATTTACTTAAACTCAAATTAAATATTCTAATATTTTGAGATACTGGATTTTTTATTTTCATGAAGCATAATCACTGAAATTCGAACAATAAAAAAAAGCCTTAAAAGCTTTCATTTTACGTGTAATAAATCTGTGCACTGATGCACTGTTTTTGTTTTTTACTCATTCATCTTCAGTAACCACTTTATCATGTTCAGGGTTGCACTGGATGCAGAACCTATCCCCTGAAGGTGCAATGCCAGTCCATGCACACACATTTTCTCACTTCTCTATCACCAGTTCGCCTACCACAGAAAATGGGTGGGAATTTTAAGCCACCCCACACAGAAAGAAGATGTTAGAACTCCAAACAGACCAGAAGACCGCATTCAGCCAGGACACTGCAGCTGGAGCACTAGAGCAACGTGTGATATTTTCAGATTTTATGTTATTTTGTCTGCCCTATTTTGTGGTGTAATTGAACAAATGCTCTTTACACGATTTATATTCAGCATGTTATACTTTTTCAATTTAGCATTAAACAATTTGACATTTTTCACACATGAAATGATGAAACTGAATTTTTTTTTTTAATTATTATTATTTATGCATATTGATTATTTGTATATTCTCCAACAATATTTACTACAATATGTACTACTACATACATATGTTGATGTGTTTTACCTGTGTGAGGAGAACTGTCAGTTTGGAGTCAGGAGTGAACTCAAAGCTGAGGCACGATGGCGCATTAGAGCTCTTCTTATTGGGTCCTATAGCAAGTGCCTTTACAGGAGACATGTTCTCTGGGTGTTTATTAGGTGGGCATTGTTGTGGCGATCTAAAAATAACATCAACTCAGCCTACAAATGTATGATAATAAAATATCCATGATGTATAGCTGCTGTCTTTCAGCAGTGTTCTCTTACGTAGTTTGAGGTAGAATGTGACGTGGTGCTGTAATCTTCAGACAGGAGTAGGACTGGGACGGAGTTTGCACGTTAGAGGGCTTAGCGGTAGGTGCAGAATCAGTGGATGATATATGTTTCTGTACATCCAACAACAGCGATATATTTAATGACTGTTTTCCAGCAGATCCTATGGACAGAAAATTGATCAATTGAAAAGCCTTCCCAAATCCCTGAACACACACTAGCCAGTGTGCATTCTTTTAGAGTCAGTATACATACCTTTCAGGCCTAACTGGCTTCCCAGTAATGTGCTACTAATGCTGTTGTGATCTAGGTATTCTCCAACATGCATTAGGGGCACTAGCAGAAACCTGCTAATCACTTCAGTTTTTTGTTGTGTATTGTTGATCGGTTCATCTCCATGATTTAACAGCGGAGGGGAGTTCATATCTGGTGTCTCATTTAAAAGATCTGAATCGTTTAACTGCGTGCAGAACTTCAAACGTGCAAGAGAACCCAGCAACTCATTCCAGTCCTAAAACACACATACAACAATAAAGGATTACCAGCGAACTCAATCTATGACAACACGTTTTGGGTAGATATATCTGAATCAATAAATACAAAGCATAACAGTTACCATGTTTATGTCTGGGTTCTTTATGTCATGGTTTTGTAAGTATATCCCAATGCTAATGAAAGCTCCAGCTAGGACCACCACACACATGAAAAAAACAGCAACAGGCGGATGCTGTATAATTTGATTCCTCAGGTTTGTGATGGGATGCCATCGAGCCATCATGCAGTTCGATACCCTCACTAAAGCTCAATGCTAAAACACACAATGTCAGACTTAAACACTGTAATAGTTTTTACACACACACAAGGTTTTCACAAGGAAATTCGTTGAATATGAGGATAAGATTTCAAGGTACTTCACCTCTTAAAATGGTTCTACTTTGGAATCATTCTGCAAATAACTTATACATTTTTAAACAACAAATAGGTTGTCAGTTAGACAAACCAACCAAAGTGTACTCTGCTTTGCTTATGAATAGCCAGAGAATCAGAAATATAATCTACCTGGAAGTGTGTGTTTGTTCACAAGTGTATCCTGTCTTGTGCCCCAAGTTCCTTGGAACAGCCCTCTATGACACTACACAGGATAAGTGGTATAGATGATGGAGGAAAATAAAGAATCAGGGTTCACATAGGTGGTGTAGATTAATGTGCATGTTCAAGAGTAGGTTTACAATCAGTGTCTGCAAGTCTACTAGTACCTGCCTTTGCTAAGATTTGAACAATGCATTTTGGGGGGTTTGGCAAGTGCACAGGTACAGGTGAGAGTGCTACAGATAATAATGACAAAAATGATAGATAAATAGAAAAAAAAAATGGATCTTTACCCTCTAATGAGACTTTCTTTTGCTTTATATGCACGCACACGTGTGTTGTAAGAAAGAGTACACGCGCGCTGTACACACACGCTTACAAACACAAAATAAAATATGTTTAGCGCACACACACGTGGTCACAGTGTTATAGTAAACAGTACACGCATGCACGGATGTTGATTATACCAGGGGAGACGATTACCCACAATTCTGCAGCGCAAGAGATAAAAACCGTTGGCTCAGTTGTGATCATGTGGCGCTCGGCGTCAAAACAAGAAGCGCATGCTTGATACATGATACTTGGCTCGTTTTTCAAGTCAAAATTTATTAAAATTCTTTGCTCGTCTTGCGGAACTCTCGCAATCCGTGTTACTCGCAATCCGAGGTTTCACTGTACTTAATTAACTAACAGAGACAGTGCAATGTGATGTTAATGTAACTATTATGATGTTATGTACAGTACAGTACTGTGCAACCGTCTTAGGCACCCTTGTTTTTTCTTTCTTTTTTTCCATTAAACAAAGTTTGTTATGCATGTTTATTTTATGACTTCTTAATTCAGACCCAAAAAATTCTGTTTTCCAAACATTAGCATTTCAAAAAAAAAAAAAAAATTTCCTGCAGGAAATTATGTGTAGGCCAGAAAATAAAACAGCATGTTATGTAAAAGACAATTTTTAAGACAAAATATAGCAGCTGGATTTTGCATGAAAAAAGAAGCAGGTGTAACAAATTCCTCAGAAGGACTGTAACTGGTTCTGGAGGATGTTCAGGAAAACTAAGCAGCTAATTTTATTATTAAACTGGACAAATTTATATTTTAGGTAAAGGGTTGTCACACTAATTATTGACTTTGTTTCATTAATTACTGTTTACTGCTTTTACAATAGTTTTTTTACTTTGTTTGAAGACGCCCTTGCTTTACTGCACTTATTTGTATGTCCGTAACATATATATTAAAATAGTGTTTTTTCTTTACCATATTTGATTGGAACACATTGATGAGAAAAGATTTTCATTAATTGCTTGCAACAGGCAAATATACTGACCAATCTTTCACTCACTCATCTTCTATACTGCTTTATCCTGCATTCAGGGTCACGGGGACCTGGAGCCTATCCCAGGAGGCTTAGGGCACAAGGGACACACTGGACAGGGTGCCAATCCATCGCAGGGTACACACACATACACACACCCATTCACACACTACGGGCATTTTTGGGAACGCCAATTAGCGTAATCTGCATGTCTTTGGACTGTGGGAGGAAACCGGAGTACCCGGAGGAAACCCACCAAGCACGGGGAGAACATTCAAAGGCGACAGTGCTAACCACTACACCACCGTGCAGCCACCAATCTTTCATTACTTACTAAGTTGGTTCACTTAAAGTTGACACAATGTCTTCAAGAGCCTCAGAAGATGTCTCTAAACCTAAAGCTAAATATTTTACTAAATTTAAATTTAAAGTAATTTTATGTCTACAGCTTACGTCTGCTCAGAGTGGAAGAGTGTATCCAGTGTCTATCCCAGGAACACTGGGTGTGAAAGGAACCCCAAACAGGAATTTGCAAATTAACCCGAAACTCGCAGAAAAATGCTACCTACTGCTCCATCGTGCTACATTTAAAAAAAATGTATAAAATATTTGTTTTCTTGTAGCCCTGCAATGTATTGGCACCTTGTCCATGGTGCACCCTGCCTTGTGCCCCAAGTCTCCTCGGATAGGCTCCAGGCCCCTGTATACACGATAAAGTAGTATAGATAATGAGTGAGATTTTAGTTTTCTGTTCTGCTTCACCAGGATATGTATGCACATGGATGTGGCCAAATAATAGTTCCTCCTGGTTTCCAATCCTTCACTTACTGTAGTGCCAACACACCTTTTTATCACCATCTTATGTCCTGGAATTGTGGGATAAGCATTTCCAACTATATGTAGAGAGTGTATACGCTAGTTTGCATCATGATTCAGTGCTGATTTACAATATGGCATGAGGAATAGCACACTCCTACTAAATACATGCTTTGACTGAGAACACACTGCCACTGACTGAGACAGAAACTCTCTCTCCACACTCTCTCTCTCTCGCTTCTGATGGTTTGTGCCTCTGCTCTCAGCACTCAGTATACAACACAGGAAAGTCCAGTATACTAACAGCAGCTGTTGACTCTTCAATACCAGAGGCATTTCAATTGATATCCTCACATTTGTTTACTTGATGACCCAACACCATGTACTCCATGACTGACTAAACTAACTACAATAAAAGTGCAGTCAGCTTCTTACTTATCCTCCGCCTAAGCATTTAGCTAGTGGTTTGAGAACATGAACAACAAAATGTAACTTCATATACTTGCTCAAATGGTTGTCCATACACTGTAAGCTTGCATTTAGCTTGTCTCTGCCTTAAAAAATATTCTCTACGTGGTATGTTTACTTCTTGATGCGGAAGAAGTCTTTAGTGCAAGTTTCAAAATAAAGGTCTTTAAAAAAAAAAAGTTTTGGAGGCCAGTAGGGGTTCAGTAACCAGTTTATCTTACTTGAACATACTGGTACGTTATTTATAAATGATGTTACAGAAAGAGTATCCTGAAAGTTCATTACATTTCTACCAGGGTTGAGGGTTTGATTCCCGCCTTGAGTCTGTGTACATGGAGTTTGCAGGTTCTCCCCGTGCTTGGTGGGTTTCCTCCATGTACTCCGGTTTCCTCTCATAGCCCAAAGACATATGGAGTAGCCTAATTGGTGTTCCTGTTTTGTGTGTGTGTGTGTGTGTGTGTGTTCTGCAAAGGATTGGCAACCTGTACCCCACCTCATACTCAAAGTATTTAGTGAAAGGCTCCAGCACCCCCTTTCACAAGAGACTTTGTTTGGGCATCCTCACCCAACATCAGTACCTGATCTCATTAATGCTCTTGTGACTGAATGAACGCAAATCCACAGAGCCATCTTTTAAGATCTAGTGGAAAGCCTTTCCAGAACAGTGGAGGTAATTGTGATGGAAAATTATAACTAAATCTGGAACGAGATGTTTAAAAACACATATGGATGTGATAGTTAGGTGTCTATTTTGAGGATTTGTTTTGGACACATAAATCAGTGATGGGCGGCACGGTGGCCAGAGGTGGAAAGAGTAATACATTTTTATACTCAAGTAAAAGTACTGTTACTTCTGTGAATTTTCCTGAAGTACAAGTAAAGTTACCATTATAAAAATCTACTCAAAATTTACTCAGAGTAAAAGTTACCAAGTTACATTTTTTAACAGCGGGGGTGGGATGGGGGATTCTAGTGTAGTTC
>JAQMYJ010000012.1:20922648-20946015 GCA_030014305.1 Clarias laeviceps
CATCTCACCATTAACTGTTCAAAGGAGATTAATGCATTTTTTTGGACGCCTTCAGCATTCCTTTACAATGTAGAAAGTAATAAAAATCAGGAACCATCATGGAGTTAGAAAGTGACCCCAAACGTTTGAACGGTAGTGTATGTATAAAGTATGATGTAAGTAAGTAAGTATGGACTAGTCTAGACCAGAAGATGGAAATGTTGGATTTACACATTCTGTTCATTAGGTGGTTTATGTTCTGTGTGTGCTGTAGACCAGGCCCTAGTTCTCCGGTGCCCTGGATGCGAGATTGTGTGCTGCAGCTCGCACCACAGAGCCAGTGGAGACACAAGATCCTACTGGGCATCAACCTATACGGCCTCGACTTCACTGTCAATGGGGGAGCCGAGCCCCTGCTGGGAAACAGGTGTGGCTTCAGTGTAAATCCTAGCATACCTAAATGTGTGTGTGGGAGAGAGGGACAGATGAAAAACCCACAGCAATTTCTAATAGTAGTTTATTTTTTTAATGTGAGCATTATTTCTCTTTTGGTCTCTTGTAGATACATTGAGCTTCTGAAGGAAGTCAAGCCAAAGCTTGTTTGGGACGAGTATGCAGGAGAACACTATTTTAATTATAAAAGGTTAGACACACAAGAAACATTCTTTTGAAATGGTTATTTATTTTTTTTATTTTGTTTCTGATCTTGTAATGCAAGTGATTCTAGTCAGCGGACCTCAGCCTTATTCTTCTGCCCAGACAGTGATTTGGGTTTAAAGTCTACCTGAAGACTTGCAAAAAAAAGTCATGTCAAACACTCAGTTTGAATTTGATATAAAACTACATAAACACTGTGTCTTGTTTAATTTTTCAGAAGTTCAGTGAAGCATGCGGTCTATTATCCAACTCTCAAGGTAAGAACCTTCATGTTTAGAAGCAAATATTATGTTGCGTGGGTAGAAGAGGATCTCACTTACATGTATGCATAATCTCTCTCCTTAGTCTCTCCAGTTACGAATTGCCCTGGCAACAGAACTGGGTACAGGACTTTCTCTGTGGGAGCTGGGACAAGGCTTGGACTATTTCTATGACCTTTTGTGAGACAAACTAATACATGTGGACACATACGTACAAGATGTAATTCCTTCTTCCAAACACTGATACGTTCTGGTACATTAATGACAATGCCACTGCTGAGCATGCCAAAAAATATTTTTATTAATAAAAAAAACAAGAAGGATAAACAGCTAGTGCATTTTGTGGAATGTAATGAAACATTTGTATCAGTGTTCCAAAAGACACTTTCATTTTGTGAAATTTGAGAACAAAACAAATGCAATACATGCTTTTTTGGCATTCTTTAAGTGTAAGCATATGTACAATACTGTAAATGATGCAATATTAGTAATCAAATCACAACTAAAGCCAAGGTGCAAACAGAGATGCAGGTTTTTCTGCTTATGAATGTTAGATACTGTACGAAGCAGCAGTCTATCTATTCACGTCAGCATCATCAGCGACGTTCACAGAAACATGTCAAAAGGCTACTTAATGGAAAAGAAATTCACTTTACCCGTCTATATGACTCAGCATTTATTTTACTACATGGCACTATTCAGGCCAACACTGAGGTCCTTTAATGGAATGTGGACTACGTATTTATACTTTTGCCCATGTTTTAAAGGACGATCACATGACGCCCTGGGAGAAACAAATGTACATGTGATACTGGTGTATTATTGCAACACTTTAGTTAAACAATAATAATAATGCTTTGCTGACACCAGGGTACAGTTGCTAAACTGTATATAAATTAGCACAAATTACTGGGCAACTCCACATTAACACTGCATCACTCTGAGGGGAATTTACAGGAAACATTTGGTCAAGCAGTAGATATGTACGGCTTGTTAGCAATTTCAAGTCTACATATACGAAATAAGAATTAAAAATTATCCATGATGTCTCCATATTCTTTAAGTAGATCCACTGTAGCTTATATTAACATGATTGGAATACTTTTGGGGAAAACCAGTGTCAGTAATACTCCCTGCTGTGCTCCTGAATAGGCGAGGGATTTTATCTGCTGTTAAACAGCAGGATCAGGTTGTTGACTGCAGCTGTGGTCGACTGAACATTCTGACCAGTCACTAGGTGGCGATCCAGGACCACATGCATTGCGTCTTCTTGACTGGCTGCAAGGGAGATCTGCATTAATTAATGTATATTAAACATTACAACATTAGTTAGTATAATAAAACAGAACCTTTCTGGAATTCAGGATCATTTACTAACCAAGACTGTAACAACTCAATATGTGTGATGTACATCCAATGACGACGTTTCAGTAAAAGGGATCCTGCAAACTTACCCGTGTAGGATCCACCATTATCTTTTACAAAGTCTTCTACAATTAGAGGAAGGTCAGCAAAATCTGGGGAGCGCACCAGCTCAAACACAGAAGGCTTTGAGAAAGAAAGGAAGTGAACAATGATTTAATTGATAAAAATAAATTTAATCATTATGGCCTTCTGATAGCTCATTTGACATTGAAGACTTACTCCAGTCAGGCTGTATCCATTAAATATCCACTTCTGTCCCTCTGTGGCACAGCAAAGTGCAGACACACCCTGTCCTACAGCACACATAGGCTCTGAAAGACCCAAACACACATGCGTACTTGATGTGTTAATCTTAATATCCCAATTTCTCATCTTAAGAGATCATGTTTAATAATAACTGATACAACTTGTACTCTACAGCAAAATGTCTTACTTTTTTGAGAACTGAAGTGTGTGAGGATGCGTGCCAGTGAGCCACTGTGAGCAAGGTCCTTCAAAGCTCCTGGGCAATCTGGGATAAGGAGAGCCTGGTAGCGGGCACCTGCAGTGCAACACACATAAATCAGTGCTTGTGCAATAGCGAATCGACCTGATGAACATAGTAGTAGTGCTTTACAATTTATAAGACTCTTGGGTGAAGTAAAACATTTAAATGATGCAACCATGTTAAAGAAGACTGTATGTCTGTGAATGACGATCCCGCCGAGGTGGCTCAGAGCCCACTGCAGTCGTTCCTATAAACATTCAGCGAGCCTAATCTACGGATAACTTGTCTCCAACTTGCAAAAGAGACGCATCTGTCTGTGGGAACTGTACATAATCCTTCACGAGCACCATTTGCACATTTCATGAACTCGGCTGGAAGTTATTGCCACAATCCTAACCTTGCTTCAAGCCATGTTTGAGCTTAAATGAGTTCCTGGGGGGCCAGGGTTTCAGACATGAAGCAGCCAGTCTGATCATCTCTGGTGTACTGGGAAAACTTTCTACCCTAATGGTATCCAAACACTAGAGAAATGCTGTGCACTAGTGATAAGTGTAGCAGGGGATTATACAGAGAAATAAAGGTAGTTTTTACTCTCATAACTGTTCTCTTATGTTGCAAAGTCCCAGTTTGACCCGAATCCCTGCAGTATTAAAGTGTGCGTGAGTATTTAACTGTTTTAGCATTTTGTTAATGCCACATAGCTAAAATGAATACAATGAACTATAATCAATGTCGCAAAAGTAATTTCAACCATCAATAGACTCCAGTTTGGCAGGAGTGGCATAGGGTTTGACGTTGAAATCCTGAACCCATCGAGCCGAGTTGTCATCAATCCCGACGAAATCAATAGTTTTCCCCTGTGAGACAGAAGTAGATAAAAAATTAATGGTAAGTATTTTTCCTGAAGTGATATTTGAATGTGTGCTGTAGGGGATGAGCAGTGTGTCCTGCAGTGAACTCTCACCCCTGGTGTAGCTGTCTGCAGGTTAAACACGGGACTACAGAGAGAGAAACACTGCTGGAAGGACCGGGCCGACACTCCTAACCATAAAAACACACAATGTCATTCCAGTTCCATTCCAACGTAAACACCAGCGATGTTAAACCTGACCTACCTTGAGGCGCAGCACTGGCCACAATAAGGCACGTAGGCTTGGATGTCATTCTGTTTGTTCTGTAAAAACCAAACGACTTTTTCAAGATCTAACAGCAGTAAAAAAAATTAATTGTCTCTACAGTACATCAGCAAAGCGAAAAATCAAACGCTTTAATCACAGTCTCATACTGTACACAACATAGATCATTACAGGGCTGAATGACTTAGACTTCCGCGCACTGAATGTTCCGTCTCGAAACTGGAGTCTCAGCTGTAGTTCCGCTCACACACGCCGAAGGGAAACACGAGACGCAAGCCGTGTCTTAAATAACGCATTTGCGGCGTTTTTTGTTTTTTTTGTGTGTGTGTGTGTGTGTGTGTGTGTACGCACTGGGATTTTCAGCGGGTTCTAGTAAACTGTTAAAACCAGAATGTTGTACTAAATATGAGGTGTGAAACACTGAACACTTTCGTGCTGTAAGCAGCGGAAGGGGTGGAGGCAACAGGTGGCGCTGTGGTGCACAGTTTTGCCAAACTGATGTAGCAGGACTTTCAGGCCCCTCCAAACACATTTAGTTCTTAAAGTTGATTAAACATCTAACATTATATGTACTTAACAAAAGCTTTTATTCACTCATAGTCTATACCGCTTTGTCCTGTATACAGGGCCACAGGGGTCTGAAGTCTATCCCAGGAGAATTAGGGCATGTAGCAAGGTACACCCTAGGTGGGGTGCCAATCCATTGCAGGGTACACACACACACACACACACCTACACACACACACACACACACAACGGGCAATTCGGAATCGACTTAATTTAATATATTTATATAACAAAAGGTTTTATACAGTCCAAGTATACATGCTATATGCTGTGAAATATATATATTTTTCAATGTTTACTTATACAGTTTAAAGGTCAATTCAAAAATACATTCTAATATAATACATTTCAGTAGCAGTGCAAAGCAATATCCTTGTATGAGAGCTTTATGATTTAACTAAAATATATATATATAACATTGAGGTCTAACTAATTCAGACAAAATAGTAATGAACCTTTGTTTCAAGTTGTGCTGCCCTAATAAATATCATCTTGGTCTGACCAGGTACCAAAACACAGGCAGTCTCTCAAATTTCATTCACACATTCATTCATCCATTTTCTGTACTGCTTATCCAGTGTAGCATCATGGGGGACATATCCTAGGAAACTCAGGGTACAAGGCAGGAAACATCATGCAAGGAGTCTTATCTCATCGCAGGGCACAAATGCACACATTGACACACCCAATCATACACTACTGGCAATTTGAAAACACCAATCGGCCTTTAGAATGTTTTTTGAATGTGGATGAACTTGGGAGGAACCAGAAGTGGAGGAAACCAACAAAGCACAGGGAGGATATGCAAATTCCACAGATCCAGACTGGAGGTACATGGCAACAGAGTTAAACCTTGAACCTTTGAGCCACTGTGCCTCTCACCCTAAAATTGCATGCATTTACTAATTTAGTGAAGTAATAGGGAACCTGAAACAGTAATTTATTATCAGGCAACAATGGTCTACCATCTTGATCAGCTTGCCCTGTCTGATTGGTAGCTGGTCAGACCAAACAGCATTTTTTTTCAGCAAGTGTATTTAACTGGAAGTAGAGATATGGGAGCTGATATAGAAATAATAATACATATCTGAAGTAAAGAAACTGATGCAGGAATTACAGTACATATCCATTGACTATCAGGCACATCAAAGTTTCAATCACATCAAGTCAGTTTCAATCATTCGTATGCTTTTCCTTTTTAAATGACTGCCCTGCAGCCAAAATACTGTATATCACTATGGACTACTTTCCTTCATCACTTTACACAAAATATTTACATTGCATAGCAGCACATCAGAAAGATGAATGCAAAAGTAAAATGTGTGAGGACTCTATGTGTGTAGATTTGGTGTTTGAGTACAGGATGCTCAGTAGAGGATGCATGGCCTTAGTAAGGCTCCTCTTTTAAACTTCGATACAGACAGCAGGTAAAGAGCATCCCAAAAATCTTTAAAAGATAAACAGATATTGGACAAAGAATTAGAATGCTGTATAAGAGAAGGAGCAAAAGTGCATATTTATTCAGAAAAGATGTTGGGATTTCTTACCTGTAGGAATGCAATTCCAACACCCACACCGCCTAATATCACCAGGTGTTGAAGAATAAACTCCTCTAATTTGGAGATGCAACCACCCTGAGGTAGAAAAAACAAATCATTCTCAGAGATCTACAAACAGAAGAAACTGACAGGAAATTTACTCAATGAAGACCTGAAACATGAAACAAGGGCTCTGTAGGGGTTAATGTGGCCCTTCATACATTTGATGCAATAGTAAGAAATTTATGAAACAGCATAATGTATGGACAGTATTTTTTAGAGAAATAATAATAATAATAATAATATAAAAAAAATAGAAAACGACAAAAACCTTAATAAATCTTCTTGTTGATTTTATATAGACATGTTTACATTACCCAACTATGTGGGAACAGTTTGGCATTTTATTGACTAAACACCAATAAGTCTGATGCAGTCAGATACAAATGACTTGTTAACCAATAGATGTACAGGACACTGCCTGACAAAAAAATAACGTTGCCATTTCAGAAGTGTCAAATTATGGGCCTGAACCAAGACATGAAAATATTAAAGTTACTGTAATTATGCTAAGAGATGTCCATAAGATTATTAAAACCTGGAACTAATAATGCTGAAGTGTCAAATTCATGGAAGAAATGTGGTTAAAAAAAATATCATGAATGACAATTGGTGAAAATGCATCACAGAAAATGGGCAACAGAAATGTTTCAATAGTTAATGAAATTTATTTATTTAATAGTAAGTTGTTTAATGTTTAATAATTAAATTAAGGGAATGTTTATTGTCCAAACCAACGTGTAACATTTGGGGCATTTTCTTCACATATTGCTATTGAGGTGAATTTTGCTATTTTAAGCGCTCATTCTGGCACACAGTACTGACCTAACATCCAAATCTATTTGACCTGGAATGTTCTGCTATCTACAGTAGGTTTACACCTTAGCACTGTTGCATTCCTAAGGATGATAGGTTGAAAGGAATTGAATAATTGTCTATAACAGCACAGAGGAACTATTTATTACTATTGTAACAGGAACTAACTAGTTTTGCTAACTAGTAAATTATAAAATTATGGTGTGTCGATCTTTAACATAAAGACATATGTGGAATAGTTGCCAAATGTTTGTGGTATAAGCAGAATAATAACCATTCCATTGCTGATTACTTTTCTATAACTGCATGCACCAAAGGGTTTTTATTCATCATACATCCACCCATTTTGTAGAAGAAAGAGCTGTGTATTAGTTGCACCTCAACTTTGTAGATATTTGATGGGTGGTCTCTCATTCCACAGTGATCAGTAAGGGTCTTACAGCAGCTGTCAGGTACGAGCCGCCTGTCAGCAAACATGCGTATCCAGGCGCCCTCCTTCCAATCTGTCGAGCTGTTACTGCCACAGCACTTCAGCTGTTCCAAAGTACAAAGAGTGCATGGGAAAACAGAGAGAATACAGGCCGTTATACACTTCCTACCTTTCCTTCCTTCTTAATACATTATAAAATATAATAAATGTATTATAAAAATGCACGCAATATGTTCAGGGTGAAACTGTATTCATATATTCCCCTTATGTGCACGGTTAATCCTCTTACATCCTGTTGAAGTTTGTCCACAGCTCTGGTGACATGCTCCTGGCCAGGCTGCTGGTATTTCTGCACCATGGTCTCTTTCAGGTCCGCTTTCAGTTCATTGTTCAGCTGTACAGAAACAAGCAAAGTCACTAAGCCAAATCTAAAAAATTGCAGCCCGACGTTTATTATACCATTGATTTTATATTCAGTGTGGAGTAGACGTGAGAAATGAGGTGTTCCAGGATGAGTATAGTGTCATACAGAGAGAGAACGAGTGGTAGTGGTTTACCTTATAGCAGAAAGGAAAACACTGCAGGAAGAATATGGAAAGGAGGAAAAGAGGGTTTGTAAATAGAAAAAAATACTCAAAAGAAGGCAAGCAGACACTCGGGTAAATTAGGAAGTCTAGATGCAAACCATGCACGCATAACCAATGTGTTCATAAAGAAGGGAATGCTGTTAAAATGTATGTTAATTATTTGGCATGTTAAACCGACATTGCAATAGTTGCTTGATCATACTATATAATATGATTTATGACGTATGGCTAAATATTAATACTTATTATCATTAACAATTTTAACCTTTTGTACGTTAATAATATGGGTCTGGTGTATCAACATGAGAATAATTAAAAATGATATCACAAATCCCCACTTTATTAGGTACACCTTTCTAGTAATGGGTTGGATCAATTTTGCCTTTATAGCTTTCTTAATCCTTTGTGAAATAGATTCAACATGATGGTATCAAGCATTGTACACCTGTTCAACTGCTCTTTAACTCGAATATCTCAATCCAACAGATCACCTTCGTGATGTGATGAATCAGGATTTGTATCATGGATGGGATCACCAACAACCATGCCATGTTTAAAGTAACTTAAATCACCTTTCCCCCCCATTCTGATGCTCAGTTTGATCTTCTACATGCCTAAATGTTCTGAATTGCTGCCATGATTGACTGATGAGGTATTTGAGTTTAAGCTCTGTTGAACAAATGTACCCAATGAAGTGGCCAGTGAGTAGGTATCAGTGGTTTTATATTAGTCTGGTCTCTAAATCCATATTTGCACTCTATGTCAAAACCCTAAATCAATTTAACCTTTTAAATCTTGAAGTTTGTTTTAAAAAATTAATAAAATGATAATAGGTTATGAGCTCATGTACTAAAAGCAAAAAACAAATAAACATGCTTTGGGGTTAAAAAAAACAAAAAAAACACCCTTCTAAACTAAAGTTGTTCTTTGCTATCATTTCACTACAAAGAGTGATACTTTTCTTACAGACTATCTGGTAACCTTATAAAATAAAAGAATTATAAGATAACCAGTTGTGATTCATTCTTTGCTTTATAGAACCCATTTTGTGCTCATAATAAGTTTCATACTGAAACTTTGTTCAATCAGATTAATGCAAATCACCATAAAATAGCAGTAAGCTGAAGTATGCATTATGTTTCCTGATATGCTGACATTCCAGAATCTACAATTATGAGTTAATCAAATTAATTCATGAGGCAGTATCTACATGCTCCTAGACCTCTGTGTTTTTTAACCATGTCTTAGAAGGCTGGAGTCTAGCACACTTCCTTAAAACCTGATTCAGTTCAGCTTTAAAAGGTATGACAAAGCATTGGAATCACAGAACTGCGCTGGACTCTGGACCTCCAAGACCTGTGCACCCCATGGCCTTAAAGATATTTTTAGAAGTTAAGAGGAAAGATAAAGCTCAGAAACGTCACAGAAAACATTACAGAGCACAGCTGTGTGGAAGGGTGCAAAAGTAGAGAGAAAGCCTCCTAACTGGAGATGGTGAATTGATTCTAACAGAATCAAACACAAGGTTGATCTTTTGCCATTGCACCACCGATGCCTAGTGGAATGAAACACAATACAGAAAAAGAAGAAGAGTTGCTTGCCTCTTGATAATACCAGTAGGCCAAAACTCCAGCAATGATCTCCAGCAGGAATATCAACAGCAGCAGAACAAAGAACTGCAAATAAAATTTCAGAGAAAAATAATAAAAATCTCAACCACCCAGCGTGCAATATAAATAATAATAAATAAACTTGTAAGCAGTTATAAAGAAAATTAAAAGTGCTGAGGGATTAAAAAAATAAGTCACATGTAACACAGTGGAACATAATAACTAAAAACAATACACTGTATGTGAAAAGTATAGTAAAATTGTATGACTTTGTCCAGAACAATGAACAGAGAGAGAGAGAGAGAGAGAGAGCGAGAGCAAAAAATAGCATTTTTCAGTTTCCATACTGGATAGGATTTATAGGGAGTAAGAAAGTTGGAAAGAACATTTATTTGAACCAAGTACAGTCACACCCTCACACACCTCCCTACAACTCCCTTCCTGTTTGGAGACATTTGGAGACTCATTCACTATCCTCCCCTTCATTCCTGGCATCTCTCCCTCCCTGACCCATGCCCATCATTCCTCAGCTGTGACTCAGTCCCCACACGGGTCTTAAACATACAAAGCACTTTATTTCAATCACTAAGCTTAACAGTTTCACAACAAAACACATTCATAGTCATGCAATTAGAAAGCACTGGCAAATGATTTCAGTGCAAAAAAGGTATTCGGTAGCTAGAGCCTGCTGATTTCATTTGGGAAAGCAATACACATTTATTATTTTGTTTTTCACTGTCATATTAATCTGAAATGAAAAAGTCAATCCTCCGTACAGATTCTTTGGATCTTATCAAAAGGAATGCTTTGGATCGCAGATACAATTTTCCTAAAACATTTTTGGCTAGAGGGATTTAGAGCAAGTTCTTTTTTGTTTTGCCAAATTCCTGGTTTGAACTGCCTTCTCACATGGCACAACGTAGTCATGACGTTCCCAGTACATGATGAGGATTTAAGATTATTGCACAGCAGGGGCTCTGTTTCCCCAAACTCATACTGCAGACACTATACCAGTGAGCACGCACTATCTGAGTTATAATAAATGGGATAAAAAAAACTCTTTGAGCCCATTCATTTTATATCATCCAGCCTAATGCTAATGACAATTTATGCAACATGTCCATAAATGACTACTTTATGTTTTTAGCTCACCACTATCAGAAGTCTTTTGTTCTCCTTGATGGTGGCACAGCACCCAAGGATTCCAGTGAGCATGACAACGGCTCCTGCTGCAATAAGGA
The DNA here is from genome assembly GCA_030014305.1 of Clarias laeviceps. NCBI lineage: Eukaryota > Metazoa > Chordata > Actinopteri > Siluriformes > Clariidae > Clarias > Clarias laeviceps. Next base: position 20,933,442 of record JAQMYJ010000012.1, read on the forward strand.
TGTAGGCAGCAAACGAATATGTACTGGACGACAGCAGACTAATGTAGTCACTCTTATCCACTAAAGTCCAGAGTCCCACTGCCATCACAGCACCACCAGACAACTGAAAAAGAAAACGAGGTTTCAAACAGATAGAATGTTTAAAGCATATTGCAATAAACACTCATTCATTCATCTTCAGTAACTGCTTTACCCTGCTCAGGATCATAGTTGATCCAGAGGCTATATCAGGAACAACAAAATTAAAATAGGAAAACGCCCAGAATGGGACACCAGATCATTTTGAACATGATTATCTCTCAAATTTAGAAATAAAGCATTTTTACATGCAATTTTATCATTTGAGTCATAAGAGACTTACCCATAAAAGCAGATTAAAGGTGAATAGCAGGTATTTAAGGCATATTGTTCCACAAGAGTTTGCCTTTTCCTCGTGCGCCATTATCCTGGGTGAACACAAAACACATTGAAAATCCATGAGATCTGAAAACACATAATCGGTGCTGAGACTTTTATACTGTACATATACTATATACATATTTAATGTTCATTTTAAATACCTAAGTCTCCTAATTAAACAACTCTCTAAGAGTGTACCGCCTTAAGAAGTGAAATTACTAAGAAAAAAATGTATCATAGAAGAACTTTTATGCATACAGAAAACATCTATGAAAGGCATGCAGACAGTGCAAGACAATTTATCGACACAGCATGGTGTGAATATCACTTGAGCTAATAGAGGTCACAAAGATCACAGATATCATGTTGCTTAAAAAAACAGTGAATCCTATTTGAATAACATATACCATGTCTTTTTTGTGCTGTGTGATTCAAGTGGCAACAGACACAATATGGTCAAAATTATGTGAACATCTGGACAATCACACCCATATACTGTAGAGTTAAGTATCTGATTCCAGCTTTAGTTCCTTTTTCTATGACAATAGCCTTCATTTGTCAGGGAAAGCTTTCCACTACATTTTGAGCATGGCTTTTGCCCATTTAGCCGCAACAGGCACTAATTTTGAGCGAGGAGGCCTAGGGTGCAGTCTGTGTTACAATTTATTATAAATTGTGAACTGGGGTTCACAATCTTGACAAACCTTGTCCTCATAAAGCTCTCTATGCACACAGGGTGCATCTTGCTGAAGCATGCCTGTGACTCTAATGTTCAATAATGGGAAATCTTTGTAGCAAACATTTTGAAAAAAGCCATATGCTTACTGTATTGTGTACACACAGTATAGTGTACATACCAATTACTCTTAAGATTAAAAGCTACCTGTCTGATATTGTATAGGTCCCTCTTGTGCTGGCAAAACAGCTCTGACTAGTCAGTGACTAGACTTCACAATGGCTATGAAGGTGCGCTGTTATATCTGGCACCAAGGAACAGATCCTTTCAGTTAAGTAACATCCAAATGGATGCCAAAACACAGAATCTCTTAGCACATCATAGCTCAGAGAATCACAGTCCCTTTGCTGACTTGTCTTCATCCCATCTCTGACCCAGTCATCTAGCATCACAGTTTGGCCTTTGTCAAAGTTGCTCAGATTGTTAAGATTGTTATAATTTTTCCAGCTTCCAAAACTTGAACTGACAGTTCACTTGTAGCCTGGTATGCCACCCCTTGCCAGGTGCCATCGTAACAAAATAAACAATGTTACTCACGTCACGTGTCAACGGTTTTAGGGTCATGGCTGACTGGTGCACATACTAGTGACAAATAAACCAGTCATTTGTGACCCATCCAAAATACATTCTAATACAGTTTGTCAGAACAGATCTAAAATATCTCTTTTTAGAAAATATCTCTTTTTAAAAATATTTTATTGACCTAACTGCAACATGTGTGTGTGTGTGTGTGTGTGTGTGTGTGTGTGTGTGTGTGTGAGTAGGTGGCTGGGGGTGGGTGAGCGTGAGAAAGAGTCAGACATTTACTACCCTGTGGCCCCTATCTGGCACTCAGAGACATATCTGTCTGAGTAACACTATCCTGCAGTTAGAAATGAGGTAAGTCCTATAACAGTCCCCATAGAGACTAGACCACAGTGATTCACATCACAATTTGACACCAGTGCTTATCCTGGTTTTATCCATCACGGCCATTTACTCTGGGTTAAAAGACTACAGCATATTGTGCTAAAGCTAAAGCAAAAAAAAAAAAACTGTTGTTTTATTTAACAGCATGAGAATGAACGATGATTGCTACTGTATAGTGTAATCGACTGTTTAGCGCAAACTAAATTAGATGAAATTGCACAGATCATCTCAAGAACTTCTAGAAACAATTCACTGTTAAGAATGTATGAGTGCATAAAAGTGGCAACCAAAAACATATTATAAACTTTCAGCAGCTTGGATGATCCAAAATAGCCAGGGAGCAAATGGCCATTATAATAACTGAAGGAAATTCTTTGTTTAACGGCTAATTTGTGTGAAGATGAGAATTACTCCCATTTCTAGCCTTAGTATTCATAGCAAGTGTGATTTATTATGTCAAGCACTGCAATGAAGTCAAACCCCCACTCAAATATGTTAGGGGCTCAAGATTGTACACACACACACACACACACACACACACACACACATACACACATACCGGAATGTGCCCTATCTGTAATTCATTACAGATAGGCAGACACCTGGAGTCCGTCTAACAGCTATAGTTGAGTATAAACCAGTGATTAGATTGTACATAGTAACTGTTCTTAAAATAAATAAATAAATAAATAAAACAGTAGAACAATGAGGTGGGGGGTGGGGGGGGGGGTGTTCCTGTGAAACCTGATTAGAAGTAAGAAAACGAAACTTTTAAGGAAGAAAATGTCTTACAACTGACTTCCACAAGGTCATTATTAAAAAAAAACTATAATAAAATCAATAAACGCAACTAACAAACTTGAATTAATATTAAAACTAAAGAAAAATTCACTTACCTGCTGAAACTATAAATCACCAGGCTAAAAACAGAGATCCTCTTTTCCGGTTGAAGACTTTCTGACTGCTGTTCGCTCTGTGTGAGAGTGAATGTGTGCAAGGAAGTGTGTGTGTGAGAGAGAGAGAGAGAGAGAGAGGGGTTGTCATGAGGAGCACACACAAGGGCTGGGCACTACTGTACTGGAGGTGGGCATTAAAGGGAAATTTTACCCTCATTTAACATGAACCAGTTGTCCATACTGTTAAATTTTTTCCTATTCGCCTTTATATAAATATATTGATTATGTAAGATAAAGCAGGTCTACACTGCTAATGTGTTTGTTACTCAGCATGGCATTAAAGCTACATTTGGCTTCTGAGTTTAACATACAAAGAAATTTAAACATATCTGAGAAGCTTGGTTATTTGAAATGGTGACTAGTCGTGTTCAGGACTAGGAGTGTTCAGTAAATTAAGTATTCTAAAACAGTAAATCTCAGGAGCACTGAATCTCAACCCTGTCTATTGCACTGCTGTTTGTGCACACAATCACATCTAGTAATCTATTTTAGTCCATCAACGTACAGCCATGTTTTGGGAGGTGGGAGGAAACTAGAAAAGCTGGAGGAAACCGATACAGACATGAGGAGAACAGATGAAACACCACATCCAAGCTCAGAAACTGGAGACTGTGGAGTCTCATGATGCAGTCATCAGCTTGCTAAGATATAGTGATAGGCTGGAGACCATAACTACCTTCAATTTGCCTGGGTTTTTCACTTAACTGTCACTACCATGAAGTTCTTCTGGTCTTATTGAATGAAATAACACATGGTTGTGGGTCCGAAAGTGTTGCACAGTTGCAATCACTGTCTAGACAGACTACATTATTAAAGCATCATTTCATCGATGTGTCATTGAGTTATGGTATGGTTGATGCATGGAAGTATAAAAATCCAACATCAAGATAATATTCCTTTTTTTTTTTTAAAGCTCATCAGATCTACTCAAGGATTGGTTTCATCTTTAGAATGTTACCATTAATTAAATCAATATTCAGGTATAGTAATTTCTGGCCATAGCCCTGTACTGATGACTCTCTGCTTTCCTAATAGTATGCCATCTCTGGGTATGAGGAGATAGATTTTTTTAAACCAACCACATGCCAAGTATAACTCCTTGAAACCTCTGTAAGACAATAAGGGCAAAAAAAGAAAGAGGGAAAAAATCTTATATTGTGGGTATGCAAATAAAAAGAATGGAGTGGACCAATCAAATTATTTTGAGGATAAAGGATATAGATCGAGACCATTTTAGATCCCCAACTACTACTCTATACTAGGAGAGAGGAATATTACAGTCAAAATTAGATACCTTAATCATAGAGCCAGAGGAGGTATTATATTGACACAAGGACATAACCACGAACCAGTTGAACATAAATAAACAGGTTAAATTTTTTTATGAGGAGCCATATGATAGAGCAAATATAGCACACTTTTTTACTACACTAGAAATGCCTACTATCAATGACCAAGATCCAGTCAATCTTGAATAATCCATATCTACAGTAGAGATTTAACAAGATATTAAACAAATGAAAAGTGGAAAAGCACCTGGCCCTGATCGATTTATTCTCCACAATTTTGAAAGAGGTGTTTATGGTAATAATTAAGCAAAAATCATTATCACCAAGTATGTCACAGGCTATTATTACAGTCGTACATAAAAAGATTGCAGAAAATGTGTCATATCGGCCTGTAAGTTTGCTTCCAAATGATTACAAGATATTTGCTAAGGTCTTGGCATTGAGGCTAAATCCTGTCATGCAATACATTATACTTCAAGACCAGACAGGGTTTATAGCTGGGTGTCAGCTCTCACGTAATCTGCAAAGGCTATTTAAGATACTCTATTCACAAGACAGCTCACGTCTGCCAGAGGTGCTGTTAGCGTTACATAAACATAAAGCCTTTGATCCGATTGAATATGACTATTTATTCACAGTCCTAAAAATGGTGGTTTCGGAAGTAACTTTTGCACTTGATCAGTGCTTTATGTGCATCCAACTGCTTGTATAAGAACCAGTGGGCTAAAATCTGATTACTTCTGTTTATATGAGTGCAAGACAGTGCTGTCCACTGTACACACTTTTAAGTGGCAGATCTGCTATATATAAATAGAGGGGGAGCACCCACAAGATTTTGGTGCACGTGTATGGCCTTATAATATATATGGTATATCCAACCCAGATACAGTATATCCATACCTAAAGTGATAGAATTTATAAATAGTTTGGGGGGTATCAGGATATAAGATAAATTTATTTAAATTTTTTTAATTTTTCCCGATTTTCTCCCTAATTTAGTCGTGTCCAATTCCTCCCGGTCACTAGGGGGCTCCATTAAGGCTACTATTACCACTCAGTCGGGAGGGCCGAAGACTATCACGTGTTTCCTCCGAACCACGTGACGCCAGCCGACCGCATCTTTTCAAACTGCTCGCTCACGCACTGTTAGGGGCGGCGTAACACACTCGGAGGACAGCGCTATCCACTCCTTCCGCTTGCGTGAGCTCACAGATGCCCCTGATTGGCTGTAGAGTCGTGATTAATGTGGGAGCACTAAGTACCTCTCATCCCTCCCCACAGAGAGAGCTCGGCCAATCAGCTCTCTCTAGACATCCGGCTGCAAGAGGTTACAGGGTGCCAATCCATCGCAGGGCACACACACATACACACTCACACACTCATTCACACACTATGAGCAATTTGGGAACGTCAATTAGCCTAACCTGCATATCTTTGGACTGTGGGAGGAAACCGGAGTACCCAGAGGAAACCCACCAAGCACGAGGAGAACATGAAAACTGCATGCACACAGAGACGGGAATCGAGCCTGGCTGGTAATCGAACCCGGACCCTGGAGGTGCAAGACGACAGTGCTAACTACTACACCACCGTGCCGCCCTATGAAAGTATACTATTCCTAATTAATAATGAGGGAAGGCAGTTAGATCTTTCGATTAAAAATAACTTATGACTGAAATATTTGGGAATCTTAGTGACGTGTATATATAATGAGTTATTTAGATGTAATTACTTAGTAATTATGAAAAAAACTAAAAAGAATTTAACCAAATGGCTCTTACTACTTATTTCATTGGCAGGCAGAAAAAACACAGTCAAGATGTCTATTTTGCCAGTGTTTTTATTTTTATTTAAAAATGTTCCCATTGTTTATTCCCAAATCTTTCTTTAAGGAATTGGACAAACATCTGTCTTACTTCATATGGAATAAAAAGTATTCCAAGAGTCAGGAAAGCATTTTTAGAAATACAGAAAGATACTGGGAGATTGGCATTGCCCAATTTTGTGTATTACTAGTAGTCATGTAATATTGATGAGCTTATCTATTTGGGTAAAGATGAAAGTAAGTGCCTCACTACCACTGAACAGGAACTATCAGCCAAGTAATGAATCGGTAACTAGTTCTTTAAAAATATGGGCTGAATTTACATCACGCTTCAAGCAAAAACAAGCACTTTCCCTGTTATCCATTATATGGTTTCCACCGTCCTTAATTGATCATTCCTTTCAGACATGGACTAGAACGGGAGTGAATATATCTAAGCGAGGTCTGATATCAACAGTGTATAATCTGATTCAAAGAGCACCCTTAAAGATTGGCCATCAAAAATCACCATTGTACTCAGTTCTGTGCTACTCCGTTCCGGTATCTCGTTTGCATCGTTCATATGATGCGTCATACCAGCATAAAATATTATCAAGCCATTGTCTTTCAACTTGAGTTACTGTTACCTTTTTATCAGCTTAAACCAGTCTGCCCATTCTTCTCTGACCTCTAGATGAAGCATTTTAACCCAGAGAACTGCTGCTCACTGGATATTTTATATTTTTCAGACCGTTCTCTATAAACCGTACAGATGGTTGCGTGTGAATATCCCAGTAGATCAGCAGTTTTGGAAATACTCACATTTGGAGCGAACATCCATGCCACCTTCCTTCCCCAAATTCCTCTGATACTTGGTTTGAACTTGTCTTGAGCATTATACTTGCCTAAATGCTTTGAATTGTTGCCATGTAATTGGCTAGTTAGATATTTGTGTTAATGTGCAGTTCAACAGATGTAAAGTGACCAATAAGTGTGATTAATAACTGACTTTTTCTGTCAATGCCGGTTTTAAATCAATAAAATAGTTAGATTTTAGCCACTGTATTAGTAGGGTTTATACTATAGTCTAACCTGTCTTATAAGAACCTACTCACACCTCTATAGCCACAACTAGTTTTGTCTGATTATTTATAGACTGCAGGAAAGCTGAAGACAGCATGAACAGTGCGTTGCACAGATGGTCAAAGCTGCAGCAAGTGGATCAAACTGTGCCATGAGCATTAGTAACTCTATATTTTTAAGTTCTTTATTTTTAAGCCTTGTAAACACTTGTACGGGAGAGACGATCAATATATTTTGAAACATGCTGGAACAGGCTTGGGCCTTGTAGCTCCAGTGAAGGGAAATCTTAATGCTACAGCATATTAGAGACAAACTTTTGTTGTCTTCTTTGTGGCAATGGTTTAAAAAAGCCCCACACATGGGTGTCCACATATTTTTGGCAATATAGTATAAACGTGGAAATGGTATCTCTGACGCATATGTGGGCCCCAAACTGAATTCCTTATATATTATTTAAACCCTTTTTGTTGATTTAATGTGCTCAGTAAAACATTTAAAATGAGCCACAGAAATAAATGAAGGCCTAAGCTTTGGGATGTTTAGTGATATAGTCATCTTCCAAATGTCTGGGAATTTAAAACATTTTATTTCTTTCCTCCGGGCAATTTCATTATAGTTCCAAAATGTCATTTTGTAAATAAAAAAGACATGTATTTATTCATGCCATCTGTACATCTAGAGCACATTCTGATTTAAGACAAAATGTTCTCCACACATTCATCAAGAACAGGGCAAAAAAAAATAAAACTTAACATATACTATTAACTGTTTTCTAAACATGTAAGAACTTAAATGCTGAACAATTCTGTGCTTATTTCTGACTGGAGTTACGAAAAACAAAAGCTTATGGGGAGAAAGTAAAACTCCAGACAGATGGTGTTCCTCAGTTCAGCCACACGGTGTTGAGCTGCGTCTGGTTCTTGATGCTGGTGTCCATTTTAAGCACTTCTCTGATGGCCATGGTGGCGTAGGTAGACGGCGGGAGGGAGAACTCCATCTTGAGGGCCTTGTATTTACCCTCTAAACCATCAGGATCGAGAGGCAAAAGCAAGAAGAGAAAAAAAAAAGTCATTTCTCTTCAGAACCCAAAGGAAGGTGGGGCATACATTATAATCTAACCAGATAAACTAACAATGCACATTGTTAAAATCCTAGCAGACATGAATTAAACAAAGAAAGAAGCAGAATTTTGCCAAGCATACAGTATGTCAAGATTTTCAGATAAGTGACAAAACACCCGTGGGTCACAATTCTGGTGTGAACACTACACTTACTAGTAACAAATTTTAATCTTCTTGCTTTTTTATTACGAGACCATGGCTGGTGCCATTTAAATTTTTTTTTTTCAGTAAGAAAGTTTTCTGGCGTTTTCCTATAGAGAAATAAATGGTCCAGCTAAACTGTCAGTGTTGACACACCTCTACCAATTAGACTAAATGTACTGACCTGTCAGATAAACTGGTGCTGGTTTGTTTTCTAATTTCTCTACATCCGTGTGGACCAGAGGCACTCTGAGGTCATCATAATGAATCAGCTCCCTTTCCAAGATGACCAGAAATGGAGTGAGAGAATAAGGAAAGGAAAAAGAACAATTAAAAAATATTTGAGAGGATCATAAGCTGAGTTTATTTTACTGTCCAAAATTTCCTGCATAAAAAAAAATAATAAAGAGGGGGAAAAAAAAGCTTGAAGTGAAACTCCACTAACCAGCTGACATCTTTAGGACATATGAGGATGCGGCGGTAAGCTCCAGCCAAGGAATAATCTCGTACTTTATGCCTCATGTTATCGATGTCCAGATTATCGACTGTTAGCATGTCTCTGTAGCCTTTCCCCACTGCCGCACAAAGTGCATGTGACACATGGGTTTGAAAAACACTATTATGTTGAGGCATATACAAAATGAAATCTAAACTTCACATAAGAACAGAAGAGATTCCTAAGCAAAAATGAGGAATGCTAAAAAATGTTATGAATGTGTGTCCTGACTGACCCTTATGTGTAGGATAGATGACATCAAATCCAGGTAGTGGCATCACAATATCATGAATGGAGTGCTTCTCAGCTTCCTCGGCAGACAGGATGTGAGCAGAACCTGCAAGACAAATTCACTAAAATTACACAAAATATAATCAAACAACAAGCCAACAAAAATATATGTCTTAACTTTGTTTATAATAAATGTCAGTATTCTCATGTTTCAAGAAAAAGAATTACCACTACATTTATTGAGTACCTCCAATGCCAAATTTTCTGCTTTTTTAAAATTAAAGAACAGTACACCATATACTTTTATCCATTTTTAGATTAAATAAAAAACAAAAATGTAACATATGAAAGTGCGAAACTATGATGGGCGTTCAGGTCAAACTGGAGTACAACTGGATCTGCATGTGTCTTTGCACTTGTCTGAGGAAACTGTGCACACAATCGTCCACCAACACCACTTCACATTACAGGAACTCGGTTGAAAGTTATTGCCACATGCCCTGTACAGTCTTGACCTCGATCCAGGCCATTTTCACATGTTTGGGCCATTAAAGGAGTTCCTAGGAGGCCAGCTCTGGCGTACTGAGAAATCTTTCTAGTGCATTAGTAGCAGGGGATTATATAGAGAAATAAAGGTAGCTTTTTACTCTCATAACTGGGTTCTGTTTTTCTGCACAATCAAAAGTCCCGGTTGACTTGAATTCTTGGAACATTTTAGTGAAAAGTTTACAATACAAAAGGGATAAGTGACTAACTAAGGAATGTTAAAAGTGCTAAATTGCAGCTTCAATCTTCACTTGAAGTGGCAAAGAAATTGCCACCATTAACAAGTGCATTAAAATAAGCATTTATTGCACTATCTAGCTAATGATGTTTAGTTGTTTAGGTTTGGCAGATCCATGCTGACAGTCGAGTGATGGAACCCATTGCCATTACACCACTATAGTCTGTACAATACAGCACATTTTTTTTTCAGTTACAATAGGAACTTGGTCATCTCCTGCTAAGAAAGTATGGCATACAAACATACAAAGAATACTTTTAATACACTTAAAATAAAAAGCACACCTCCTTTGAGTATAAGGTCTCCTTCCACAGCTTTAAGTCCATAGGCCTCCACTCTCCTGCTGACCATGGTGTTCCAGACGAAGCTCTGATAACTGTGGATGTACATGAGCCTGTTGTTGCGAGGGATCTGTGAGGAAAAATGAACAGGTAAGGATAAAAAAAACCAAAAAAAACAGATTTGATGCAACAAAAATGCCGCAGTATCTCAGATAAGCACTTTGTACAATTGTTGTAGGCAGAAAAGTATCTCAAATATGCACATCATGCTTGAAAACCCAGATCAGAATTGGTGCCAACAGAATGAATCCATGGTCTCAACCTTCCTTGTGTCAACAGGCTGGTGGAGGTTTTTGTAGTGGTGTCGGAAATGTTTGCTTGCACTATGTTTGCGCATTTTGCCCGTTAATACAAATCAATCATCTCTTATATGCCACTGCTGGTTTCATGAAACTGGTTTCATGAACATGTTCTTCAGTGGCCTTCCCAGTCACCTGATCGCAATTCAGTAGAACGCCATTGGGATGTGCTAATAGTAGAGATTGACAGCATGAACGTGCATCTGAAAAATCAGCAGAAACTGTGATGCAATCATGTCAACATGGATCAGAATCTCATGGGAATGTTTTCAACATGTTGTGGAATCCATGCCATGAAAACGTGAGGCTGTTTTGAGAAGAAAGGAAGACCCTTCCCAGTATTTGTGTAGTGTTAGTATAGTAAAATAAGTGCTCAGGGAGTGTATATTATGGTTGATATGTACTAATTTATGTAATTATAATAACTGAATAATGGTGAACACCACAAAACTGATAAACCACCCATGTAATTGTGTTTGCTTAAACAGAAAAGGGAGTGTGATTTAACTGGAGCACAAAGAAAAAAAAAAGTACAAAATGGGTGCTTTCCATTGTAAAATTAATTGGCTGAATTCCTTGGCTCAATTGAAACCATGGACAAATATGTCATAAAATTATAATTTTTTTTTAATTCAACTTAAATTAAAGATTGATTCAGACTATACAGCACATACAACTTTACACAATAAACAAGGATAAAAATCTAAATGATAACGGTATTGTCTTGGCGTTGCACATCTATCTATAAAAATATTTTTTTTAACTTGTTTTGTGCAGCCTGTACTTTTAGTATGCTAATTAGTCCCAACCTCCCTTCCATGGAACTGAGATCATGTGACCTGAGATCTCATAATAATTTTCTTCAAAACCACCATCATAGCGGACACAGAGCTAACTCGCAAAAAAAGATGCAAACTTTTTTTACGGAATCTGGCAAGAAAAAAAAAATTCACTTGTTTGGGTTTCTGACATCTGTCACGTGACTGTTGAATTTGCATACTCATTAATATTCATTAGCATCTGCCAAAGATGGGTGTGTACACAGAATCAGCCCTGTCTGTGTTCAATTATTTCAACGTTCATATAACACACTGTATTTGCTATTGTGACTTTGCTTTATTTTTTCTCTTCATTTTAACATACACCCTTACACAAGCGATATACCTTTTGAAAACCATGTATGGTCCGTGTTAATCTTTAAAACTAAATTTACTTTTAAAGAATGTATGAAATATTGCACACTTTTGGTCTGCAAGTTGGCACAAATCTTTATCCTCCAGTCTCCTAAAATATTTACACTTGCTTTTACTGTATTTAAAATCATGATACAGGAGCAGGAACAGTAAGCTCAGCTGTAAGCATATGTTAATATGGTAATTAGTATGTGTATGAACATCTTGCTGGAGGCGGCAATCAACACTTATGTGATCAACACCTACGCTTACACACATCCATTTATTTAGCATAGTGTGCGTGTGTTCTCACCAGTCCAAAAGCAGTAATGATGTTCTTTTTGCCGTACTTTGACAGTCCTCTCAGCAGCTGTCCCTCTACACAACGTTTCACTGGTAGCTTCTTCAGGGCTGCTTCAGGATCCTGTGTCTGGGCCCATTCCTCTCTACACTTCACCAGATAGCCCTTCTCCGCTGAAGTCAACCAGTGTGTGCGAAAGGAAGATATTATATGTATATTAAAAAAAAATGAGAGGAAAAAAAAAGAAGGAGAGATGACAGTGAATGAGACAGAAAGATTACAGTTGACCCCTGCAAGGTCGCGGTTCAGAGTTTACGGCCTTAGTTGCTCGCGGATTTGTCCCTAGAACCAAACCAATAATTGATTGCGAACACCCCCGGAATTTCAGGGAAACCGCAAATATCCTCCGCAATGTTTTTATGGCTTTTTTGTGGCAATATATACTCAGCAAAAAAAGAAACGTCCCTTTTTCAGGACTGTGTATTTCAACAATAATGTTGTAAAAATCCAAA
>JAQMYJ010000012.1:20946115-20958666 GCA_030014305.1 Clarias laeviceps
TACACATTAAGTTTACTGAAAGTAAAAACAGTTGAAAGTCAGAGGACGTTTCTTTTTTTGCTGAGTATATATTATTTCTCATGCGTTTTAACGCTAAACTATTAAGAACAATATAATTTACTAATTTTGTAACAAATATTTACATACTTTCAGCTAAATTTCCATATAAGATATAATACTGTATACATTTTTAGTAGTGTAGAGAACACAAAGCAACCATAGAACAAAAAGTGGTGTATTTTATTACACCAAAAATTATTACTGTATTTACTCTACAAAGAAAACGCGCTTGCATAAATTACATTATATATATAGGGGAATCATCGGTATTTTACATTCTAGCACTGTGGGAGTCCCAGCAGTCTGGCTCTGTACAGTATACGGGTTTACCTTTTTTTTTTAAGCGTAATGTATTAAGCAGAGTTTTTAATTAATTTTGGAAAGTGTTTAAAGTGTTTTGGAAGCATATTTGGGGGCATATTTAGGTTTTAAACTATAAAAATAGACATTTTTGACCACATCCAAAATTCGCTGAATTTCGGGAGTCGTCTGTATTTAATAAAATATTATTTTTGTTCTCGAGGCAATATTATCTATGGAAACTTTACACAAAGCTAGAATCAGCAGATAAGGACACACCTCCTGGCCGTGGCTTTAAGATCAGATCCACTACTTCAGTCCAGTTATTCTGCAAGATGGCTCTTCAAATAAAGAGTAGAAAGGTTTTAGAAATAGCATGTATGAGAATGCAGTATACTCATGGTATATCATGGTGTGGTATGTACTGATGAAAGTGTTATGTGTAAATGATTAAAAGTACTCCTGTGTCCGTTATTGTCTTTGTGCCTGGTGTGTTTTTTTTTTATTACCTGCCAACCTGGTGTGTGGGTACAGCTGTGGTGCCAAAGCGCTGCATGCCGTAATAGTTGATGAACCCTGTGTGCCTTAGTGATGTCATGGCCTGTTCCACCTGTTCATCAGAACCTGAGATGTTCCTGCAAATAAATACAGAAAACAGTTTCTGTTTAAATTAACTGTTATTTTAAATTAATTTGAAAAACAAGATCATGCAGAGAAAAGGTGCTTAGAGTTGGAACTGAAAAGCCTTGTAGCTAAATATTCACAACATGAATAGGAACAAAGCGCTGCGTAATTAGATTACACTTACAGTCTGAAAGCATTATTTACACTAATTTGAGTGTACAGTACAATAGAACAATGTTGCAGCATAAACAGTAGGCGCAACATGGGTGATTTACAATAAATAATTGTGGGGAGTTCGTCATGTCCATAATACAGAGAGGATACACAGTGTAATATGTTTGTGTGTGTGTGTGTGTGAGAAGCACATGTTCTCAGCAGCTCTGGTTTAGTCTGAGCCTATCATGTGAACACTGGACAGAAAGCCATTCCATCACAGAGCAACAGCCATATGCACATTCACACATAAAATAAAATTATCCTTGCCAATTGAACTAGTGGCATGTTTTTGTGATGTGGGAGGAAACCAGAGAACCCTGGAGAACATGCAAATACTCCACATGGACATTAACCCGAGATCATGACCTTGCATTTACTAACACATCATATATTCTCAGTACTAATACATGATGAGGGGTATAAATCCATCTTCAACTGGAGGAAATGGGCTTCTAATACAGTATGTATTCATTTGTACTTGCAATAACCCCTTTGAAAGTGACTTTCTGGCATTGTAAATCATACCGCGAATGTTATATTGATAACGGTCAAGATGTGTTATTGTACTAATGTGAAAGATCCTCCATATCCCTGGTCAGCTTGCACAGTTTTTGCAAGTGTTAAGTTTGTATGTATTTTTCCACATGCAACTCTTTCTTTCTTTAAACCATGGCCTAAGTTTAGTTTTGGAAAAACTAAAAGTGTGCATGAACTATGCACTAAACTTAAGTATAATCCTTAGTGAAGTGTGCACTGACCTGAGGACCACTGTGAAATGGTTCCCCTGAAGCTCCCCGAGTTTCAGTGGATGCTTTTTATAGCTGAAGTTTCCCAGTCTGAAGTTCATCAGGCACTTGTTGAGGTGAGCCAATCGTTCGGCGCTGATTCTGAGAAGATGCAAAAATAAACTCTATAATATACATTTATAACTCATTCATTCAGATCATAAAACTACAATAGAAAAAATATAACACAAACAATGGCTTAATCAACCTATGCCATGAGACAGAATTAAAATACAGACTTTTAACAGGAACAGGACAAAGGATTGCACTCACTTTAATACAGCAATCTCTTGCACTGTGATGGCTCTCTTGTCTTTTGTGCCCATGTAGGAAAAGACGTTGGGTCGAACCCTGAGGACACATCAGAAAGCAAAGGCAGGATATAAGAGTCTATGCAAAAAGCATACAGAAAAAAAGTTCAATAACAAGCCCCAATAAGCTTCTTGAAAATGAGGATTTTTCATAATTGGCCTGTTTAATAGTATATGCTTCTTAAGTGCTTTAAAAATGTGAAAATAAAAAAATATACAAAAACAATAAAATATTAAAGGAAATGAAACCTCTCAAGAAATTGTACAATACATATCATTTGGCCTAATAAATTTTAAACCATTGCTTGTGCAGCAATTAAAAAGAAGTAGGACACCTAGGACCTAAGCATGGCAGATTATTGTCTCCGTCCTTTCCTACATTTTCAGACAGTTCCTGCATTATTTTTAAGGTATTTTGCATGTTATGGTATTGTGGAATGCAGGGCTGCTCCACGAACCACAATCCAGATGTGAATTATCACGCCTTAGAAGTATTCCGATTAGAGTCCTATGGGAGGGGTTTTCCCTTTTCTCCCTTATATTTCTGGCATTTTTTGTATGGTTTTATCCACATTAACATCACTAATTATGATTATGCATGATTTTCCTTTAACTACAAAACTACACAGCTTAGAAAATTAAAAAATGTATTATGAATTTTAAACGGTACTTTGATCATGCGTAATTAATTCCATGAAAAAAATAATTTTAATAAATGAAAAGGAAAGAGAGATAAGTCAGTGTGCCAAGGAGATAAAAATCACTTAGCAGTAAGCACAGAGAGTAAGGCTTCTTCTTTAAAGAATAATTGCTTCTTTAACACAGCATAGGACTTTTAATACAACAAAATGAAGAACAAGCAAAAAAACAAAACACCTCTCTACACATGCTACTATCAGTACTGACTGAGAGAATTACTTTTAATATTAAGAGCTCAATGTTTATCCATTGGTTCCAGGCACATAGTTAATTTCTGTGACTTTACCGTCATGCAGATGATATACTAAATACACTAAAGTACAGAGAGTAGGACAGAGCTTGAATGCACCTGCTAAAAGAACAATAAATGTTAAAAGCAATTAAAACATTTATTTATAACTACATCACTACATTTATAAACAAAAATATTTAAATAGCCTAACCATTTTTTATTCACAAAAGCCAGACCCACCTGAGAAATTTGGAGAGAACGTTGATGGCATCCATGGTGTCTTTATTCTCCTTGTAAAGCACAAAATGGCAGAAGCTGCCACGGTTCTTAGGCCATGAGTGTTTTCTTGGCGCTTCCATAAACAGAGAGGTAGACAAAAAGAGTGAGATATGGTAAAATATGGTGTGAATACTGCAATTTAACAGACCAATGTCAAAGATGACTCCCAAAACAGTATAAACGTACTACTAATAACTTATACACCTGAACAGAAATTGTCCTAAATGAAAATCAAACAAAACAACCCCTCGCATGGAGCTGAGTGGAGGAGAGGTTCTTACCTGCAGCTGTTCGAACTTCTGTCCCAATAAAGAGGAGCATTAGGAGGACAAGAAAATATTACTAAAAATGCTCAGGGACCAAGTAGAGAACCCAGACATGGGGCATGATATGCATGCAGGGAGGAGATGTGCCAGAACACTTCTGTATGCCAGGGTCCTGACTCAAGAAGTTAATGCTCATGGGACAAACTACATAGCCCTCCTTCTGGCTTTACTAGTTCATATGCGCAAAAGACCAATGTTATATAATTCCCACCCATGCATAATGACTAGAAATATACAGTCATGATAAGAGTTAGTACCCCCTCATTTAATTTTAAGTGATTAGCTGATCTTAGAGGGTCTTAGTATTAGGCAAGTACAACATTACATACAACTTCTTTCACTGTGCAATTATTTATTTAACATCCCTTGATTGATTGATCATCAGCAGGTGTGCAGACCTCTATAAAAACAGAAGACCAC
Organism: Clarias laeviceps; assembly: GCA_030014305.1. NCBI lineage: Eukaryota > Metazoa > Chordata > Actinopteri > Siluriformes > Clariidae > Clarias > Clarias laeviceps. Next base: position 20,950,368 of record JAQMYJ010000012.1, read on the forward strand.
AGTTTGCTGGTCTGGAGCAGTCAGGTGAGTGTTAACATAATGCCAAGGTTGAAAGCCATAATGGCCATAAAGGAGCAATTGTTGCCGTACATTAATCTGGAAAGGGTTATGAAACCATCTCCAAATAATTTGGAATTCTACAGTAAGAAAGATTATTCAAAAGTGGAAAGCATTCAAGACAGTTACCTGTCTTCCCAGGAGTGGACATCCCAGCAGATTCACTCCAAGGGCAGAACGTACAATACTCAGAGAAATGCAAACCCCAAGAGCTACACCTCAGACCCTACTGGTCTCACTGAGCATGTTAAAGGCCATGACAGTACAATTAGAAGACTGAACAAGTACGGTTTATTTGGGAGGGTTGTCAGGAGAAGCCTCTTCTGTCTAGAAAGAACGAGGAAGCAGAATTAAGGTTCGCAAATCTGCACCCTGAACAAATCACAAGGCTCCTGGCACAATGTCCTACGGACAAGTGAGACCAAAGTAGAGTTGTTTGGCCTTAATGTCTAGCGAAAACCATTTCAGCCCAGTAGAGGCGGAGAGGAGATGATTTTGTTTTGTTTTGCACCCTCAGGACCTGGAAACCAGCCATTTAGTCGACCATCAACTCCTTTGCATACAAGAGTATTCTAGAGACAAATAGAGGCCATCCGCACGACAACTAAAGCTTGGTCAAAATTCAGTCATGAAACAGGACAATGATCAGAAGCACACCAGTAAAATCGCATTGGAATGGCTGGAAAATAAAAGAATCAAGGTTTTGGAATGGCCAAGTCAAAGTCCAGTCCTTAACGCAATTGAAATGCTGTGGCAGAACGTTAACAGAGCTGTGCGTAAGTGAATGCCCAAAAATCTCAATTAACTGAAGCAATGTTGTAAAAAAGAACGGACCAAAATTCCTCCACAATGATGTGAGAGACTGATAGTCATACAATAAACGAGTACTTCAAGTTATTGCTGATAAAGGAGGATCTATAAGCTATGGAATCATGAGCGTACTTAATATTGGCCACATTTTTTTGGCTTTATTTTAGTTCAATAAATAATGACATTGAAAAAGGTTATATGTTGTTGTTTGCCTGAAGTTGTATTTGCCTAATACTGAGACCAACTATGATCAGATGATCTTTGTTTAGTTTTTGCATGAAAAAAAAAAGAATTAAAAAAAAGTCGCTAATAACCTCTGAACATGACTGTACGTAGTCGCTTTCCTTTTAACTACCTACAAACAACTATTATGCCAAAAATATTCCTGATAAACACAAAATCAAAGATTTTTCCTGCAAAAAACCTGATAAGTCACACATAACCTTTTGTAAGGCTGTATAACAGTGCTTTTCCACTGAACAGTGTGGCTCGGTATGGCTCTGCAAAAAATAAGACTGCAAGGGTATCTGGATCCCAGCTAATGTGTGAGGCTTTTCCATCATATATCACTACAAAATACTCTCACAAAATACAATTCAACACCAAAGCTCTCTCGTTTCATGTTAATTGCCACGTTTGATCTCGAGTGATCTAATAAGCATCAGAGACACTGAATATGCTGCAATGCTTCATCTGATTATCTGCTGAACTTATTATCATTGTGGTCTATGGTAGCTTTCAGTCCATTATAATGTCTGCCAGCAGAATTCCCATTCAATAATCAGTTTTATCACAATTTTATTGGTACACTGACCTCAGTTGTACTCCCTTACATAGGTATTTTCATTCTAATAGATTCTCTGTATTATATGTGTATTATATGTACAATGTTCCTACAACTGAAGTCTGGCAAGTCAGACATTTTTTAGCACATATATTTTCCTCCAAAATGTAGAAATTATTAGTATCAGTATTAGTATGATTTGTTTATCAAATACAGCTGCAAACTGTTGCAGACTTTGAATGAAAGGCAGGTAATGAGCAATTCCTTTTTCATTATCATATATAATATTTTTAGTTACTTATTAAGAATAATAAGTTAATACAATTCTCAATTATTAGTGAGCTTTTGTTCAGACTATGTAGTGTGTGTGCATACCCTATCTCAGTCTATGCACAGCTGCCTCAACCATGTGTATCCATGCACCTGAACATGCCAAACCTACTTTAATTAAATGACACATGCAAGTTGACAGATGGAGAGAGATTGTGGCATGATATGGATAATTACACATGCAAAGGTGAAATTATGTCATTTAGACATAATATAGCCATATATACATTATTCTTTTTAGTAAAGAAATTAAAAATGATTAAGCATTCATTGTGAATGCTCACTACCTGCCAGGGCTTTTTTCCCAGCTGCATGATATGCCACTATGAACCTCTTGCCCTCTCTTTCCTCGGTTTTTGTCTCCAGTCCTGGGTATAGTGTTTTGATTGCTTTATGAAGCAAAGTACGTCTCTCCTTGGAATCTCCTTCCACCTGTGGGGATGAACACACTACAAATGAAGAATGCCTTCTCATACACTAACATTACAGTTCATTTACATACACAGGTCTCTATAGTGATTTGTTTGATATGTGACCGCTGATTCAATTGGTGATCAACTTTACACTTGTGAGGATAAAAAAAATATTTTTTTTTGCTTTCCTTCCAAAAATCTTAACCAAATTGTGTACACATTTTGAGAGATAGTTAGATAGTTCTCCCAGATAGTTACAGCGCAGAGTCAGTAACAAAAAATCCAACAAAAGTCCAATTCCTTGCAGCATTTGGAAGACTCACTTATCCAGAGCGACTTACATTTTATAATCATTATACATCTGAGCAGTTATGGGTTAAGGGCCTTGATCGAGGGCCCAAGAGTAGTAGCTTTGTGGTGGTGGGGTTTGAACCTGGGACCTTCTGGTCAGCAGTCCAAGTCTACAGAGCTACACCTGCCCCATAATGGAGAAAATATTTTTTATTTTCTCGTAATATATTTGATTACTAAATATTACACATAAATAAAAATGCGAGTGGATGGGCATCTAATGACACACATTTTCAACATTTTGCTTGCAATATTAAAATCTGATATTTAATACCTACTAGAATACCTACTCTAATCTTTCAAAAGTTGGTTTAATTGTTTAACATTAATTATACATGGTCCATCTTTGTGGAAAAAATACAGTCAATAGAAAATCATGAATGTCTGTGACCAGAGATTACTTAAACACTTGATGAAACTGCACTGTGAAAATTGACCGCAAAAATCACAGCTATGTTTACCAGGAACAATAAGAGCATTTCCACACACACACAATGTGACTGGAACTCACAGGACTGCAACACTATCATTTAACACTCTGGAATTAGGTGCATTCATATAAAAATTTGTGATTTGCTTTATAGCCAGAGCTACATTTGGATGCATAATAGTCTTCCAGAACTGAGAGTTCAACAGAACTGTATTTAACCTTATTACCTCCATCAATAGGTTCACACACACAGACAGACTTTAAAGAGAACAGAGCAACATGAGGGAGAAGTGCAATCCGTGTCACCTCAATAGCCACATTTCCCTCTTTGTTTTTGAAAAGCTGCAGATCGGAAAGCTGTTGTTTCTGCTCTTCGGTCAGGTCCTGACACTCTACTGGCTCAACCTCTGCAGCTGCTTTCTATAAGAGACAGTGAGGTAGAGAGACAACTCAGTATTTCATATAGACCACGAATAGGTACATATGCTGCATATTATATGTTCTGAGAACACATCACATGTATAATGTAGATATAAACTTTCCCAAGTACAAGATTTTGTTATTCATGAGTGAGATGATTCTTTGTCGGCCCTAAACGAGTTTGAACAAATACAGGAACCTCGGGTCATGAATGCCCCAAAATATGACCCAATCGGTTCACAACCAGTAAGAGCGCCTAAAATTTGTCTCTGTTCACAAACTTCTCCTCGGACTACGACGAGAAACCGCCATTCCAAGCTGCTGCTTTCAGCTGAACAAAGGCACGAATGCCCGTGTTATTAAGGAAGGGGACTCTCCTTCCAAACACTATCCTCCTTCCGACCCATCTTCCTCTCCTCTATCCATTCACATCAGCGAGTCTCCCTAAGAACGGTGCGCAAACTATACATGTAAAACTAAAGTGTTCGCTCTGTGCTGTACAGTTTATATTCATAGTTAGTGCTGGATTATTTTTGTATAATTAAGGCTTTTTCATAGTTTGTTTTATATTTTGTGATATAAACAAAATACATCATAGTTAAATATAATTCATACTGACGAAGAACAGACAAATTCTATTTACATGTATTCCTTTGGAAAAAACTGAATCAGTCTACAACCAAATCAGGTTACCACCAGAACTTAGGAACTAATTAAGTTCATGAACCGAGGTTCCACTGTACCTTAAAAATGCTGAAGCATGTGTCTTACCTCTGTTTCTACAGGTATGGAGAGGTCATCTAGCCGCACTATCTTCCCCTCCTTGCTGATCTCATGAACCACAAAATCAGAGTATCTAATAAGAGAAATAATAAAATGTGTTTTATTCAAACACTATCTGTCTATGGTAAGGCTGCCATGGTAATCCTAGGTTCCCAGGACAACATTCTTTTTCCCGATACAGTAAACGATAGAGTGAATTACTTGGACATGAGTAATGTGAGAGTCAACACCTATGAATTCAAACAAACCTCTCTTTCAAGATTCCTGAGAATCCTTTATGGTCACTGACAAACTTATGGATCCCTACATCAGTTTCACAAAGACCATGTTTCATCATATTGGCAAAGCTCTCTCCTTCTCCATCTTCCTCCTCCAAAGACTCCTCTTCTCCACCCTCCTCTGCCTCAATCTCTTCTTTGTCTTCCTCTGTTTGTTTGCTGACATGACTGCCATTGGCTTCATCCTGAAGTCTGGCTTTCTTAGCAGTATGTTCTGAATCCTCCTCAGGGCATGCTCGCTTCTCCCCAAGATTAATCTGTGCCGTCGAAACCTCCTTATCCTCCATTGGCCTAAATCTGTTTTGAGAAAGCCTAAAGGAGGAAAAAATAGTTTTTAAATGGTTAGGTTTTTACATGATGTAGCGGTTAGAATGTACAATGTATTAGCGGTATTAAAAAAAAAATGCAACATATGATAGCTTTAGTATAAACCACCTGGTGTTACTAACCCCCAGAAAGAAGGCTGTCGCAGACTAGGGAATATATTTTGCTTCGGTTTGGTTTTTAAAACACTCCTTGACAAGTTAGGAAAAAAGCACACTCTTGAAGATTGAGGCAATCGAGTAACAGTTCTGTTGGGGAAAGACAGAAAACGTAGATGTTTGACACAGATATGGTGCACAACAAAAAGCCGAACACAAAGTCTCACTCATCGTCTAAAATGCTTTATCCTGTCTACACGGCTGCGGGGGGCCTGGAGCCTATCCCAGGAGACTTTGGGCACAAAGCGGAGTACACCCCAATTGGGGTGCCAATACATCGCAGGGAACACACATACACACACACTATTTGGGCAATTTGGGAATGCCAATTAACCAAATTTATATGTCTTTGGACTGTGTAAGAAAACCGGAGCCTCCAGAGGAAATCCACCAAGGACGGGGAGAACATGTAAACTCCACGCACACAGACCTGAAGCGTAAATTGAACCCGGACCCTGGAGGTGCAAGGCCACAGTGCTAAACATTACAGTCTAGAAGTACAAGTCAAAAACTTGGACACACTTTCTAACTCCATGGTCTTCCCTAAATTTAATTTCTTTCTACATTGTAAAACAAGGTTGAAGGCGTCCAAAATAATTTCCATTGAGCAACTTATGTTTAGATGTGTCTGCTACTTATGCTCTGTAAAGCCTTCCTAACGCCTCTAAACTGAGGTGTAAATTTCTGAGGCAGTTAACTCCAAATGAACTTTTCCTCTGTAGGTAAGTTTTGCTCTTGCTTTTCTGAGATGGCCTTCATGGGAGACAGTTTCATCAAGGTGCTTGATGGGTTTTGTAATTGTACTTGGCAATACTGTTCTTACAGGACACTATTCCAGAACAGCTGTTCTTCATGTCTTAAAATAACAGATGACTGTTGCTGTTGTTACTTAATTACCTAATGACATATGATATTTTATAGTTTTGAAATCTCTAGTATTGTTCTGGAATGTAGAAAACAAAACAGTAAACAGTAAAGGTGTGTCCAAACTTTTGACTGGTACTGTACTGCATGGCTCTTGGACAAACTGAATAATCAAGGTTTCAATTAGCTTCTCCCTGGTCATTACACATTACTTGTCAGTTCACAATAAACCCTGTTTGCAACACCCTGGCAGACCCTGCAGGAACTGTGATGCCTTCAGCTAGCATGTGTGCACCGGCAGCTAGTCTGATGTTCAGAAGCCAATCTCTGGTTAGGGAACTAAGACAAGCTCAACATGCCTCATATATTACAGCTTTAAACATGTAAGCACTTTATGCATTTAACATCCAAAATGTCTAAGTGTACAGAAAATATGTAATAATAATTTGCTTATAATAACGTGCTCACCTAACCCAGACGCGTGTGATTGGCCGCAGCGACTTCACCAGCATGCGAAAGCTGCATGTGTTACGGTCCGCTCTAACCCGGAAGTGTTTACTAGGATATGGCCCGCCCCGTCCACCGGTTTCTCTGGCTGGAGAACAAAACATATTAAATTTATTTGTTTAAATGTTGTATTTTTACACTATGCAGATGTAGAAGATATACATAGACAAAAATATACATTTAATTTGTTTACGGTCATATTTTCATGATGTTTAGAGAGGATGTGAAGCAAAATAGTTCCCAAGTTATACAGAAAGGAGCGAGAATTTGCGATTCTCCGATAGGAGAAATTTTAGTCCTTTATTCCTCCAACTATGTCAGTTTAACCCCATTCAAACACCACCAGGCAATTAAGCGTATAATAAGTATACGTTGATACATAGTACAAAGTATAAACTGATACATTCAATTAAGCTTTTAATATCAAGTTTTGTCTTGATTAATATTAGTGTAACATAATTTTGAAAAAGAAAAAAAATAGAACCCATGGCACTAAAAAATACAGATTATATCCAAAACTAATGAAATAAACTTACATAAAGATTTACAGTATATGCATAAATATATGGTGTAAGTGCAATTACATGTTTTCTCCAGGTGTTGGGGCTGTGGTTCTATGGATCCCACGTGTTAGAACAGACTTTAAAGCTCAACTTGGTTACAAGGGAAAAATAAACAAAACATTATTTCTCTTATTTTTATAATGTCAAACCGTTTTGAGGTTAGTGAGTATTATTAATGGTTGTGTTCATCATGTAAGTTACATCAGGTAATGACTAGGTTACTGCTAGTTGAGTGTAACAAAAGGAACACCCCCGTCGGTGTTTTAATAGAGATGTATTTGGTTTATAATAATTTTAATGGACGAATAATAAACCAATGACTTATATATATATATATATTATTATTGAGGTGCATATATTATTATTGAGGTGCATTTAGGTGTATAGTGTCATTTGGAGAACAATATGAATTCCAAAACATTTGCTGTCTATGCAAGTACGTAGCAGCTGACTGTTTTTCTTTTTTTCCAATTCTTATAATCAATTGCATAAGAAAAACAATGCAAATAAAAATGTCACTATGTGTTAGTTTATGTGTTTTTTAGCTTAAAATTTGATTTAGTAACAGACAGGCAAAAAATGACAATTAGTAGTCACAATATCTTGAACTCAGCACTATTAAAAACACCGTGTTTAGAGCTGAAAGATCTCGGTTCTCATTGATGAACTGAACCGATTCACTTAATTCACAAACAGGAGCCGCGGTTCCCGATACCAGCGCGCACAGACACACACGCACGCGCGCCTTCTTCTTCCCAAATGTAACGCTATACAGGCGCTGAGTTTCTCCGCACATGTGAGCTTCGTGGGAAAATGCAACATTCCTACAGGAGTTCATATTGTACTTCACACTCCCGAGGATCCTAATCCTTTATTTTAATCCACCCGTTTTTGACCATCTAAGATTTTTGTGTATTTGTGAATGAAGACACATAAACTGGGTTTTGTGACTGTAAACATACAAAATTAATACGAGGCAGACGAAAAGTTCAGGTTTTTTGTTCTGTGCATGGCTTGAGGCGTTATTACTGACGTCAGATGGTATTACTGATGCAAATATTATAATGATTCAGTCAAGTACACCTTTCTGTCATGTTTTATATTTTAACACATTTATTTGCGGGGTGGACAAATTGTTTATATATATATATATATATATATATATATATATATATATAAACAATTTTTTTTTTACTAAATCAAATTTTAAGCTAAAAAACAAATAAA
>JAQMYJ010000012.1:20964031-20990553 GCA_030014305.1 Clarias laeviceps
CCCTTCAGGCAGGTCTCGGATCGATTGATTTGGTGCGCACCAAAGTACCGAGATTGCATCCACATCAACGCAAACGAACCGAACCAAGGGTCCAAACACGTTTGGTGCGCACCAAATGCTGTAGGTGTGAAAGCACCCTAAGTCTTCTGAAATACGTTTTCTGCGGTCCCCAATTGATGACCTATGATGTGGTGAGGAACACCACAATCTGTTTAAGATAAGTTTTTGTGACTTTTTTAACAAATAAAAAAATGTATTCTGTATTGTTGTTCTTTACTGGTTAGCAACTGTTCTATTTTCTAGGCAGTGTGACTGTAAACTTTATTTGTTATTTTTAATAAGGCTTCATGACGATCAGTCAGTGTTCACAGTGACGGATCTTAATAGCGTCGAAACAGAGGCCTGTCAGTATGACAAGGAGAAAATGACCCACTTCCTGTGGTATCACTATCACTTATTCATTTACTTTTCTGCACAATTATAAATAGCCATTGAATGAGAACTGTCAATTTAGACAAAGTCTAATGCGCATGTAATGTAACACACTTAAGTGTAACCAAAGTGGCCTTTAATAAAATTAAATTGGTTATATAGACTACCAGTTATGTTTACGATTAGAGAGGTATCAAATCAAATAAGATTTTTGTTAGAAAAACCTTAGTTTTTTAGTAAGCGTATATAAGAGCATTAAAAATGGCATTGGGCTAATAATAAATTAATCTTTTCATTATTATAGGGCTTTTCACATAGGGGCATATGACACTGCTTTTATCTGTAGTTTTATTAATAGTTTTGTGAGGCAAATCACTGATACACTGCCTGGCCACAAAAATGTCACACACTTTACGATTTCCTCCAGTCACCTTTAGCTTTGATTACATCACACAAGTTTATGTGTGAAAATGATTCCTCACGCTCCCAGAACCACACTTTCACCATTTAGGTCCTTAAAACAAATCATAATCTATTAATAATAAATCCCGTTTGTAGAACTGTTGCATAAAAGCAACAGTTTTGCACTCCAGGTTGTGTTGTTGTACTGTGATATCTTTGACTGCATCACAGCCGTGCTGATATTCAGTACATAAACTCTCTCTCTCTTGTGGATATTGCTTAAGTAAGTATTCCTCAACTGGAAAGTCTTCAGGACTTTTTTTTTTTACAAGCTTTGTACTTTTGTTTTAATAATGTCAATAGAAAGAAAAAGAAGAGCTTCCCAGCTTTAACTGGAACTACCTTGTCTTGGAGATATTATTTCATATATATTCAACAGCCTTATTGTAAGTATAATTATTGACAGATTGCTGTGTTATAAGTGGAACAAAACACTTAAGGGAGTGCTGTTTTTTAAGGAAAAAAACTTAATTGATGATTATTGTTTGAAACCATAGTGACAAATGACAATGTGTTACAGTATATGTCTGTCACTTTGGCAGGTAGAGGGAAAATTAAATTTCAGAGGCCTGATATCAAGTCAAGAAAAGATGTAAGGGATGTCTAGGGATGATTTGCTTATGCTATTGAACAATAATGTAAAATTAAGAATTGTCTTTCAATCTAAATTGCAATCTTGGCATATGTGTTGAATCCAGAACAAGATGGCTGGATTTAAGATTTAAATATTGGCTTCAAAGCAGTGAATCTCTTGAGAAGAAAAGGCTTTGCTACATTTAAAAACAATTTTAAAAATGATAACCAAATTGTGGGTTTTATTACACACAGACACACAAACTTGATGTTCTTGATGTTCATTCATATCAGTCACATTATCAACGGCGTTTGAAAAGTAATTCAGCTCTCTCAGGTAAATTGCGAATAAAGTACATCTTTGACTTCACGATGAAATATCTTATCTCTCTACATGTAGGTAGAAACTGTTTGATCTTAACCTTTTGTCCTCCCATCTATTGTGTGGATTTTTGCATGTGTCCATCATTGTACGGTATAAATGACATAAATATGACACAAATTCACCACTCCCTGCTAGACATCAGCTCAAAACCTACAGCCACAACAAAGCATCAGCCAAAGAACAGAGAGACCTTTCAGTTCCCTAAAACACACAAACACACATTCATGCAAGAACGACATCTGTAGTGGGTGTGGTGCGATTATGTAGAGAGAAACAGGGAGCTAGATAGAGAGAGATATATATTTTTAGTCGAGGAAAAGACACGAGAAACATACCTGATACGAAATGCTTGCAAATTATGTATTGAGATTAGCGTAGTAAATCCAATGACATCTCATTGGGTGTTGTTTCCATTATGATATTTGAGTATTGCAATATATAAGAATTTACATGTGACAGGACTGAAACCGTGTGACAGCATGGCATGTCTGTATTCTCTGCTGTGTTGTTCATTCAGTTATGCAGTATTTTCTGGCTCAAGAGGATTGTCTGAGTGCTATTTTGAAGCTATGCTCTGGCTGAATGTAAAGGTTCAGTTAACTTTTATGTTTTACCTGTTATGTGTGTGCACAGGGTTAAAAACTAGGTTACTGATGAGACAGGACCACAGGCAAAATTCATGTATTTTCAGTAGGATAATCCAGTGATTTCAATACAATGATATAGTGCATTGGCAGTACGGTGGTGTAGTAGTTTGCACTGTGGCCTTGCACCTCCAGGGTGGATGGTTAGAATACTGCCCCGGGTCTGTGTGCGTGGAGTTTGTGTGTTCTCCCTGTTCTTGGTGGGTTTCCTCCCACATTACAAAGACATGCAAATTTGGTTAATAGGCATTCCCAAATTGCCTGTAGTGTGTGTGTGTGTTTGCCTTGAGATGGATCTCCTGCGATAGGCTCCAGGCCCCAGTGACCCTGTACAGGATAAGCGATATACAAGATGAATGAAGCCGGATATAGCACAAATATATAGGCCTACTGATATTTTTATTCAAGCATGGTCGACAAGGTATTCTACCTTACGGCACAGCAATATAGAATATATCTCACCATCTTCCAGTTCTATAAGATATTCTACTTGAGAATAAGGTAACCCAGTGATCTTTTTGAGCTAGAACTCTCTTTTTTCACTAAATGCTCCAACCCACCTTGTCTTTGTTCTCACTGGATAAACCTGCAGAAATAGACTTGACATTCTATACCTTTCCTGATTCTAGGCTATTTAATCATAAATTAAGCAGCAGAGAAGACACTTTGAGAGACAATCAGTCTTATGGAAGGGGTTTCGCAGAAGGAAAACTAGTTGAATGAAGAAGTTCTACTTATGATTCATTAAAAGATTTACCTAAAGAATAGTTTCAGAATTGTTCGCCTATAGCAGCACTGAGTAGCAGAACAAGCTTATCCCTTCCATACACCAGTAGACTATGGGCCGCTGATCCAATCTTCAATGCCCTTTTCTTCAAAAGAACTTTATCATTTAGAAGACGAATACAGAAATGTCCACTGTCCGGCCGAAAAAAAGTCACACTGCACACATTTGCAGTGGCATTTTTTCCATAAGCTTATGCAATACCACAACATTTATTTCAGACCACAGATCATAACACTGCTCCTACATGCTTGTACAGTAGGCACTAGGCATGAAGGGTACATCACTTCATCTGCCTCTCTTCTTACCCTGATGCACCAGCCAATCTGGAACAGGGTAAATCTGGACTCATCCGACAACAGGACCTTTTTCTAATGCTCCACGGTCCATTGTTTATGCTCCATAGCAAATTGAAGCCTTTTTTCTGAATTGGCCTAATTGATGGTCAGGTGGTTTTCTTAAGGATACACAGCTGTTTAGTCACAATACCTTGTGTTCTCTTTGCAATGGCCATGTGCTCTTACTTTCACTATTAAACATAGCTGTGAGTTCTACTGTTGTTTTTACGATTTGTCTTCACCAAAGTGGCACAGTGGACGGCATTGTCGCCTTGCACCTCCAGGGTCTGGGTTTAATTTCCGGCCATGTTCGATTCCCGTCTCTGTCTGCATGGAGTTTGCATGTTCTCCCCGTGCTTGCTGGGTTTCCTTCTGACAAGGTTGTTTAAGAAATGAAAAGTTACTCACTGCATCAGTTATGGTTAAATATCTTGTTGCCAGCTGAAATATATTAATGACTGCAGCAATTATACGATGGATAACTATTAACTATTTGCTTAGTTAAATCCAGGTGCTGACATTTTTTTTCCTGGGCAGAGTATGCCACTGGTTGTGTTTGCACTGTGTGTGAAAGGATCAACACAAAAAGATCTGCGCAGAGCTACATTTAAAGAGTTAGCTGACTGCAGTCTTAGAGGCTTTTGGGAGCAGTTCTACCTGCAACTCCATATGAATGAATTAAATTGAAAACTTACATGACATGAATATTTAGTGACGCCTTTCAGGCTGTCCAGAAGCTGTCCTCCAGATGTTTTTAACAACCTATTGACAGGTCTAGACTTGGTCTGTGCAGTTTGGGCACAATTTAGACATGACTTTGCTGTCACTGTCAATTTTTTTAATTGGATGATAAATCACATGTGAATCAGATGGTAAAATGCGTACAGAATGTGAAAGGGCAAAGCATTCAAAATATGTTTTACATTTTTTTTTTGCAAAAATAATTGGACATTGTGTAGCATTAGCAGTGTTCGAATTTCCCTCTGGGATTATTAAAGTTCTTTGAATCTTGAATTTGAAATGCACGTCAGACGCCTAGTTAGCACAGTTAGTCAATCTGTGACTTTGCTATCTTTACCATGGTGTGGTTGCTCAGCAACCATATTTATGTCATGTAGGCTGAAAGCAATGAGTGACTGGCTTGTTTCATGACAAAATAACTATATCTAGTTACTTTGTTATAGTTGGACTATACACTGATCAGCAGTAACATTATGATCACCTGCCTAATATTGAGTAAGTCCTGCTTTTGCTTCAAAATCAGCCCTGACCCATAGAGACATGGACTCTACTCCGTCAGTAGCAGATCCTTTCTGTTTCAAATTCTGTAAGTTGCAAGGTGGTGCCTCCTTGGATCAGGCTTGTTTTTTCAGCACATAGATGCCTGATTGGAATAAAATCCAGAGAAGTTGGAGGCCAGTTAAACACCTCAAACTCATTATTGTAGTGGTATGCGTCAAAGTTACATATACATGAATGGCAGGACCCAACGTTTCCCGCCAGAACATACCCCGAGCAACACACTGCCTCTGCAGTGTACTCTGGTGTAATCTCTTCCAACGCGCACACAACCTTTCCTTCTGAACTAGTATTAACTTTTTCTGCAGTTTGAGGTACTGTAGCTCTTCTATTGGATCAGCTTTCATGAGCCAGCTTTTGCTCCACATTTGCCTCATTGAGGCATGGGTGCCCATGACCCTGTTGCCAGTCCCCCACTTTTCCTTCTTGCACCACTTTCAGTAGATCATGACCACTGCAGGCTGGGAACATTCCATAAGAGCCACAGATTTATCAGATGCTCTGACCCGGTCGTCTTGACCCTTGTCAAAGTAACTTAAATCCTTACGCTTGCCGTGCTTGCAACAAATAGTCTTCAGGGACAAAATGTTCACTTTCTGCCTAATTTATCCCATATATAATACCCCATTTATAATATAGGCAACATATTGTACTTATTTGTTAATTTCCAAGTTTTAAACAGGGAATGCAACCCTGTCTTATTTTAAAAGAATCTGTTTTAATGACATTTTGTGACATGGTATATATTGTATATTGATATTCAGCCAAAAAAATACAGTGATATAATTTTTGGGTGCATATCGCCAATAATTATTTCTGTCCAGAGTTGCATTAATTTCTTTCCAAGATCCTGTATTATGATGGAAGAGTCTTAAAGATTTTTAATCACCCTTTCACAATTTGTGCCCAAAGAATCCTAGCATCGTCATCCTGGAATATGCCCAGAACAATCAGGGGAGAAAAAAATCTATTGAAGGGAAAACCTGATCATTCAGTACATTCACATTGTCAGCTGACCTCTTTTTGGGGCACATGATGCTGAACCAAGACTTGCCCATCACTCTGGATTAGCCTTACTGATAAGGTTTTTTTTTTTAAGGCTATATTGCTGTTTAGTCCCAGTCCCTGAAATTCTTGTCGTGTTGTGAGTGTGCTCTTACTTTTCATATTAAACATAGCTGGTGTGGTTTTTGATTTTATTAGATTTCACCAAATGCGGGAGGGTTTCTGTGTGTTCACCCTGTTGGGGAAGTTTGTTTGAGGTTAGTGGCTTCGGCCGGGGTTGTGTATTAGTGGGTGTGTCATCTCTATGCTAACTGTGTTCTAGCTCATGCTTAGGCTGAATTGGGTATGGTCCTCGAGGTGAATGTGTTTCCCATGCTGTGTGAAGTAATAAAGTACTCCCAGCCATTTGCAGTGGGCAGCAAGCAAGCTCACTTGTTCTCCAAGATCCTTCTGGCGGTAAAAACGCTACAATAAATAAATATATATATATATATATATATAGAGAGAGAGAGAGAGAGATAGATAGATAGACTTTATTGATCTCATGAGGGAAATTATTGCATTATAGAATGTAAATGTAACTTATATACATTAATACAGAATTGCAGATGATGCTATATATAAAAAACAGAGTACAAACTGGCAATTCAAAATAGCAGAAAAAAAAAATCTACTAAAAATCGACACAAAAGAATCATGATACGCCAACAAATCTTTTTTTTCACCATCTCTATCTTCACATGTAAGACATTTAGGACACATGAGAGTTTTTTTTAGAATGCATTGTTTGAGAATACCCATGTATGTGTCCTACACACAGAGGTATATATAATGATAATCATCTTTGGCATGTTACGATCCCCTTTGCCCCCAAGCTCTGTTTTTTTTCCTTTGCTGTTTCTGAATGCCTGCTGTTCACACCATGCTGTATTATTCTTTCTTCTTTGATAAATGAAAGAAAAACATTTACAACCATGTGTGCAGTGTTCTATACAATGCAACATAATCACTAATTAAACAGAAACAACTTTAGCTGTAATCACACTATTTTATTTATAGCAATTTGCAGAAAGGATCAACACACAAAAGCACATTGTTTACTTGTGTGAGAGTGTATGCATATTAGAAAGATAGAACAACTTTTTTGAGTGCTCACTGCTGCCCTCTACTGGAAATGATTGGAAGGGAAAATTATGGAAGAATCACAAAGACAACGTTCTTCTTGACTTCTCTCTCTCTCTCTCTCTCTCTCTCTCTCTCTGTTCTGCTTGGAGAACATCATGAAACAACACTGGCCTGTAGGCTATGTTCCACATTGTGAGAACAGGCTGTGTATGCTGTAGGCAAAGTTAGACACGTGACCAACGGTGTCCTTAATAGGCACAGGAAGCACCACAACCATGCAGGTTTTTTTTTTTTATCTTGATGGTGAGTGAATGAGGCATAAACGTGCTAAACTTTAAGAAGCAATGAATCATTAAATTGAAAGCATGTGCTTACATCATGCTAGTGAGGTCTAACTCACTGTACAGCTGTTGTGAGAAAAGCTTCAGAATAACGTTGCAGAAGTTTTGCCCTGATTAAAACTCATTAGAGTTGATTTATCGGTCTGAGATGCAAAGCGGCGCAAGGCATGAAGTAGAGGGTAGACGTCTAACAGCTTTTACAGCGTTTCATTTATCACTGTGATAATCTCACTCGTCATGAAAAGGATAATCTCAGCAAGCCAGTCAGAGTAAGTGTGTAGCGCTTCTGTTATATCTGTGTGTATATTTATGAGTGCATAGTATTTCCTCTGACCGGGTTAATAGTAAGTACATAGCAGCTCATGTTAAATATGTATTTAGCTATATTAAATGGTCAATAGAAGGCATGTTAGCCACACCTAAATTCCTGAAGGGATCGTAGTAATTTTCCAGTTACATTGACGGGTCATGACAAGCAGATGAGACTGTTAATGTTAACTTATGCTTCTTTCAGTATGAAGGTTAAATCAGTATGAAGGTGAGATCTTTGTACTGAGTTTTAACTCTTACACTCTTACAGTAGACTAAAATGTAAACATCCTGAAGTAAAACACTACTAAACTGGCTCAAAGTTGTTAATCAAGCCCGATACCACTGCCAAAGCTTTTGACTATATTCAGAGATAAGAGAAGTAGTTAGATAACTGTCTCTCTTCTATAATACATAGTATGCTTGCTGTTCTTGGTGTTCTCTTGTATTATAAATATGTCATAAATGCTCTGTAAAACGTTTTAACAAAGTCAAAGAAATCATCCAGTGTATGGGTTAGGCCTGTTGGTTCTTTACGTAAATACATTTGTAATATAAGCTCATGAGAATTTGTTAAAATCATTCTGGTTGGTGGATGCTTATGTACCGATTATTTAGTTAGCATAGGTCAGAGATTTCATCTAAACGATACAGTCCCACTCAAATTTAGAGTCAAATGCATGCAAACTCAAAGGAGCTAATCCAGAAAAAAACTCTCTAAGATGATGTAGCAGCCATGATGTGCACTCTTCTTATCAGAGTCAAAGATTCCTAATCATACATAACGATCAGAGGCATACTCTAGAGTCAAAGATTATTCACGCTACTGCATTTATGAAGTGGCTTCTTCTTAAATAGTGTGATATGATCCAAAGAGTTATAACACTGTATGGACAAACATTTACTGATCAGCCATAACATTAAAACCATTAGCAGTAAAACCACCTAGGTTTCGAGTTCCCCTTGTGCCACTGGGTCAGCGCTGGCACCTCACAGCTCTGGCGTGATTGTGTCTGAAAACAGGAGGTTGGAAGCCGATGTTTTGGGTGCCGTGGGTGCCTCTGTGGATTGGATTTGTTCATCTGGCGCATTACCTGGGGTTGGATTGGGATCTGGGGAGTTTGAAGGTTGAAGGTCCCAGGCTCATTGCCTGCTGGGCTCCGTGCATGGCAGGCTGTGGTGCACTGGGGGTTCTGGTGCCTTTCTGTCATTGCCAGCATTGGCTTTTTTTGGCATGGCCACATTGTCTTTTCAGCGGGATTGGGCTAGCCTTTGTTCCACATGGGCATTGGTGAACATTGGTCAACCATGATCCTGTCAACATTTGCTTGTGTAAACAGTATTTGGTGATCATGTTATTTAGGTTACTTGGCAGTGCTTTTGGAAGTGATGTATAATTGGTGTATGTATTCCACATAAATGAATTTTTCCCATAACTCTAACATTAAGCGGAAAGCTAGATATAGACTTTGAGGAATACATGTTTGCAGTGAAAAACCTGTAAATGTGTGCATGGATATGTTAACAGCATGGGGTACATGAACGTTGTGAAATGATCGCCTCTCTGCATGAGGATTTCTAACAACAGCCTGTTAATTTAATTGTAGGTTGGTCCCTGGGTTCAATTAATATCTAGGCATTTCTCCAAACTGTATTGAAATCTCAGTCTATTACAGGGAAGACGGAGGTTTGATTCCTTGAGTAGGACAGAGTCAGTGTGCCCAAGCCTAGATAGCATGATGGGATGGTTTCATCTGTAAAGGCATCCAGCATAAAAACCTGTGCCTAATCAATATGTGGAACGGATGATCTGCAATGTCGACCCCTATTAGGACAAAAATCGAGTTTTTAAAAGATTATTAATGGTTGCCAATTGGTTTTCAAATAACCTTACCTAAAACCTTTTAACTACAAGAAAAAAAAATACATGGGAACCATAAAGGAACATTTTATATTGGATCTTGGCTTGGTTGTTTTTTTACACAATCTTTCTGTAATGTTTGTATATCATTCAATTGTAAACTGGGTAAATATGCAGTTGATTCCCGCTTTCCTGCTACACCAGGCTCTTTCTTTCTGAGAAGGCTTTCCACTAGATTTGGAACGCGGCTGTGGGGATTTGTGCTCATTCAGCAGCAAGAGCGGAGGAGGCCAGGAACCAATGTGGATCGAGGAGGCCTGGGGTGCATCCATAATTTGGTGTTGAGGCAGTTCAGATAATAGTATTTAGTAAAGGACACTTCGGTTCTAGCTTGTCAAGCTTGACAAACCATCTGTTTATAGATCTGTTTACAGCTTTGTGCACAGGGACATTGTCACGCTGTAAAATGGAATTTTTAATGCTTTGGGTGTTTAAATAATTATATAGCAGACTGCAGTTTTTGGACATACAGATGGAGTGTGATGCGGCATGACCCGTGACAGGATGCATTATTTGTTAATACTACAGCATGCTCTGGAGTGTGGTATTCACTGGGAAAATTCGCAAACATTGAAAATCATATAAATAAATAAAGATTGATTAAAATGACGTAATCATTAAATCATTTATGTTGTAGAACATTTTTGAGACAAATTACGGTTATGTTTCAAGACTCCATCCATACATATGAATAATTATAAATAATTAATAATTATATAAATAACACATTTTAAAAAGCTGATTATTATTATTAGTCATAGATTATGTAAGGCATCAACTGTAGTATGAGCCCCTGTGTATGAGCTGTTACTACAGGAACTAAAAAAAAAAAACATATACAAAAATAAAGTTCTGAATAATCATATTTGAACATTCTGCTGCACTGGGTATAATATGCTTTATCACATATATGATCTTGTCTGCCAAAATTCAACATCACTGTTGTGAAGGTTTTAGTGAGTAGAGCTTTCAGGCTCTGTGGACAGAGAGGAAGTGCAGTGCCCATTCCAACCAACAGAGAGCACACACAGGCTGTTTCTGTAAACTGAGCCTTAAACACTCAGAGGAGACAAATATCATAGTTTTCGGCATTTCTTAAAACCTTTTAAACTTTAGACATTTATTTCTAGTGCAAGGCTGGATGTTATCGTCTTTCAGTTGAAAAAGAAACTCTGGAGCAAGTTTGAGCCTGCTGATGATGCTTTGTGAGTCTGCAGAGGTGTAGAGCACTCAAGAGTCGAGATGTGGAGAAAGGCCTAGAGGCAGAGGTTGTAATTGCTTAAAGATTGATGGCGTTGATGCATCCAAGTGCGTGTATGTGTGTGTGAGAGTGTGTGTGTGAGTAAGAGAGAGAAGATATTGAGTGCTGTAGGTGACTCAGCCCTGTTTAGATGCCAGGCAAAAGAAACAACTGACTCTCTCTCTCTCTCTCTCTCTCTCTCTCTCTCATACACACACACACATACACAATCTTTGTAATGACTTTTCATTCACATTAGGATTAAGAATTTTAGTAATGCTTTGGACGTTTATTTTTTCTAAACAAATTCCGTTTTAAAATCAAATCAGCGAATCTTTGTTGGTGAGGACATTTGACGTTCTTCTGTGCCGTTATAGTCAATAGCACAAACTATTTGACAGAAATGTCTTAAGGCTGTGTAACTCACTTAATTCTAACACCTATTGAGAGACTGTGAGGAGAAAAGTAGTATTTGGCCTTATAATCATCTTATTTTACTTTACATTCATAGTGTATATCAGAATTAAAAAAAGGCAGCTTCTTTCTAAAAATAAACAAAATTAGAATTTAATCTATTCATCCATCCATCCAGCTGTCCTGTTTAAAAGGTGATAGGGCGGCAGAAATATTCGCCGTGTTCCTACACCGGCAGACATGTATTTATGACACCCACACATTGAAGCGCCCTCACATGCTGCCGTCTCAGCGGTGGTTGCCTGAGAGCCCCGCACTTTCTGTGACGTAGCAGACCGTATACTGGAATAAACCAGTTCCATCGCTATAGCAACTGTCTGAACTGTGATTAGCTAGAGAACAAGTTCGCACAAAACATAGAAGGAGAACACGCAGTCTCACACACACCCACACTGTCACTGAGCACTTGTGCTGTAGGAAGGGAAGAAGGAGGTAAAGAACAGAGGAGTGGAGACGGAGAGAGACAAGACCCAGATTGCCCCCCCTCTATCCCTGTCTCTCTCTCTGTCTTCTCATTTTGGTATTTTGGGAGTCACTATTAAGGCTGCAGCTATCTTTACATGGCCTACTTGCAATACTGCTGATGGAGGGACAGAGATGATGAGAGGAGGTGAAATGGGGTGCAGACTGGACCTCTTCCTGCTCGAGTTTTTAAATGGGCTGTTAAATCCATTCATTTAATGTAATTTATGTAAAGATGGATTTAAATATGGTTATTTGCAAAAAATCTTTTTACAGCAGCGGAGTTAACAGCGGAGTGATTAGCAGTAGCACAGAGTTAATTAGAGTCATTAATAAAAATCATCCTTACAATGTTCAGAAGTGGTTCACTTACACACAGTAATGTTTCAACTATGTCTTAAAAAGGCCTCAGATAAAAATATATACAGTATGTATATGACTGCGTGCTCACTACATAGGATACACTGGTGCAGAAATTTCGTTTCATCAGTCACCGTACAATAAACTGACGTCTTTCTTCTAGTCACTCTTTATAGGGCAGCATTGTTATCATCCAGGTCATCACTCCTCTTCATTTCTCCTGAGTATCCTACACTTACTGTATAATCAGAGCTTAGAGCTTTTTTTTAAAGTGACTTATCTTTATGCCTCTTCCAAAAAAACAAACAAAAAAAACGACAGCACAGACCTTTATTATTGAGGGGTTAAGAACATGCCTGTGGCCTCATTTGCATGTGTTTTTGGCTGACAAACCTTCCTTGGAATGTTAGGTTTGTGTGAATGACTTACGATGTTCACACTTTCCTTTCGGGAATGCGGATACCTCAGTTTGCTAGTTAATATGTGTGTGTGTGGCTAAAAGTGGACATGCTTTGTGTCTGCAAGGTGTCTTTCTCATCAGTGCACATGGGGCTGATGTTCTCTGATGTTTATCAGATGTACAGTTTTACACGAGCATGCTGAGAAATATACAGGAGGAGCCAAGGAAGCTTTTGTGAGTGTTTATGGCTAATATACTTTTTATACGGATGTTTTTTGTGTTGTTTTTTCCCTCAGCAAATTAAACCAAATGGTTTATTTTGGAAAATGTAATAGGCTCTTCCTAGAGACTGAACAATAAACCGTATTGTAATTGGTTTCTACAATTAATTAATCATAATTGACTGTGATAAGTCTGCTCATTTCCTAGTATTAAAAACAAGATTTGATGGACCATAGTGCCGTTACTCAAACGTGATTTCATAATGTGGAAGCTAATTGAGTAATTTTTTTTAGTCATCACTTTGTGGATAAGATTATTTTTAAGAAATACTGAAAATGTACAAAATTGCTGGGAGTTAAAACACTGAAAGTTGTTTTTCTCCTAAATACCTCCGGTAAGCAATTGTCAGCTCAATATTCATTTTGAAGCCCTTTCTTCACCTTTTAATGTAGCATGGAGATGTAGGACACTACTCTGTCTATAGAGGCTCCACAGTGATAAACACCTTCCAGTGCTCTGCATCTGTTGTTTGGTCATATACCAGAGAAAAAAAAAGACACATAGAGCACTGATGGAAAGAGAAAGAGAAGATAAAGGCAACAAACAGAGCATCAGAGAGGACAGCTGTGAAATGGAGGGAGGTAGAAGAAGAGACACGGGGCAGAGGGATGAGAGAGAAAAAAGAGACAGAAAGCATATATGTGCCATGTTGCCCCGAGATACAGAATGTTGTAACAGGAGGAAGTGAGGGAGGGAGGGAGGGAGGGAGTGAGCAAGCACGGGCCAAGCTATTTTATGGGGGAGAATAAGTGAGACGGATGAACACGTTTTTCTCTCAGTCCCTGCACAGCCTCCCCCTCCCTCTGAGGCAGTGGTTTAGCCCGCTGCGTTCACAGTTCTGTTGTTGTGCAGAGGGCTGCAGAAGGGAGCCAACCGCTGCGCAGAGAGGCAGACAGAGAGAGAGCGAGAGCGAGTGAGAGAGAAGGAGGAGGAAGCGGTAGCAGTAGGCAGACAGTGCATACGGTCTGAAGGAGCTCTGCTCTCCGTCACAGGGGTTAAAGTCGGATGACACGGTCACCAGAAGGGAAAAAAAATGTCCCTTTAATCCTAAAAAAGTGAAAATAGAGACAGAGAAAAGGAAGTAAGCAAAGAAGGAGAAAAGGAGGGAGGGAGTGGGGTGAGGAGGGGCTCCTCACACTGTCAGAGTCTCTGCTCAAACGCAGCAAGATTTTGTCTCCCCTCCATTCTGTTAGTCGAGGTCTGTTTCATCGCTCGCCCTCCATCCTTTCTTTTTCCACGGTGGAAGAGGGGAGCAGTGGAGGACGAGGCAACCCTTCTCCTTGGAGCAGCACAGAAAGGAGATGAGAAGAGTGAGGCACTGAGCAAGGAGCGGCAGATACACAGAGAGTGTTTTATTCATTCCTGGTTGCTTCTGTCGTTCCTTTGGGAGCGAACGGCTTGAAGCCTCTGCTCATGTCCGTCAACTCAGAAAAATCCTCGTCCCCAGAAAGGTAACGTGTCTCAGGACACTGGACTGGCTGTTCGTTTTTTGTTCATTTACCTGTCGGCTCTTCTCTCCATACGATCTCCATCTTTCTTTCATTTTCTTTCTACCTCTTGCTCTGTGCGTGTACAGTCTGTCTAAGCAGTCTGTTGTCTTTTTTGTCTGGGTTTGGCTTCGTTTGTTGGTCGATGAAGAATGTGATGCATGCAGGGATGTACAACAGTGTGTTTTGTTCCATATACACACACACACACACACACACACACAAAAAAATAGGGTGCTTTGGCACTGCATGTCCTACAATATCGGCCTTGATGCTCACAAAGACCAGACATGAAGTAAGATCATACAGAGCACCGGGAAACATAACCGGAACATGCTTTCACATCACAACACGATCACAGCTAGGCAGTCGGAATGTTTGCCTCCATATCTCAACATCTCAACACAAGTAAAAGGCGCATCATGCTGTCTCTCTTAACAACAACACATACAATTCTAAGTCTGTATTTATCTATTGATCTGATATCAGACTGATATATCTGTCTCTAAACCATTGTCGCTCAACGTAAATGTGCATTTTATCACATCGAGCCCAGTGTAGGACATCTTAACCAGGGCAAAACATTTGATGCATATTTGGAACTCAGCCATGTTAGACAGCAGTTTACATCACTGCTCAATATTAGCGCAAAAAACAACAACAACAACATCAGTGGAGAGACACCAATAAAGCATTATTTGTAAAATGTTGCATATTATGTAACCTGACTGCAAGAATAAGATTTTAGGATTCAAGCCAAGCAACAGTTTAGGAGCAAGTTACAGTCTGTTTAGTAAAATATAAGATCACAAAAATAAACATTAACACTGAGTTCAGTATTTGCACTTGTCTATTACGCCTGCTCAGCTCACAAACAAATGCAGGACTCCATGACAAACTATGCTAATTTGTTATGCCATATTCAAATGTAAGACAAAATAATGTACCCAAATACAAATGATTTTTGATCTTTTGAAATAACAGGCAAATGTCACTACTCACCTAATATCATTCTTTAGCTCTTATACTTCATTCTTTCTGAATCTTTTTTTTTTCTCTTGTGGTTCTTGCACTTTGTACATGGTGTACTGTATATTTAATTATGAAGGCCTGCATCTTGGTAATGCTGGTACATGATCGTTGTACTTGATCACAGCGTGAAGAGAGGCCACCCTGATGCGCGCAATACTGTAGCCCGGTGTCAGTTCTATTTAAGTAGCCGTGACGTCGTCGATACCAGGTGAAGCCATCCATGCTTAGTGACTCAGAACTCCGTGCCAAGACACTGTGAACGCAGCAGCACAGCAGCAGGCAGAAGCCCAGCATCCATACCATCAGAGTGACAAATAGATATAGGGATAGAAAGAGAAACGGATAGATAGATAGCTAGATAGATAGATAGATAGATAGACTCAAACCTAACTGTTGCTGTGCCAAAAATTTGAAGGGCACCTGCAGTACATCAGCAGGCATGCGGATAGCACGCTCTCGTTTACAAGAATAGGCATGCATAAATCGCGAGATATAGACAGTACTGTGCCCTGAAGGTAAAAATATACTGTATATAAAAATCTTTATTCGTGCTAGGACCCTCGAGCAAGCGTGCTCAGTGCTGCAGATTGTGTAATGTGGCTGGGGAGACACGTGCTGTTGTGTTGGCACATCCTTGCAGGTGGTGTTAGGCTCAGGTTATATTTGAATCAAAATGCATATGGACACACTGGCAGCATTATTCACATAATCATCTACATACCATAAATAAAACGCAGCACTTATACAAAACATATGCTAGGTCAAAAGATTCCTATTGATCAGGTTTCAATATCGTAGTAATAAACATAAACATAAATAAACATAGTAAAATGTTTAACGATAGGTGCCACGGTATTTACTTCTGCGCACGGACAATCTCTGTCATTTAAAATGCATGGCTTCATCTTTATGACATTATTTACTGACTTAATATATGACACAGAATGTAAAAGTTTAACGGGCACTTGAAAGACTTTTTGAAACAAAATCACTAACCAATAGTTAAGAACCTGGTTAAATTTAATAGTAAATACTGTTTTGAATATTTACTGACACGCTCTTCTCCCCCCACCCCCATTTACTCTGGTACTGCACTGTGTGTTGATGTTGCATTAATTTAACACAAGTTCTGTACGCATGTGACCACTATTTAAGTGTGAAATCCTAAACTGCTGTGTCATGGCTAGGAAATAATGCAACTTTTTCAGAATTCTTAGCATGCTAGCTGTGATGTGAGAAGTGGGTAATACTTCCTTTCATGATACTTAACCTTTCCATAACATCAAAACCAATGATAGTTGAAGTGTTGGAGACGAAAAAAAATTCTCCAACACTTGGAGACTTGGAGTAAGGATCTGAATGATTTTGACTAGGACCAAATTAGGTCAGAGCATCTCCAAAACAGCAAAGAGCAGGTCTTGCGGTGTGTTACTGGTGTGTTGTGGTTATTATTTACCAAAAGTTGTTAAAGGCAGAAGAACTACTGACAGGGTCATCTACTGTACATCCAAGGTTCAGTGATGTGCTTGGGAAGCAAAGACTAGCTTGTTTGGTCCGATCCCACAGATGACCTACTGTTCTGTTGGACAAACAAGTCTGATCCAAGGAGGCCAGACCTCAGAACTTACTGGACTTAAAGATTTGGTGTACAGCTGTTTTGCCAGGACGAGCAGAACCCACACAATATTTGGTAGGCAGTTTTAATGTTATGGCTGATTGGTTTATATCATAATTAAGTTTTCCCATCAAAATGATAGGCAAATAATTGAAGAACAGAAACATTAAAAAATATGTGATTTACATGTTACTTTAAAATAAAATAATGATTATAAGAGTAAATGTTTTATGACTGAAGAAATTCATTCATTAATTTATCTACAGTACCCTGTGGGCCTGGATCTGGTTCATCCCTGGCCACAGATTCCAATTTAGTTGAGTGATCCTCTGACCTTCCCATGCCCACAGCGTGATCTCTCCAGTGGGAGTGTGGGAGACCCAGTAGGTCTGCTGCCTCTGGGTTGCCATCCAGTTGAAAGTGCCTAATACAGCTCTAGCTGGAGCCTGCAAGGGGGTATCCTTTTAAGATGCCTGAACTCGCCACCTCCTCTAAATTCAGAGAGGACTAAGATTGAGATTGTTTATTGTCATGTCACAAGGAGCTTAATGCCACCAGAAGGGCCACCATTGGTGACTGGATAACCTAAAAACCAGGTACAAAGAGACCCTGTTTGAATTAGGGTTACAGGGACCTACCCCTGGAGACAGACCTGGGGGATGTGTTAGCAGGAAAACACCTGGTGACCGGGACATCCATATAATCTGAATTAGGGTTACAGGGACCTACCCCTGGAGACAGACCTGGGGGATGTGTTAGCAGGAAAACACCTGGTGACCGGGACATCCATATAATCTGCATAGAGAAAGGTCAAAATAGTGCTATGGATTTCTTGTGGGCTTACCTCCTGCTTGGTGAAGGTGGGAGACAGTTGGGTGGCATGCAGGTGATAGGCAAGCTTAAATGGACTAGAGCTGGTTTGGGAACACTGAAAACGAAAGAAAATGAAAACCTTTGGATAAAACATTTGACAGTACAAATATTATATCAACCAGCCCTGTGACACCTGAGCCCAGAGCAAGATTTTGCATGTGAATATAGTTTTAAATGAATGGTCATGTGGGTTTTAATCCTTGGTGAAAACATAGGACACCTCAGTGTATGGGATGTGCAAATCCTGTACTGTCATGGGTACAGGATCCAGATGACATGGAGCAAAAATCCATTAAATGTCATACTTTAAGTGAAGAAAATACATTGGTTTAAACGATAATTTTAGCTGTATTCTTGTTGTGATTTCACCTCCCAAACATTTTCACTGGTTATTGATTCCGTTTGCAAGTAACAGCATAAATACATACTGAAATATATGTTTTTAATATTTTGGTACTTAGAAAGAAGTATGTTTAAAAAAGTATTGCACACAAGTACAAATCGCAAAAATATGTAAGTTCAGGGAACTGGCGTGATAGTTCTAATCTTGAAGATGATTTGTTGCTCACTGCCACTTTGTTCAGGTAAGTGGTGAAACCTTAGGTAAAACCCTTCTACATTCATCCATCCAGGAACCAATGTAGTCCAACTAGGGACCGTGGAGGCCAGTGGCGACCATTGTATTTATTCCCATTTTGTACGACCGTTTGAAGGAACGTGATAGGACCGTCGCTCAACATTCACACGCACATTTACACATTACAGGTAATTTGGAAACACCAGTTAGCCTAATCTGCATGTCTTTGGGCTGTGGGAGGAAACCCACAAAGCATATGGAGAACATGTAAACTCCATGCACACAGACTTGAGGCAGAAATCAAACCCAGGACCTGGAGGTGCAAGGCGACAGTGCCAAAACACTTCTAATAAAATATTTCCTACACCAAAGCCCCAATTGTCTGGACTTATTGCTCATAAACAAACAGGAGCTATTACAGTTACTGCATTATGTTCAGGGTTAACATATGGATTTAGAGTATAGTATATGTGAAAAATGGAGCATCTGTCCTCTGATCCTGTCCCAACAACTGGCAGGAGGTGTGAATGCAACAGGACATGTTAGGCATCTTCCTCCTTGAACTTCTATTGCACCCATGGGAAGGATATTTAATCCCGTACAATCCTCTGGGCATGGGGTACAACTGACCCTGCTTTTGGTGACAAAGTGACATTCACACTGTTGGAAAGGCAGATCAATAGCTATAAATCCATGGAGGAAAAAAATATCTGTATGCTCAGCAAGGACTGACAGAATATGAATCAGTTAGAGCAGATTTTGTTCATGGGACTTAAAGGTTTGAGCTAAAGACAGTTCTAGAGCACAACTATGACAGTATGTGAAGACATTGGTCTAGTTTAGTAGGTGTCCAAAAAAATCAGCCAGACTGACATTTATCTGTTCCTTTTTGATTTAAAAAAAGTCTTCTACAGTATATCCCAATTTCCAGTGGCCAGTTACTGTGTGAAAAAAAAATCCTCATACTCTCTTCAGGTCATCAGCTAACTTCATTTTAGTAACTATACTGAATCTAGACTTGACCAACTGAAGCAACCACAGATCATATCACTGTCTCAGCCTCTTGTACAGTGGGCACAAGTTCTGATGGGTACATCGCTTCATACGCTTCCCTTCTTACACTGATGGACTTATCATTCTGGAATAGGGTCAGTCAGGACTCATCAGACCACATGACCTTTTTCCATTGCTCCAAAGTTCAATCTTTATGCGACCTAACTAATTAACAATTTTTTTTATTAGCTTCATTAACACAAGGTTTTCTTATAGATATACAGCTTTTTAGTTCCAATCTTGTGAGGTCTCTTCACCTTGTGTTTGTAGAAATTCTCTTACATTCACTATTAAACATAGCTGTGATTTCTACTCTTGATTTTTGTATAATGCAACTTCACCAAGCATTTGAGTGATCTCAAATCACAGTCATTCATTTATTCTGGCTATATTTTTTAAGTGGAGTTCATGGATCATTACCACCTTTTCAGGTTTTATCAAGTCACGCATTCTAATATTTCATTGCCTTTTGCTTTGATTATGGACATGGTATCGTTTTGATAGGCCTATGCACTGTCACAACATTGCATATTTGTCTAGAGTTGCATTAATTTCTCTCCAAGATCTTGCATTGATGATTGAAGCGTCACACTGCTGCCTAGTCCAGCACATCCCAAAGTTTCTCAATCGTGTTATGGCCTGGACTCTGTGGTGGCCAATCTAAGAGTTAAAAAGATGTTTCATGCTACCTGAACCACTCTTTCACAATTTGAGGCCAAAGAATCCTGGCATTGTCAGGGAGGAAAAAAACCCTAGAAGGAAAATTCTCTTCTTTCATTATATTCAGTCAGTCAGCTGACCTCATTTTTGGGCACATAATATTGTTTAATCTAGATTTGACAAACTGAAGCAAAAAACACCATAAAACTTTCCCCACAGGCTTGTACGGTAGGCACATGGCATAATGGGTACAACATTTCATCGTCCTCTCTTTTTAAACTGATGCACCCATCAACTTAGGACAAGGTAAATATGGACTCATCAGACATCATGACGGCACGGTGGTTTAGGTGTACCGCGGCTCTTACACTAAGTCTCCTGGGATAAGCTTCAGCCTTCCATAACCCTGTATATGGGATAAAACAGTATAGACGATGAGTGAGTGAGTGAGTGAGTGAGCCCACATGACCTTTTTCCAATGCTCCAAAAAAAAATTATTATTATTTTTTTTGATCATGATCATTAAAAAAAATAAATACAGACCACATTTCTTCTTTGAAAATTATGGTTCATCAATATCCTTCAAGGTTTTAATAACGTATTTTACAGTTCTTACCTGAAAAAGAGTTACGTCTTTGCCACAACCACAGGATATGTCTTCTGACTTGGCTTTTTATGAAATGAGAAGCTACTCACGGCACCATTTAGGGTTAAATAACTTGTTGCCAGCTGAACCATATTAATGACTACAGTAATTATCCATTGGATGCCTCTTAACTAATTGTTTAGTTAAATCCAGATGGTGATTTTTTGGATGGGAAATATGAGAGACAGCGAGATGCACAAGATGGAGGAGAGTTTCGATACATAGAAAAAGCGTATATGAAAGAGGAGATAAAAGAAAGCAAGATAGTTGTTTAGAGCTGAACAGAGCAGTCAGATGATACAATGAATGAGAAAGCAGAACAAAATGCACCCTGGAAGAAGGCAGATGATACAAAAGGATAATATTTGCGCAGAACTATATCACCCACCAAAGAGCAAAACAGCACTGCACACTCTTACATGGGCCTTCATACACACAAACAGAAGTACATTATATTAGGGTATGTTTGTTGTTCATGTTGTTTCTAGAACATCTACCAAGATACTGAGTTATTCAAAAAAACAGGGGTCAGTCACCATTCATGACATTTAAATGGTCAATGTCTCTATTTCCCTTACTGTCTGCAGCTCTCTCAACACTAATCTCACACACTTTTTTATACACTGTAGCACTAACCAGCCTTCCATTAGTCCTTAGAGCCTCTCTCTAATTTGCTTCTTTTTTCCTCTGGTTCTTTTAATATGTTTGTTCAACACATTGCTTTCTGCATCATCTCTATATAGATTACTGTTGTTCTTTTTCCCCTTCTATCCATCTCTGCCTCAGGTGAAAATATTTACTTTATTGTATGTCTCTGTACCTTGTCCAATGAGTGCAGTTAAAAACCACGAACATGCCAGTCAAAGGCACACTTGGCCATGTCTTTATGACATAATGCCTAATTAAAAGTTTGTTATTACTCGTAAATTTTTGCACACTTAAGGCTCAAGCTGAATATTCTAGCTACCAATGTGTGCCGAAAGGATCTCAATCATATCTCATAATCCTGTACTGCAGCACTGGGAGGTTTGCTTATTTAGGTCAGAGCAGTAGTTCAGCTGCAGCCTCAGTACAGATAAGCTGCCTGGATGATGACTGGAACGTTACACTTGGCCAGCAGAGGAACCTTCATCAGCCATATGATAACCCTCCGAGCTAGCTGACACCAGCTGAGGAGGCTTTACCTGTCAGGTGTGCAGGGTGTGTTTAAAGGGTGTGCGTCATCAGCTAAGGTCAGGTGCACTGAACTGAACAGGGCAGGGGAGGAGAATAGATGGGTGGAGATGCTTTGACATCCGTCAACAGGTGAAATCAGGAGTAGCATACAGAATACAGAAACGCCACCACTGATTTCTTTGGTGTAGATTCAGCAGTATTTGTCTGTAAAAGTCGTTAAGTTACGTACACGTAACGAGTACTGTGTTTCACTACAACATTCTACATTTTCTTTTGTTCCTTATCTACAGTCAGATGAGATATGCACTTGAAAGGGGTAACCTTAGAAGAGACCGGAGCCTGCAAGGAAACAGCCGGTCACTTGGGCTTAGAGGAATGTTGGAGTGGAATGGGAAAGATACTCCAAGATAGGCAGGCTATAATGAGAATCCCAGAGAGCGCTTTCTGGAGATCTCATTCCAAATTAAGTATTTGTGGGAAATGTTTTTTCACCAAGGGACTGCCAGGTCGAGTGTCCACATGTGTGTATACATATACTGTCTCTATATATAGAGAGAGAATGAGCGAGAGAGAGAAACAGGATATTATACTGTAATGACATATGCTTTATATATTGTTTTATATATATGTATATTGTTTGTAGATTTATTTTAACACAATTGATGCAATTCTTTAACACCTAAAAATTGCACCAGACAATGTAAAGGGTCTCACGGTGGTGTCTTACATTGAGTGCGCGTTTATAACGACATAGACTGTAAGGATGAAGAGTTGTCAGCTAGGTGTAAGATGGTCATGTGAGTAATGGATTCTTGGTTCCACCCACACCCTCTACAGCACCCTTACAGACACTCTGGAATTAGCGAAGCAGCAGGAACAGGACAGAACAAAAAAACCCAGGAAAAAAAAAAAAACAGGACATAATTGTCCTGCTTTGTGTCTGTGTGTTAGTATGGAGCACAGTGTCTCTCACTCTAACAAGACTCGGGACTTAGCACTTAGCGCTCTCCGGCTTCGCCATCGAGCTGTCAAACAAAGGTATGATGTTAATGTGTGTATGTGAGTATGTGTGTATTTGTGGCCTCTAAAGATAACACCAACTAATTGTTGTCAAGTTAAATGACAGGATTGGCAAGCTGATTAGTTTGAAATCC
The DNA here is from genome assembly GCA_030014305.1 of Clarias laeviceps. Taxonomy (NCBI): domain Eukaryota; kingdom Metazoa; phylum Chordata; class Actinopteri; order Siluriformes; family Clariidae; genus Clarias; species Clarias laeviceps. The sequence goes on from JAQMYJ010000012.1 coordinate 20,987,141, forward strand.
CAAAGAGGGAATGATTATTGAATATTGATCAGATACAACTCATATGTTAGGACATCTGGAGGTGATATCCATGTACGCACAATAAGGACAACCGACACAAATTTTTTATTCTATAAGAAACATGGGGAAAACAGGGCGGGTGTTCTCACTGGTACTGTTCTCATTCTGCTTAAGTGATACTTTTCAGAATGCTGCATTGTTTCACGCTGTGATAAAATATCAAGGTTTCACATTATTACAGGATTAATTCACTTTTTAAAAATACCAATATGATCATTTGACTGTGATATGATTGTTGGTGGCAGGCTGGTATTAATATTTCTGTAATCACTAATATCCTAGGACTTTCTTGCACAACAGTCTTCAACACGGAGACAGTGGATCTGAAAAATCTGCAGGAATTGCAGACAGAAACGTTGAAAGCAATGTCTCTAACATCTTGTGGAATCTATGCCATGAAGAATGATGGCTGTTTCGTGAGCAAAGGGAAAAACAGTATTAGCGTAGTGTTCCTAAGAGTATATGTAGCACCTGGGGCTATTATTTTTATAAATGGTAAATTACATTTTAATCCTTCAAGATTTGCATGTGCAGTTTGTAAAAGAGAAAAATACTAAAAAACATAGACAGACGATAGACAAACAAACAGACGAACAGAAATGACAGATTAGACAAACTAAAATCTCAGAGAAACTGAAGGGATAAAATAAATTACCCATCCTACTTATTTAAAACTAGGCCCGAACAGATGTTCAAAAGGTAATGTCATAAAATCTCTTGCATAAGTTTTTATTATATAGTCTTTATTAAGATGTGAGAAAATCAGAAACAAATATAGCAGAAGATGCATTTTAATTGGTACTTTCTAAACATTTACTGGTGTGGTAAAGTCTGATCTTGACTTACAGTAACATCATGAGAGCGTAACATCCCTGTTTTAGTAACATCAGCAGAGTACCCTGGTGCAGTTTGGATGTTATATGTTATATCAGTATTTATATGATTATTATTTTTATTCCTATAGACAGTGTGTTACTGTGGGGGGTAAACAATCAACACTGATTGTGCTTTGCTTAAACTGCAGTGCTAAGAAGGCGATTTCCTTCTGTTATCTCTGCACACACAACATTTAAGGCTTTTGTGAATGCAAATATGTGTTTGAACCCTTCCTGTACCGGCTCTTGTGTTGTGGGGGATGGGTGAGTGTCCCAGTAGAAGTGTGTGTTTATTTGTATGTAGACCAAGAGGGTGCCTGATAAGATTGCTGGCATAACCGGACGCAGACTGGCGAGCCTTTTCCTGATGCAGATTTTATTCAGGACTGAAACACTAGGAATGCCTAGAAATTTGGTTTCTGTATTACGAGTTGTGTTTTTTTTTTTATTATTGTATTTTGTCATACTTCATAAAACAGGGTTAAAGATCGACCCATGTTATTTTCCCTAAGCCGTTTGTTATATGGAAACATTCATCAGCAACGGCTGCGGCTGGTCAGGATGATCTCAGCCTACAAGAAAACATTCAGTGATTTATCAGATTCTAATTGATTATTTCTGCTGCTGAGAGTGTGTGTGGTGAGTGTGAGTGTATCACACACATCAGGAGCAAGTGGAGCAACAAAGAGCATTGTAGTGAGCATGTCTAGAGGGGAAGGACAGGAGCTGTAAATTCAGTCCAGTTTTGTGACTGGATCAGACCTTGAGTTCTGTAGCTGCTGCCATCCAAGGTGGCCAGGTTTATACCGATAGCAAAGGATACTCAAGATTCAAAATCTAGTTGTAGATGACATAACGGCATCTTGATTAGATGCGCTGGTTGGTTGGTAATTGCAATCAAGAAGGAGGCACATTTCATAGTTGATTTAATCACAAAATTAACTGACAATTGGAAAGAAAGCCTGCAACCACACTAGCCCTTTGTGGACAAGATTGAAGAACTCTGGATAATAACATTTAACATTATTTGAGTACAAGAATTGAAACTTGATCTGTTCAAGTCTTAGATCTTGAGTCTTAGGAGTACTGTGACAAAGTCTTGAACCACCTTACTGTACATTTCCTCATATTAAATAAAATTAAATAAAATTAAATGACGTAGGTTTAATTAAAGAAATAGGAAAAAAAAATTTTACTGTGACAGGCTGCAAAGTTCCTAAAGAGAAAATAAAAAAATGGTCCTTTATGTTTATGTACCAACATTACATAACATCAGCAGCACCAGTAGCAGCCTCATTTCCTCTCTAGTCTGTTCCAACCACTCAGCATTCGGCATCACTACAAGACTAATCACCGGCCTGATCATCTGGCATCATCTGTACTGTTTCTCACTGGTTCATTCCTTAAGTTACATTTTTTTCTATGTTTGAATGATTCATAGGTCACTGAGTGGCTGAACAACCAAAATATTCATCTGAAACTGGTCAGGTACAGGGACTGGAACGAAAATGAGAGCCAAAAATGTCCTTCAAGAAGCCTCGAGATGGATCTATTTCCCTAGACTACATTAAAAATACAAGAACATCTGGCTCAATGGATGCAAAATATGAAGAAATGAGGGGTGGCTCAAGACGTTTGTACAGTAATATATATGCAATGTTAGGCGCTCGACAGGTTTTTGAATCCTGAATTTGTGTTAAAGTGTGTTATACATGTAGCTAGGCACATCCCAGTCATCAAAGTGGGTTCTTCTGATTGAATCAGCTGCTCATATGAGGAGCTACTGCTGTCACCTTAGCACGCTACACGTTAACACGCTAGCCACCTTTCAAACAGCATGCGTTGTTGATGTTCACCTACAGAAGCTCTTGCAGACAGTGAAAGTACCGCAAATGCAGGAGCCATACTTAGAAGAAAACAGAATTATTGGACAGATTTTAAGTGTATAAATTAACCCACTGTTCTATTATGGTTTGTGTTTGAAGATTAAAAAAAAACTTTCATCTAGTATTCACACATTATTAAAAAGTCTGTTTTGCATACTTACCTTCTGGATTTTTTATTTATTTTTTGATAACTAAATACTTTTAGATGAAAGAGCACATTTGAGATTAAGTTCATAACAACAGTCATGTGTATTAATTAGAAATTAGCAAATGTATAAACCTGACAGTGTGAGGGTTTGTTTCATAGGTACATTGACTATGTTGATTTTACTCCTCCAGATGTATGTAAGACATGCAGATGAAGTTGTGAACAATATAGTTCGCATTTACATTAAAGTATAAACCCAGTTTTTTCCCCTTTTTTACTATAAAACATCCACTTTTAAGTAACCAGAGTTATATATACAGTGAGGTCAATAAGTATTTGATCACCCTGTAATTTTGCAAGTTCTCTCACTTAGAAATCATGGAGGGGTCTACAATTTTCAGCATAGGTGCATTTCCACAGTGAGAGACAGAATCTAAAAAGAAA
>JAQMYJ010000012.1:20990653-21004058 GCA_030014305.1 Clarias laeviceps
TCACTGTGGAAATGCACCTATGCTGAAAATTGTAGACCCCTCCATGATTTCTAAGTAAAAGAACTTGCAAAATCACAGGGTGATCAAATACTTATTGACCTCACTGTACATAAACTATCCAGACAGAATGATAAACACTAAAAAAAATACTGGTGTGGTTCATACTGTATGTCTGAACTGGCTACAGTTGATTTGCATGCATGCACTTCAGCCATAGCATTAAAGCCATTAACATTAAAACCATCTAGGTTTTAGGTTCCTCTTGTGCCACCAAAACAACTCTGACCCCTCAAGGCATAACAAGATCTTGCACCAGAATAAAACCAGCAGATCCTTTAAGTGCTGTAAGTTGCAAGGTGGGGCCTCCAACCTTGAGCTCTTTGCCTGCTGAGCCCCATACACAGCATGCTGTGATGCACTGTGTGTTCTGATACCTTTCTATCATAGTCAGCTTTAATATCTTTTCAGCCGTTGGTGTTAGAATGGCTTTTCTTTGGGATCAGACCGGACAGGCTAGCCTTTGCTTCCCACAGGCATAAATAAGCGTTGATCCATGATCCTGTCTCATGTTTACTGGTATAGAATGGATAATCAATGTTATTCTGTTCAGCTGGTGGTGGTGGTGGTAATGTTGTGGATAATCGGTTTACATTGTCTGTGTTCATATGTATAAAACTGTGTGACAGTGAGACAAGAAGGTGGTGACATCAGGGAGCAAACTAAAATATCCCCAAGATTGCACTCAGGCACACGCTGACACACAGACGCACATTCCTATATCCTCTCGCCACTGTAGGAGAGTGTGAGTCAGCGGGCGCTCTATAAAAGAAAGCTTGGACGTGGGGGAGAGAGATAGAGAGAGTGGCAGAATGAATCAGAGAAAAAAGGAGGAAAGACATGGAGGAGAGATGACAACTGTGCCCAAAGTATGATTACCTAAGAAGAGTTTGTAATACCCAAGGACAGCAGGCTTTCAGCGAGCTCCAGAACATTCGAGAATATTAAGAATTTAGTTAAAAGGTGATTCATAGGTGCGAGTGACTCATTAGTACGAGCACTACACCAGGATAAGGGCTAGGGTCTGAAATTAATGCCTGCCTTCCTGACAAATACAGATAATAGACACATTACATATATGGGATATACAGTACAGTATGTCATAAAACAAGGGGTTACTTTAATGAGGAAAGATGTTTCACTGAGCAAAACTGGCACATCTTAGGCCTGGGTTTGAAATCATTTGTCAGTGTTTGTGATGTACTGATTTTGTTTTCAGTCCTGACATGTTGAATTTCAAGTGGAATTCTTTTTTCAGTTCCTGATAAAAAGCCTTCCCAACCATAATCCTACCAGTTTTATGGCTGTCAGAAGGACAGTTAGTCGTTCAGAACAGCAGTGGATCATCCCCAGGTGTATTGTGATAATGTAAATGCTCAGTCTGATATATTCCTGTTTTGCTCCTGGTTTATCACCACATTCTAATAGTGTTCTCTATGATAAGTGTACATATCATGTCCTTCTGCAGGGTAGATTATTATCAGATAAATACATGCTGTGTTTCTTTTTTTTGTATTGTTTTTTTAGTGGGGAAACAGGATGCAGCACAATATATATTTAAACGAATAAATGGGTTATGGGTTGCCTTTTTTCCCTCCTTATTGGCTTTATTTGTTCACACTTTATTTGTAAGGCACTTCCTACACACAGTATTGTTATGCTCTTACGCTTACAGAAAAACTGGTTTGGTTGTACGAGGGGTGTTCAAGTCAAACCAGGACTTTTGATTGCGCAGAATAACAGGACACAGTTATGTGAGTAAAACTACCTTCATTTCTCTATATTATCCCCTGCTACACTAATGCACTTATCCCACCGTTTCACTAGTGCTTGTATACCATCAAGGTAAAAAGTTTACTCAGCAGCCATGATTGGACTGCCTGCTTCACGTCTGATATGCTAATGCAATAAATATGTGTATTAAATATGTGGAAATGAGAGTAAGGTCAGGATTATACAGGGGATTCAAGTGGAATTAGGTAACTCCCAGCCGAGTTCGTGTAATGTGCAAGTGGTGTTGGTGAAATGTCATCACCAAGTCCCAGCAACAGCACTGTTACTTTGTTAGTGCAAAGCAAAAGTTAAAGTATATCAGTATTTTGACATAAAATCCTGTGACAAATTGAATCTGCTTCACAGCAGCACTAGAACAATTTCAAAAACAAAATATTAATTATATTTATGTCGGCTAGAGTTGTATTTTCATTGATTTTTGAGAACATCCTTTAAGAGTATGACCAAATGTTAACTAACAAAAGCAAGGTCACGTAAAAGTACATACTTATGAGAATAGATCTGACCTTGTGTGGAGTGCAAATTAAAATGGATTCTTTTATGAGGTAATATTATTTAAGAGATTTGCAGATTTCATAGGATTCTTTTCTTCATCCACATGCACAGAATGGACAAGTGAATGTTTTTTGTCGTTCCTCATGTCAGGGATGAGACAAGTCAAGGATGTAAGCGCAGACTTTATTAAGCATGACAAACAAATTGAACATCCAATCTACTTTGAACTCGTGATCTCCAGATGGTAGGGCAAACACTTGATGGTAGGGAAAACACTTCTCTTGCACCACTCAAGAGCCTGTGTGTGACTGTCACAGAACTGGATATAACTCATCAGCTGGTCATAGGCCATTGTGTTGAAAACCACTCAGTTCCTGTCTATGGCTGATCAAGTGATTGATGTTAGGGTGAAGTAGCTACTTTATGTTGTAAAGGTGTACATAAATGGTGAAAATTTGTGAAATTAGATGGTGGCAGATGGAAAAGGATTTATGATTCTGCAATTAAAATATTATTTTAGGAATTGCACAATACTGTGGAGTAATATCAAATTGCGTTCAATCATTCTCCATATCCTGTGCTTATCCTGTGTACGGTCACAGGGGGACTGAAGCTCATCCCAAGGATCTTATGGCACAAGGCAGGGTACCCTCTGGAAGAGGTGCCAGCCCATCACAGGGCACAAGCACAAACACACCCAATCATACACTATGGGCAATTTGTAAGCGCGTCTACACTGAATGTCCTTGGTAAAACTTTGGTAAAACCAGAGCCCCAGAAGGAAACCCACCATGCACACGGAGAAGATGCAAACTCCAAAGCTCCCTGGAGGAGCGAGGCAACAGTGCTAACCACAAAGCCACTATGCTGCCGGCACTAGTACAGTGATATCTATAAGATTGTTGTACTTTTAGAGACAAACGCTTCAGGTTAAGTTGTGATGTGTATTTGTTAATTATTTGTTTAAAAATGGACGCTGTAAATCATCATAACTGTCATTTCACTGAGTTTCAGGTCAATACTTTTGCCTTGGGACATCCAATCAGTCAATGTGTATCCAGGTGTGTTAGGGACAAGGTGTTGAAGGGAACACAAAAGGGAGGAGCTTCATTTGTATAATTTTTGAGTTTCAAAACAGGTGGCTTTAGCTACCTGTAGTCTTGATTTACAGCCCAGACCTCCAACTGAGTCTCTTACATTTGGTCAAACAAAACATGGCACCAGACTACCCACATACACAATTTTGGCAAACATGCAAGAAAACTCATTTACTCATCACTAAGGGCTGCATTCAGAACTGGCAACTTAAGTCCACATTTGTGTCAGTATTTATGCAGGAATAGTTCCTTGTGTTTAGAGCTGTGTTAGGGACATGTTCAAATTGATAGCCAGCTTTGTCTTGAGTAGAAAAAACAAATTATAATTTATTTTTCTTTCTTGTCAAATGTGCTACAGTGTGACAATGATATATGAACAGTAAGATGGAAAGTAATAAAGTGAACATTTAATAGCATTGTAGTATAGCTCCAGTACAGTATATCACTTCTTCATGAATAGTCCTAGCTGTATTCCATGCAAATTTGGTTTAATTTAACAGGATGGCTTTCAGCCTTCTAAAATAGCACATGATCCAGCTCATCCATTTATTTCAAATGTTATGTTTTTAAGCTGCAACCGGCATCACACAACCAGGAACGAATGATAACATATTCTGGAAAAAATATTTTCAAATTCAGCCCTCAAGATCAGCTAAATCGCAAAGTCTTTACTGATCTCCTACTGTATATGTGAAAAAAACATTGTTTAGATATTGTGAACAATATATACTTAATATTGGACTGTGAATATTTAAGCAGCAGAATACCTCAGGTAGTCAATGTGTGCCACAGCAGAGAGCAACACAGTGAAGAATGCAGCTGTAGTAAATCCTTTACCTTCTAGTAAATCCTCTACCTACACATTAAAAAAAAACGTCTCTTGCTTCTCTTCTCTTATAGTCTGACTTTGTTTCTTGTAAAAATCTGAAATATTTTTTACAATATAGCAAACAGTGATAGATAGGAAGAGAGAGAGAGAGAGAACGTGATCATAACCTCTCTGTACAATGTGGGAGATGTTTCCATCTCATGCACCTGTAATTTAAGCGCATGCTGCTACTCTGCGCTCATCACCAGAATGTGATATGAGTTATACAGTAGGAGCATGTCTTCATTTACACAGCAGGATAATGTGCTTTGCATGAAGCCTTTTTTTGCATCATTGGACCCATTTAAGAACTTTAAACATTCAGTTGTCTCTAACTGACTTCCCATGTTAAAACTGAATTACGTAAGTGAAGACATTGTGATTATAGTGATTATTTGTTGTTCATATTTTAGAGAGATAAAGGAAGATAATTCTCTCACTCTCTTTCTCTCTCCACACACACACACACACACACACACACACACCACAGACAGGTGAGAACACAGCACAGTGAGTTCTACAAGTTGCCTGCAAACTGTTTACAGGAAGACCACTTTTATCCATAACACTGACTTGGTATCCAGTTTGCACACTCCACTCCTGCTCACTGTCGCTTTCTCTCTTCCTCCTCTTTTTCCTCTGATGCCTCGTGAACAGCAGTGATCATTTTTCCAACCCAGATACGTTTTGCTTTTGCATTTAAGGACTTATCACATAGCATGAGTAAGTGTGCGCATGTGCAGCCTGCTCAAGCAGGGCAGGGCTCCCAGAATGTGACGCTGAGCTTCTGAATGTCTGTTAAGGGTGTGAATGGATAAGGTGTGTGTGTGTGTGTGTGTGTGTGTGTGTGTGGTGATATATGGTGATGCACATAGGGATGATACTAAATGAGTGTAATAAACTGTTATCTTCTATATCCCCCATCTATGTACACACACGCACACACATACAGCACAGATTTTTCTTTAGCTTCTTTAACACTTTAGCTTCACGCTTCAACTTGCGCCATCCCGAGGCAAATACCTAGCATCGTTACACACAAACGCTGAGCAGTCCCTGTTCCTGTTGTGCCATTATTATTAGTTTTTTTTCTTATCTGCACATAATTCAAACACATTGTTACTTTTTTTACTGAATCCACTGTTTTTCTGTGAGCTCTTCCTGTGAATGCACTGTGCATAGTAATTCTGCTATTGAGTTAGTTGAACAGGGATGTCTGTTTGAGATTTTCTGTTTGTATGTGTGTGTGTGTGTGAGAGAGAAAGAGAGAGAGGGAGAGATTATTCAATTGGTGGAATAGTGAAATGTACAGTATGGAATGTGTGTACTACAGTACTGCAGTAAAGTGCGTGCATGTATGAATTGAGTTATCCCAGTACATATCCTTATATTAGCGTCAAAATGTTAATCAATTAATTAAACCTGATCAACTGACATATTAAAAAGGTTAGTTAAAATTAACTCAATAGTTAAAGAAAGATGCTAAATCATCCAGTTCGTATTTTACAAGTATCTGGCAGTCTTTTATTTATTCAAATGTAGCTATTTATTTTGAGTCTAAATTTGTTACAATTAATAAAAGATCATTAATGACTTCCGACATGGATAAATGCTTTGGAATGATCGTTCAACATGGAATTCTAAGTTGTAAACTCTACACCTGATGTCACAACAAAATGGAAGCGCATGGAAGCTTATCCTGTATTTAGGGTCGCGGGGAGCCTGGAGCCTATCCCAGGAGACTTAGGGCACAAGGCAGGGTACACGGTACACTCTGGACAGGGTGCCAATCCATCACAGGGCACACACACACACACACACACAAATACAACAGGCAGTTAACCTAATCTGCATGTCTCTGGACTGTGGGAGGAAACCGGAGTACCCACAGGAAACCCACCAAGCACAGGGAGAACATCCAAACTCCAGACACACAGACAGGCCACAGTGCTAATCCCTAGGCCAAGGTGCCGCCGAGTCATATAGAACTTATATGTTATAAGTTTTATATTATATAGTAGCTTTTATGTTGGTAAAATATCATTTCAACAGCTTTGTTTTGGGTTTCTATTGATTACAGCTCAAATTTACTGAGGTGATAAGTAAGGATTTTTGTAAGCAAAGATAAACAAGACACTTGATCTACATTCTGTAATATTTTGGACTTTAATTTATTTTGACAAATTATTTTCCTCAAGCACACAAGATTGTCGATAACAAAACACTTGCTACAGTATATAGTCTTGTGTAGTTCATAGTAATATTTTTGAAAGACAATTGAGCAAATAAAGCTTTGTGATTACTTCATATACAAGATTGTGCGGGAAACTGCTTCATTCGCTTTATCTGGTTACATTTGCTACACCTCATTCTCTAATCGTGATTTCTGAACTGTTATAACCTTATGGATCTGGAAGCACAGACATAAACGTGGTCAGCTGATGATGCCCACATGGACCTTATACAGCTATACATGTACTATGAGAGCGAGCCGTCATCAACTACAGAAGTGAAATTGAGACTGGTAGAGGAGGAGGAGGATGCTGATGCTGTAAACAGCTTATAATGTTTCTCAACACTTATTTCCTTGATCTAAGTTGTTGCTAGTGACTCAATACATAAACAGAATCAAAGCGTTAGGCGGTTATATTTTTATTAAAACTTAACCAGCATACATTTGATAGCATGTTGCATGTGTTCATGGCTGCAAACACAACAGTGGTATGATTTATCCATTGTGACAAAACTGTGGGAGATGCGGTTATAGTCTTTTGCAAATTTATACAAAATTCACACTGATATAACCAAAATAATTCCAAAACAATATTTTAGCATTTGTGCCTTTTAACACCTTTATGACTGAAAACCTTCTGACTTCTTGATCTTTAAAAAAAAAAAAAAATTAAGTGTTGTTTTTTTCAAAACTGCTCAAAATAATATACATCAATTTATATCTCAAATTGAGAGACTGGTTATATAAATATGAACTTGCTGGGGTTTTCTGAGCCGAACCCCATTTAGATTGGTAGTCGGAAAAAATTTGTGGAACTGGAAAATAGCAGTCTTATTGTTAGCCATTGGCATGTAATGTACGTATGTGGAATAGAATTTCCTACACAGCATTTGTGTATTTTATTGTGAATTTTATCTGTGTGTGTGTGTGTGTGTGTGTGTGTGTGTGTGTGTGCCCAAATACTTCTGGAATGTCAGTTCTAAGTCTGTTTGTGTCCCTCTGCTTCTTTGTGTTTGGTTTCGAATATTAACCCTACATCAGCCTGATTCACCTGGCCAGTTTCCATAGCAACCCACTGGCAGGCATTCTGTCATTCTCTTTGACATTGACTTCAGTTGGCTCACCAAACACTGGCTATGTATGCGTGTGTTATCTTACATCAGGTATTTCAGCAATGTGATCCCCTGATTTAATTACCATGTTTGTAATTCTGTACACGTAAGCAATAAAGAAATGTTAAGCCTTGTTTGTTTATACCAAATATATTACTAAGTCCAGAGGTTAAAAGTGGGTCCTGGATGTGAAAGAGCCCAGATATTTTCATGGGTGGCAACAATTTAAAGAGTTCTGTGTAGTTTTTGTGTAAGTACATTGAGTTCTCAACATATAATCTCACTGACCCCATCGGTAGGAATACCTTATATGATGAAGTTATCTAATAAGCCAATCACGTGGCAGCAGATGTGTTTTGCTGCTCATTGGATTTTTTTGGGGGTTGTTTATTTGTTCTCGCATAAATCTCTTAAAACTCTAGAGGCTCTGTGGAAATCCCTGGAGATCAGCAGTTTTTGAAATATTCAAACCAGCCTGTCTGGCACCAGCAACCATGCCACATTGAAATTCCCCATTCTGGTGTTTGATGTGAATATTAACTCAAGCTCTTGACAAGTATCTGCATGAATTTGTGCATTGTGCTGCTGTCTTACGATAGGCTGAGTGGATAATCACATCAACGCGCAGGTGTTCACATGCTCCCATTAAACTAACTAGTGAATGTAGTATATATTGCGATGTTATTATAATATTGTATTGTTATGAACTATGATTATATTATAACACCCCAGGATTACCCCACTTGCCAATTACAGAAACCAAAGGTCCCAGTTGTCCTGTGTGATTTATCAAGCACAGATGTATTTTGTTCATCTCCCATTATAAGAATGTTGGTCTTTTATATAACTATTATTGCTTTTTATCATAGAATGGAAAATTTTCAAGCATAAGTTCTTCCTAACATAATTTTTGCTCAAACTCACATCTGGTGCAAAGGATTATGGGATTGTCTTAGACAGCGAACAGACTATGAAAAATGCTGCCTACATAGGCAGCCTTTGGCCAAATGGAGTGTAGTGTGAGTTATAAATACCTGTTGAGTATGAAGTTGTTCCCAGTGATGAGGTCACTTACAACACACTAGTGCTGTATTTGTCCAGTCACAGCGATACCAGTTAAAGGTTTAAATGATAAATGGTTTGTCCCTCTCTTTCTCTTTTGTTCTTATTGTCTAACAGGCCTGAGACGCAGCAGAAAGCCCCGTCCGCTCCCCCTCCTCCTCCACCTCCTCCACCTCCTCCTCCACCACCACAGCCTGAACCAGTTGCACCCCCAGAGCCAGAGGAAGAGATTTTGGGCTCTGACGATGAAGAACAGGAGGACCCGGCAGACTACTGCAAAGGTCTCCCAGCTAAGTCTTTCTACTGTACCTCTCTGGTCACTTGCAGAACTACAGTACTGTGTAATAGTCTGCAGCCACCCCTCATTTCTTTATATAAAACTAAATGAAATTATGCAGATTTAATGAAAGAAACAGGAACATGTGTGTTACTGCGACAGGCTGCAAACTGCCTAAAGATACAATTTAAAAATTGATGGTTTATTTAACAACCTCAGCAGCAGCCTTGTTTTCCCTCTCATCTATTCCAACTACTCAGCATTCAACATCAGTAGTACACCAATCACTGGCCTGATCATCTGTCATCATCTGTACTGTTTCTGACTGGTTCATGCCTTAAGTAAAAAAAATCTTTATGCTTGAATGATTCATGATTCATATGGTTTAGCCAGTGATGAACAAAAAACATTCCTCAGAAACTGGTCAGATACAGGGACTGGACTGAAAATGAGCGCAAAAAAAGTCCTTCAGGAATCCCGGAGAACTATTTCTTAAGACCACATTCAAAAAAACAAAGTCTCACTTTTTGGAAGGAAAATATAAGCGAATGAGGGATGGTTCAAGACTTTTGCACAGTACTGTAAGTAAATTCAATTTCAGTTAATCATGCCTGTTTGCATTACAGATAATGTCTGTAATCCTCTCAGGAACCTTTATTTGTCATCTATATAGCATTCTTTACATCACCCATCCTACTATTTTTTTCTGTAATATGTCTGCAATACAGTACTTACGAAATTTGCCAGACTTCTCCATTATTTACATTTACATTCTACTTCTATATTAGTTATATTTATAATTCTGCAGACAATAGAGAAAGAAAGATGACTTTTAGACTGGTGTTTTTACAGGTAATTACATGCCAAATACACCACAGAAGAACTCTACCTGTTAAAATTAACATGACAGAACTTAACATATTTTTTTCCTTCTTTATTCCTTCCTTCCTCCCTCTAGGAGGGTACCATCCGGTGAAGATAGGGGATTTGTTCAATGGGAGGTACCACGTGATTCGTAAGCTTGGCTGGGGTCACTTCTCTACTGTCTGGCTATGTTGGGATATCCAGTGAGTCACCATGCACATAAAACCTTCCTTGCAGACACCCACTCACACACACACACACCCTCTCTCACTCATTCTCAGTGTTGCCCAGCAGCTTGGTGTATGCCAGTATCTGTGTCCTAGTGTCATGTTTCGACTCCTGTGTCTGTTTGAAGATCTTGCCTCTCTCTCTCGGTTAGACTAATAGCTCATATGTCAACTTGGAAACACACACTCAGTACTTTAGTTTTTAGTCCAGCAGGTACCCACCTTACTGTACTCACGAACTCACCCCAGAGCCAGAGTGAAACTTTCATAAATACAACCCACACAGTTGGCGGCTTTCACAAAGCGGAAGTCTCAGACTAGCAGTGAGATCACAATATATCAGAATTCTCGACAATTTCTATTCACCAAATTTGTAGTGTAAATACAAATTATTTCAACGCTATACTGAAAAAATAGAAATCTTATTGGATGGATCTCACATATAATGCAAGATTAAGGGCAATTCCTGAACTCAGTCTAGATTTGTTTTAAGTGAATGTATGGAATGCAGGAATACTTTAAAATGTAATGCAACTTTCTGACACACCTTTTTAGTATCTTCTATCATCAGTTGGAAACTAAAAAACTTTTGTATTTACTTTCAGCTATAATGGCTATAACATAGTCAGAAACACTCTTTGGTGAAAATTATTACCAAAAACTTATTATTCAATTTTGGAACTTAATGTATAGCTGTCGATTAAATAATTCAACAAAAAGATGATAGATTGATTCTATAAGCTACAAAAGTATTTCAGTAAAACTTTTGGACTAGAATGCATAAATCATCAGGAAGTTCCATACATGGGTTGGAAAACACTGTGAGACTGTCCAACATGTATAATGATGTGAACCCAACATGTGACATTTGGCACCAGCTAACGACACTAAATCAGCACTTGGCCCTCTTCACACTCCTACTGAACAGAAAAGTGATGAGGTCTGTAAAAGTCGTTTACAAAAGAAACCTGCCAAAAATAATATACACTGACAATAAAAAAATAGCTAATTAAAGAAAATATGAATATATTTTATGTAAACTTATTTCCACATGTTTTATTTAGGTTAACTTCTAACCTTGTTTTGCCATCTAACTGCAAAACTCATGTTGGAGGGGGTGTTTTTTTTTTTTTTTTTGGTAACCATATATAATTTTCTCATGAGTTGATCAAGTTCTTGGATAATTACAAACTGTACCAAATTCATCAATAATCACTTAGTCTATAAAATTGTCATGATGCACCTGCTCCATCACAACATTATCAAAAAGAAGGGATAATCAAAGTGTCACCTCAAGAAAGGTCTATTACTGGGAAATTTAGATATATGATCTTAGGGTTCCTTGAGAGATTTCATGAATCGTAGGATCTTTTAATGTCTAAGCATATCATGTAAATACTTTAATTTAAGTTAAATATACTGCTTATACCGCTGCCTTGTTGATTCCTGCCTTGTTTTGTGTTTGTGGAGTTTTTTTTCCCTGTGCTTGGTGGATTTTTCTCCCACAATCCATGCATCAAAGACATGCAACTATTTTGATAAATAAAATTTTATTGAATTGAGATAAGGCTAAAGGCCGTATTGTGTGAGTGTTTGTGTGTGTGCATGTGTGTGTCCTGTGATTGGTGCGGATTGGCACCATGTCCAGGGTGTACATCGCTTGTGCTCAAAGTCTCTTGGAATAGGATTTAGGCCTCCGCGACCCTGTACAGGATAAGCTGTAAAGAAGGTGAATAAATGATTGAATGAATACTGCTCGTACTGAGAACATTAAACTGAGATGTTTTTGTGTTTTTCCTACTTCTATTTTGTATAGTATATATTAATATATTTATATAGTATATATTTTGTCTTAATATCATTAGCTTGCCTTGCTGACCTTGTTGCTTTTAATTGAAAAACTTTAGCTTGAAATAGTTTTTCACTACAACTGCTATTACACTTTATAATTGTGTTTTACGTAACAAGTTCTTTTTTCTATACACGGAAAGGTGTCAAAATTAAAGTACTGCACCTACATATAATACTTAGAAGCAGAGGAGTTTTCATAATTTGATGCAATTAATTCCCGACCAAGTTGTTAGTATATTATTACAGAACCAACCGGGCTATTTTTTTCATGTCATTCACCACTTTTTGAGTCTCAATGCCATTTAGAACAGTTGGAGGCCAAAATCCCATATGGGCAAACATACACATTGGTACACACACACACACACACACACACACACACACACACACACTTGCTTGGTTCAGCAGTTTGTCCAACTGCTATAGTCTGGATGCACAACAACCCTGTGTTCTGTCCACAGAGGGAAGCGCTTTGTGGCGATGAAGGTGGTGAAGAGTGCTCAGCACTACACAGAGACAGCACTAGACGAGATCAAACTCCTCCGATGTGTGAGTGAAAAGGCCATTGGTACAAGACTTCAGATATACACAGCCATTTTACTTCATCCTCTTCAGTCTATTTAATGACACTCTTTGTATGTCAGAACAGAAATCATTTTCATTAAGTTAATGCATCCCGTGTCAGATAACATGTTTTAAAATGTGTTTCTAACAGTTTAGGCCATTTGATCCCAAGAGCTCATTTCAGAGTGTGTCTGGTAATCGTACACGCCTATGTCTGTCTATCAGGTTCGTGAGAGTGACCCCACTGACCCCAACAAAGACATGGTGGTTCAGCTCATCGATGACTTCAAGATCTCGGGGATAAACGGAATCCGTATCCTCCTCAGTGTGTGTACACGCCTGCGGGTATTTTTTACTCTCATATGTATCTGACTGTGTTATTCCACCTAACTCACCCTCTCAGATGTATGCATGGTGTTTGAAGTCCTGGGCCACCATCTACTTAAATGGATCATCAAGTCTAATTATCAGGGCCTGCCTTTACCATGTGTTAAGAGCATCATTAGACAGGTACACACACCCACACACACAAACACATCATTAGTAATTGAAACACACATTACACTTCAAATTGTAAGATTTGGCTTCATAAACATTTTGTAATTAGGGATCTGTTTAGCATTAAAAAGCATGTTTTTTAGATTTATGTGTAAATAAATATTTTGTCTATTTATTGAGTTATTCATAAAATAATACATTTGGTCCAGGGTTACAATATATAGTCTTACTTTTTAAACTATTATGGTTTATATAAAATCATTTTGAGTAACCAGACAGACAGACAGGTCAATAAAGTTTACCACATAAATAATACACATCATATATAAATGTAACAACAACAAAAACAACAGTTAGTTGTTATTTTAAGACACAGAGGTCAGCCTTTCTGTAATAGTTCTTGCAA
>JAQMYJ010000012.1:21004158-21028394 GCA_030014305.1 Clarias laeviceps
CTTCAGCATTCCTTTACAATGTAGAAAGAAATAAAAATCAGGAACCATCATGGAGTTAGAAAGTGACCCCAAACTTTGGATAAAACAGCAGACTTTATCCATCTGAAAAAGCATGAATCTCTTTGAGCATGAAGCTCATTCCTCATCCAAAGCAACATGATGTGAATGTTGTGTATTTAACTGGCAGGTCTTACAGGGTCTGGATTACCTCCACACTAAGTGCAAGATCATTCACACAGACATCAAGCCGGAGAACATCCTGATGTGTGTGGATGATGCCTTTGTCAGGCGCATGGCAGTTGAAGCCACTGAGTGGCAGAAAGCGGGAGCACCTCCTCCATCTGGATCTGCAGGTATTAGACTTTTTTTCTTCTTCACAAAATACCACTAGAACATAACAGAGAGTAAAATAGTAACTAACCTGATTATTTATCTTACTTATTTGGCAGAGGAGCATTTATCTACATTGTGCATTATTAATATGTGTCCCTGAACATTTATGAATGAGACGGCTTAGTTACATTAATTAATTAATACACTGCCCAGCCAGAAAAAAAAGATACATACTCTAATATTTCGTTGCACCGCCTTTTGCTTTCATTACGGCTGTGGCATAATTACACTAAATTTATGCAACGTCAAAACATTTATTTCTATCAAGAGTCACATTAATTTCTCTCCAAGACTTTGTAGTGATGATGCCAATCCTGGCATTGTCATCTTGGAAGTTGCCCATGCCATCATTGCTTCATCCACTTCCTTTCTTACCCTGATGCCCCCATCACTCTGGAACAGGGTAAATCTGGACTTATCAGATCACATGACCTGTGTCCAATGCTCCACAGTCCACTCTTTATGCTCCTTACCAAACTGAAGCATTTTTTTCTGATTAGTTTCACTGATAAGTGGTTTTACTTAAGGCTACACAGCTGTTTAGGAAATTCTCTTATTTATACTCTTAAACATAGCTGGGAGTTGTTTCTACTGTTGTTTCTTTTTACGATTTGATTTCACTAAGTGTTTAAGTTATCTCCCATCCCGCTCATTCACAATGTTTTTCCAACCACATTTCGTCCATAAAAATGATGGTTCATCACTGTCCTTCTGGGTTTTAATAATGTTAATAATAATAATAATAATAATAATAGTTTTTCAGTTCTTAACCCTGTTTTAATCATTTTAGCAATCTCCTTAATTGTTTCCTTTTCTTGTTGCAGGACAATAACTTGACTCTTTTAAAACAGAGTAACATCTGACAGTTGTTTAGAAAATGAGAAGCTACTTACTGCATCACTTAGGGTTAAATATCTTGTTGCCAGCTGAAACATACTAATTCACTGCACTAATTATTCAATGGAAGGCTTTTAACCATTTGTTTAGTTAAATCCAGGTAGTGGCCAGGCAGTTTATATATATATATATATATATATATATATATATATATATTCTATAAGTGCTATTAATTATAATTAAATAATTGTAAAAAATATTTAATTGCCCCACATGTTCCTGTGTAAACCTGAAAATGTAAAGTTGGTCAGACACTTTAGACATCTGAAAGTACTTGATGATACCTATCATACTTTAAATACTACCTTCTTCCTGTAGATATTTTTATCACCAGTATCAAAGTTGATTGAGGTTAATTAATATAGGAAATCAAAAGATCTGATAGAGGAAGACAGAATTTGTTATTGACTTACAACAAACTAAGTTATGCAGAATAATTTTTGGTCTAGTAATGCTGTAGTTGTTACTTCTATTGTTGTAGTGTTAAAACTCTTGCAAACTTCTCAGTAGAAGCCATACACTCTGTGAAAGGTGGTGTGTGAGCTGAATTCTGAGAACTACTTTTCGTAGATCCTCGATAGACAAACTTCCACTTCCAGCTATTGTACTTACACTCACAGTCCACTTGACCTGAATTTATTCTTGTTAGCAGGAAAGCAACATCATCACATACATAGCACATTAATTACTCATGGTTTTCTTCTAATAGCTCACATTTAAGGAAAAATGCATTACCCTTTACTGAACTCTTGCATTCAAGATTATGATCATTACAAACATAATGGCTGCTAGAATAGAGCCTGATCCCCTGATAGAGGGACTAAGGACAGGCTGGTTATAGATGTGTGTCCTTCAGCAGGGTGGGACCATATGAGTGAGGAGATGATGATGATGATGGGAACCTGGCATCAGAAATAGCCAGCAGCTTTAACATGGAACTGGGACAGAGAGACAGAACAGACCATTAAATCCTCTTTTAGCCTTAACTCAAAGAAAAACGATTTATTGAATCATTAAAGAGCCGACTGCAGAAACATGAACCGGATTTTGGAATAAACTTTGTTCTCACGTTTCTGTGTGTACTGAACGCTCTCTGTGTCGCTATCACAGATACCCTACCGAATGAGACCTACCCGACCTCTCTACCACCACTACAGCCGCACAGTGCCCCTTCAACATGTGGGCGATCTTTATGTCGCACCCTATACATCTGGCATTGTAATAAGTTACCTATATGTAGCTGACTCAAATTGTGATTCTGGTTACAGCCTTGACTAGCCTATATGGTTTAACTTGTTTGTTTTTCCTCTCTACAGTGAGCACAGCACCTCAGCTCAAACAAGTATGTAGTGCTATCAATCCAAACATAACCACTGCTCAATTAATTAACTTTTAATAAAAGATTGGTTATCGTTCATTGAGTAAAAGCGGAAGTGTGTAATGCATGGTTAACTAGCATGTGTATGTGGTGCTTCCTACAGGTAGGGAAGATCTCCAAGAACAAGAAGAAGAAGCTGAAGAAGAAGCAGAAGCGGCAGGCAGAGCTGCTGGAGAGACGCATGCTGGAGATAGAGGCATTAGAGAGGGAGGCTGAGAGACAGAAAGCCAACGAAGGGCTAAACCCACCACCAGGACCTGCTCTGGCAATCGGCGAGAGCGAAGATGAGGATGATGAAGAGGAGGAGATTGAGGAAGAGGAGGAAGGAGAGGGAGAGAGGGAGCGGCCTGTTAGACTAACCAACCACACATGTGAGTGGCCCATGATTACAGATGAAAGCATTACAGTTTAAGACATCTGGGTGTTCATTTAATAAAACTTTTTAATGCAAAAAAACATGTTGGGTTTATCAAAATAAGACTTGCTTCGATTTAATGACCATGTATTCATAGACCTAAACAGATATTCACATACAAATGCTTTACATAGAGACAGGACTCCTAATACTGCTAATCATTTAAGCTTAATTGCATACATTTGTGGATATGACCTGCATAAGCACATCTGATTCATCCAAATTTGACTGTTTGATCAGATTTTCCTATTTCCTATAACTCTGGTTTTTCTTTCTTTTTTTTTTTTCTTTTTTTTTTTTTTAACAAACTATTATTATAATTTATCTGATTTATGCTTGTTATCCTAACAGCCCTTGATTGCTGTAGTCACCTGTGTCAGAGGCTCTTACTCTGTGCATTATAATGCCTCTTCATTTTCCATTTTTTCTTGCATCATCATTATTAGTGCCATCACATGGCCTTCGATCAGCACAGAGAGAGCTTTCAGCACAAGTGGGTCAGCAGCTGTGGATGGAGCGCAGAGGATTCTAGAAAGAGTTAGCTGTGATGGTGTTCTCACATGAATGCTTTCGGCATGGCAAGACGAGCATATGATACTTAATGACTATTACTTGGAATTAGCTTTCATTTGTCACTTTATTAGGAATGCCCTACTAATACTAGGAATGACCTCCCCTTTTATTTTTATAGTGTTTAAACAAAGAGCATTATTACAGAACAGCTTTAAAAACAAATCATTTATTCTTAAGGTCTGATCAGGCCTATTAACTGGGCAGCCCACTAAAACCATTACAACTTGTGCTCATGTAGGAAATTGCCTTTACAAGATCTGTAAAGTGTGTCCATGAAGATGCACATGCCTGGTCAGCATCACCTTCAATTAGGGCACAGGGTTAAAATTATGTTCATTTGGTCTTATGGGGCAAACGTGAACAAATTTTTTTTTTGAAAAAATCCACAAAATCTCACACAATGCCATGAGTTTGTGATAACAACTCAGGTTTGGTTTATGGATTAACTCGAGTTCAGAACTCGAGATTCCTCAAACCAGGCCATGTTATCCAATCTACAACTGTAGAGCTACACTTGAAGAGTCTGTGGTTCTTCTTTCCAGCTCACCATGGTTGTTTAGGGGTTATTTAAGGGCGTTTTCTCACTGGGGTCTGGGAACCGTTTCCGAGCACACTTGGCCAGTTGATTTTTGTCTGTGGGCATGAAAACTTTCTGAGCTCTGGAACCAATCCCTGGACCGATTGCAGAGGTGGTCTAAGGTTACCATAGCTTTACTCTCAGCTTGAAACATTCTGGATATTCTTTTCTGACCTGTCTTATGCAAAGGGCTTTCCTGTCTGTAGAACTGCTCCACATTATACAATCTAAATACTGTTTTGCATGGGCTGAAAATTTATTTAAACCAGAAAATGCAGTGGTTAAAGTGGCTGAGATTTTTTCCCATGAACTGAATCTTTTGACCTGTATCTCAGTCTATATTTAAGTTCCTTCCTTCAGTTTCAATATGGAGTATCTCCCAATACAATGTTTCTGGACTTAAAATAAATGAACAGGGAGATACTAAGGTCTGTTACTGCAGAGACAGGCAAGCCTCCAACTTCCTCTCCGCCCCCACAGTGTGGCAGTGTACACACACACACACACACACACACACACACACGTGCATACACACACTCAGAACTCTAACTGGTCCATTCTTTTTCTGTCTGAGAACAGAACCCTTTTATTTCTTCCTCTTATGTCCTAGGTGCAGCTCCTCCAGAGCCACAACAGCGGGACGATGAGGAGGATTGCGACGTGCCTCCCAACACAGACAACCCTGATGATGATGATGATGATGATGATGATGATCCCACAGCAGTGACAGAGACCAACACCCCAACACATGAACAGAGCAACAACCCTGCAAATGAGGATGGGAAGGAAGAGGAACAAGGAGAAACTGAAGAAGATGAGGAAGACCAGAAGACAGCAACAGAGCAGCAGGAAGTTGAAGCAGGTCAAGAAGATGCAAAAGATGCAGTTGAGATTCTTGAAGCTGTATCTTCCGATGAGAACCCAGAACCAAAGACAGATGAGTGTGTGAAGGATGAGCTGCCAAAAGAAGAAGAAGAAAAAGAAAGAAGAGAAGGAGAAGGCGATGAGGAAGAAGAAGACGAAGCTGATGATGAAGATGATGAAGAGGATGACGATGAGGATGATGAGGATGATGAGGATGATGATGATGACGATGAAGCAGAGGATGAAGCCCAGGAGCTTAAGAACTCCCCAGAGCGCCACAATGACACCTTAAAAACCAATGGTCATGCAGTAGTTGACACAAATCATCCGTCAGATATTGTGCCCGTGGTGCCCTCGTCCTCACCTCTGCTGTGTCCGCTGGTGGAGTCGGAGCTTAGCGCCACAGATCGGGATGCCTCTGATGCTTCTTATGAGCTGTTCAACGGTGAGACGGGAGCACTCAGTAATGGTGCTCGACACAGAGCCACAGCACCACGCTTCCCCGAGCTCCCTCTGGACCCCCATCCAGACGAATGTGAGCCTGAGGAAGGAGAGACAAACCTGCACCCTGATGCTGAGCGCAGCCGCACTGTCTCATCCTCCAGCACAGGAGACACTCCTAAAGGTGACAGCCCTAACCATCTCTTCACGTCTGAAAAATGACTTGGAATTTTTTTAGTTTATAATTTAATAAATCAATCACATTAATTAGGCGGCACTGTGGCTTAGTGGTTAGCCGTGCACCTCCAGGGTCCGGATTCGATCCCTGGGTGGGTTCAAATACCGCTTCTGTGTGCATGGAGTTTGCATGTTCTCCCCGTGCTTGGTGGGTTTCCTCCGGGTCCTCCGGTTTCCTCCCACAGTCCAAAGACATGCGGACATTAGGCTAACTGGCGTTCCCAAATTGCCCATAGTATGTGAATGAGTGTATGTGTGTGTGTATGTGTGCTGCGATGGGTTGGCACCCTGTCCAGGGTTTCCCCCGCCTAAGTCCCCTGGGATAGGCTCCAGGTGACCCTGTACACAGGATTAAGTGATATAGATGATGATTGAGTGAGTAAGTGATAATTATATTAATTAATATTACTTGGTGCTTATATAGAACAAATGAGGCAAGTGCAGTCATGTTTGAAAAAGACAATGATTCAATGATTGCTCATTTTGGTCATGGTATTGTTCTAACATCTACATTAACGGCTCTGTACCTGTTCACTCAGCTAAAGCATGTGCAGCCGACCTGCTGGTGAATCCTCTCGACCCTCGCAATGCTGACATCCTCAGAGTGAAAATAGCAGACCTGGGCAATGCCTGCTGGGTGGTAAGATGCAACTGTTTTTCTGTTTTCCAATCCTAATCCCTTTACAAACATGAGCTTTTCATGACAGTTCAAGGATATTGGGAGGATAGAGCAAGGAGCAAAAATACTACCAGTGATCAGAAATCCTGTAGATAAACACAGATACAACATAAGCATTTATGTATAGAATGCCACCTTCATAATTTTATCCTTAATCAGACTTTGTCATCGATTGTCTGAATCAACCACATACCATGTGGGCCCTCAGAGTCAGGTGGTTTCAGCACAAGGAGGTCAGCAGCTGTAGCCAAACCTCAGAGTATTCTAGAAGCACGACATGAGGAAGAGGAGCAACTTTGTGCAACAGATATATTGTCACATATTTTTGTAACCACAGAGGTCAAGTGGGCTCTAAGTACAGTAACTTTGCTCAATTTCGAACTAAAGTGGGTTTGAAAATTAAATGTCAGGTGTCACCTCCCTTGTTTATAAATTGATTTCTGTCCACATAAATTTCAACATGGTTACACGGGGGAAAAAAATGAAAAGAACAAATAGGAACACGATAGTGAGACGCCGAGGTTGTAGCACAAGACTTTATCTAATAGATCAGTAATTAATAATATTGACATGTTATTGACATGCTAGTTTGACTTGGACAGTGTAAAATCACAGATTCCCTTTTGTTTTCAGCACAAGCACTTCACGGAAGACATTCAGACGCGGCAGTACCGCTCTATTGAGGTCCTAATTGGTGCCGGTTACAGCACTCCTGCAGACATCTGGAGCACTGCCTGTATGGTAAGCACTTTGTCTGGAGTTTATCGGTGCATGTGCGGTACAGCGTACAACTACCTCAATACCACATTTGTATCATTCAATCACAAAGGGACATGGCACTGCAAACACAGATCAGTTAGCTTCATCCAAGCTCTGATATTTTTCATCAATTCCTGAAGTTGCCCAACGATCGTCTTTTTCTGCTGGCCTGTGCATAATAATTACAAAACACGCTGTCAAGTCATCTTAGAATTACCCTAATTAGGCTGCTTCCGACTTAGAAAAACATTCAAGCTTCTCGCAGAGTCTTAATCACTAGCTGGCAAGAAAATGCAACGCGCATGTCCCAGAAATGAAATAACTGGTTCTCAGAGATTCTGCTCTCCTTGGGCTACAATCCTGGCTCTAAATTATGTGATTATCAGTAATAACTTCTCATATTTATTGAGGGGAAAATTGCTGGCAGCATTTATACCCTATACCAGGGCGGTAGGAGCATCAGGGTAAGAAGTGAAGCACATGAAGCGATGCACTCATCATGCATAGTGCACGCTGTATAATCCTCTGGATTGTTATGATATAAGCAGCGTTATGACCTGGGGATCTTCAGTTGGTCAGGTCTAAACTTAACAATGTTATGTGGCAATGAAATGAATTGAATTGTGAAAAAAAATGTAAAAGATTGGTTCTGGGAGCATAAGGAATCATTTAGCGGTTGAGCAAAATAGTAGCGAGTGTGATTTTTTTTTTTTTGCCATTTAAATATAGAATACTGTAAAGCTCACTATTTACAATTCTGTCAATACCTGTGTATAAGATGGTTGCTACACTTTTATATCTAACTCTGTTTATTGGTTAGATCCCTTAATTTAGCTTTCTTTTATTGTTGATGGTAATTGAAAATAGCCTTCTTTTGCAGACTGTAATAAATCATAAAATATAAGATTTGTGTGAAATGGATATTTGAGCTTGACATCTTTGAGAACACTTAAACATAGTATTTATGCAGTGCAATAATTGGACTAGTTACAGGCTGTTCACTGCTCCTGTTTCTGTCCCTATTAGGCATTTGAGCTGGCGACGGGAGACTATCTGTTCGAGCCACATTCAGGAGAAGACTATTCACGTGATGAAGGTAGATCTCAGATCAAATCATATCAAAAGTCTTATTTTTAAATTATTCTGCTGCTATAATTTATGATTTCTATTATATGCATATAAATATACCAAAAACTGTACTGTTTTACTGTACATGCAGAACCATCTGTAAATTATTAAATCAGAAGGCTCAACAGTAAAATCAAACTTTTTTTGCCTAGTATGTGTATATTATTGTCTGTACACATTAATATACACATATACCAAAACATTCAGTTTTTATTGCCTTTACTGGGGCTCATTCATCCTCCTCCAGTCTCAGACACAGTACTGATCTGCAAAATCTTGTCTTTTTACTCATCTCTAACTATATATTAACAGTATAACAGTATATAACTTTTGCCTAGTTTAGGTTGCAACAAACAGAAATGCAGAAATTTGGTAACACAGAAATGTATTATTATTCCACAATACGAGATCCTACCTGAGATCAGATTATTCATTCCAGGCCATTGTACCCTGCAGGTACTTTTTCCTCCTTCTCTCTGACTCCTTCATTAAGTTCATTCTCTGCACAATTTGTTCACCGTCACACCCAAAACATTGTCTCATGCCCCACAGGTCCAATAATAGCATGACGCTGGAAAACTGGACTTTATTAACGGCTTGTTTACATTCAGCTCAACATTGAGAAATTCTGTCTGATTTCCAGTTAATCTGTGTTTATCGCTGTACTTTATCACAGTATTACTAACTCTCTCTTTCTCCCTGTCTCCTCTCTAATTCCTCCCTGCCTCCCTCTTTTCCTCTTAACATGTCATCTATTCTTACTCACCTTCCTCTACTGTTTTCTCTGCGGCTCTTCCTTTTCTTCTCCTGTCCTCCCTCCTCCTCCTCCTCCTCCTTCCCTCTGCTTTGTAGATCACATAGCCCACATCATAGAGCTCTTGGGCTGTATTCCACGCCACTTTGCTCTGTCTGGAAAATATTCTCGGGAGTTCTTCAACCGGAGAGGTAGCTGTGGGAGCACTCAGGGAGAACGAATACATGCGCAGTCGCACTCGATACAGACAGACATCATTAATATCAAATTTACCATTATATCGAATTTTATAAACTTGTTCCATCCTGTAAAACGTTCGCCGCAGAGTCGCAGTCAAACTCACCTGCAGGCAGTTTAGAAAATTCTCCACAGTCCACCAGGACTTCCCAGAAATCGTGTCTGTCTGTTCATGAGCTAGGCTGCCGTGCATCTACTCGTCCTCCTGCCGAAGTGTGTGTGTGTGTGTGTGCATGTTATACTGATGTCTGTGTGCGTGTTTTGTTGTCTGTCTCTTTATGTGTGTGTTTGTGTGTGGTGGTCAGACCACATCGCTCTGATTATGGAGCTGCTGGGGAAAGTCCCACGTAAGGTCATCGCTGCAGGGAAATTCAGCCGTGAGTTCTTCTCAAAGAAAGGTAACGGAGCTCTCCATCTTGAGGTCTAAGGGAACCTAGAATAAGAGAGAAAAAAAACAAGATAGGAGTCCCAGGAATACATTTACATACTTAAGCTGATTAAGAAACACAACAGTAGATGGCAGGCCACAAAACATTCAGTTTTAAACTATCCTGAAAGAAGCATTGGGTAAACCCCTGGATAAGTTCCTGCTGTGGATTTCCATGATGATAATGAATATATTAAATAGCAGAAGTGAATTAAACTGCGGGGCAATTCAAGATAACACATTAAAATGCAGGAAGGCTAAGAACAAACTTTTTTTTTGTTTTGCTTTTCTGAATTTCTTGTTAAGATCAATGTAGCTTTTTATACCTTGAAGCGGAAACCAACAACGTTCAAGCATGAACAAAATATTACAGGTTTAAAAATACCAGGTTAAAGGATTGGTCACTCTATGAATTTGACCATCCATCAAACCAAACACTAGTACCTCCCACCCCCCGTAAACCTGAGCACCAGCTTAGTATTTACTTGTGTGGAAATGCACCTAAAGAGCTGCCACATAAATGCCAGGGTTTCAAAAACCTTCGCACCAAAACATTTGCACCTGTTGTATCTTCAGCTATGATTACGACACTCGGCGTTCACCATGGCATTGTTTCAACAACCTTATGCAACCCATCAATTATTTCCATACAGTACATTAATTTTTGCCCAAGATCTTCATTCGCTACATTGCTGAGCCCGTAGACCTGAGCAACTGAAGCAACCCGAGATCATAACACTGCCTCCATAGGCTTGTACAGTGGGCGCTATGCATTATGGGTGCATCACTTCATGAGCTCTCCTTCGTACTGACTCACCATCCATCAGGTACATCTGGACTCATCAGACCACATGAGCCGTTTCTAATTGCGCTGAAGTCTATTATTTATGCGCCCTAGCAAATTGAAAACTTTTCCTGATTGGTCTCAAGTAGTTTTCTTCCACACTGCTGTTTAGTCCCCAATCCTGAGAGGTCCGAGTACGTGCAAAAATGTACTTAACTATTAAACATGGCTGTGAGTTCTACTGTTGATTTTTATGATACACCTTTACCAAGCATTACATTGATCTCAGATTGCGGTAGTTCATGATTTTTTTTTCCCCCAACCACTTTTCTTCCATGGTTGACGCACTATCCTTCCAGGTTTTAATAATGCATTGGACAGCTCTTAACCCAGTAATTTCAGCAATCTCCTTAGTTGTTTTCTTTGCATGATGCAGGCCAATGATTTGACCGTTCTGAAACAGAGTAACGTTTTGTCCCGTGACCATGGGATACGGGACAAAATGTGGAATTCCAACACGGTTGTTTAAGAGAAGAGAAGCTACACTTTGGATTTAAGGAATTGTTGCCAGCCGAAACATATTAAACACTGAATCATATTATTTGCATTATATTACACAAGTTATGTTTAATAAAAGAGATTACGAAATTGACACAATGCTTTTTCTTCCAAAATAAAATAACACAAACATGACGATTAAATCTATATCACACAGTCTCTGTGTAACTCATACCCGATACCTGAGGAATATCCTAAGGCACAAGAAATGAGTTAGATTAGTATCTTTGCTTGTGCTGAAAAATTTACATGTATTGAAGGGTGAACATTTTAGTTTTTCATTTCAGTAACAGTCTGCGTAATTGCTCAGTAGTGAACGGCACAAGAGGGTTAAATATTGCAGTGCATCAGTGTACTGTATAACCGGTATTACTGACTGTATTGCTGAGAGCAGTCCAGTGCTTTTTACTCGTCATCATGTGCTTCTCAAACGATTGTCACATAATCAGAGCTAGTGGAAGTGCTCAGTGGAGTTTGCTGATTGCTGACTGCACAGTGCACCATCTGCACAAAAATAAATAAATAAATAAATAAAAACAGCCATTGTTATTCAAAACATTTCATCATGAGTGACATGTCTGTGTCTGCCCATATTAATGCACTTTTTCACCCAGCACTAACTTCAGTTCTCTCTCTGCTTTCCGCCGTAGGAGAGTTGCGGCACATCACTAAACTAAAGCCGTGGTCTCTGTTCGACGTCCTGGTGGAGAAGTATGGCTGGTCAGCCGAGGACGCCAGCCACTTCACAAACTTCCTGTTGCCCATGCTGGAGATGGTTCCGGAAAAACGCGCCTCTGCAAGAGACTGCCTCAATCATCCGTGGCTGAACTCGTAGCACTTTCCCAACTCTAGCTCTTTCCCCCTAGTGGCAGGCTTTAGGACTGCACCCTGCTCTCTGTCTTGGAGGGGAAGCAGGTCAGAGTGAGAGAGAGAGAGAGAGTGAGAGAGAGAGAATGGGGGCAGGAAGTGGTGTGTGGACTAATGTAAAACTGGACCATGTTGGAGTGAGCTACTACAGGTGGAAAGCTTCATTCACTATACACTCTGTTGCACCTTCACACTCTTTTACACATACTGTACACACACACGCACACAGTGCTGCTCATCAACTTGAATTTTTCACATGGATAAACAGAGGGATGTTTTGTAAACATGACATGAGAAGAAATATGCAATGGAATAACAATGGAGTGTTATTTAGATTTTATCATTAAAGTAAACATTAAGAGACTGCGGGTAGCATTAAACTAGTAGGTCCTTCGTTCAACCCTGAATACACACAACTGTGTCTGCATTGGATTCGTCCCACATTCCAGTAGGTGAACTGGCTATGATTCATTGCCCCTAAATAAACAAGCAAAAACAAACATGAAACATAAATAAAGCCCCTTCTAGACATGCCTTACCTTCAATAAACCTGACGGCAAGGCAACATGTCGGCTTCATGTCTGAATGAGCACGCTGGTCATATTTCTGTAAAAGTTGCGATGGCAATCTTACCAGGTCAAACCTAGGGATATTTGTAGATTACTTTTAATATAGTTGCATTAAAGTCGCATTACAGACACAAGAAGGCTACTTTTTATCATCTTGGGCAAGTCTTAAAATTTTTCTTTTTTTTTTTACAAGTTTTATGGTCATAACTTGACCAGAGTTTTGTAGATGGATGTTTTATAGATGGGAGTTTGTCAGTATGATCCATACAGTACATTAATTTTTGCCCAAGATCTTCATCAAGATCTAGTATCTAGTAGTAGCAACTGAAGCAACTCCAGTTGTGCACAACAAAACAGTTTTTCGTTGCAGGCAAGCTCGTAGGTTCTGAAAAATGGCTAGGATTAGGTTCCATCCAAGGTTGCCAGATCATACTGACAAAATCCCTTAACACTCTCCGTCGTGGCCGATACTTGAACAGATTTATGAAGCCAGCAATGTTGCATATCGCATGTCTGAAAAGGGCTTTTTGTGTGGAAATGGTTGAGTCCTTCCTGCCTCACACCCAGTGTTCCCAGTATAGGCTGTGGATACACCATGACCCTGACCAGGATAAAGTGATTACTGTAGGTAAAAGAGCAAATAAATAAATAAATAAGCATTAAATAGATTTAAAAATTATGACTACAAATGTCCTTAAAAGTTCTAAATAGCTAAAAAAAAAAAAAAAAAAAACTGTTAAAAATGGAAAAAGACACAAAATTCTTGGACGCCCTTTTTGCTCCCACTGCCCATACCCATACTCTAGTGTTGCAATTTTAATTGACTCCAAACTTTAAGGAACCTCAAACATTCTCACTGTGAGCTGGTGAAACTGATTATGGTTTTATGTTTGAAAATCATGACAGTGTGTTTCTATGTCAGTGTTACTACTGTTAGCTTTTCTGATGGAAAGTAGCCCTCTGACCTCTGTCTCTCTCTCAGCCTCTGTTCCCCTCTACAAAGACAGAGCCCCATGAGCCAAGGTTCTGCCACAGAACTGTTTACAGCCCTCCCTCGAACCTACCCCCCCCCCTCCACCACCAATCCAATCTACTGACACCTCCCGTCAGAACTGCATGCCGCTGTTCAGGCCCCTGCAGACCCACCGGAGAGTCCAAAAAAGAGAGGAACACACACACACACACACTGTTTCATCTGGATTATAAACCATCTATGGAATAGTGTGTGTGAAACGAACAAAATATGAAGTCTGATAGACTTATACAGACTGCTTTCTTTTATTTCTCTGTGGTAATTCTCTGATCTAGCGAAAAACTTGGAGAAGCCAAGGGAGAGAAAAAGAGCGTGCATTACACTCCTGTTGAGATTCTTCTGTTTCATTTGTTTCTTTCATTCTGCTCTTACAAAAAAAAAAAAACTGGACGAAGCCTCGATGTCGAGGGTTCTTGTTGGAACCATGTACTGTCAACATGTACTCTTAAAGCATTCCACCGTTTCTAACACATGTATGCTTCCTACCATTATAAAACGTTTAAAAAAAGTCTTATTTTTCTCCACAGCTCCATCATGTGACCATAAGTTGACCAACCCAAATCAGTCCAGTTCTGTCAGGTGTGTAAAAAAAAAAAAAAAACACTTAAGACCGAGGTTGCACTTGCGTTGCATTTGTTCAGGGATTATGATCAGTGTACAGAGCACCACAGGGCGCTCTACAACCCGACATCTACTTCACTGCGAAACAGAAATACAGCTAAAGTAAAGGAGGAGCCTTGTTGAATGGAGATCCATGCTGGAGTGTGTGTGTCCAGATGAAGAGAACACACACTCCAGCTCGCTCTGAGTGCCAACAGCCCTCTTCCACCCTCCAGCTCCATTTCTCATCACCTATTTTCGCAATAAAAGTATAAGTAGATGGTGAAGTATTTTTTAAAACAATATTTAAAAAAAAAAAAAATTCTGATGTTGTGACGGTGACCAAATATCGTCTTATTATTGAGGTGATTGTGTTTTGTCTGTTTAGAGATGTTCAAATTTTTTTGTAATTATAATTATGATTACTATTATTGCCATTCATTATATTTTTTCAAATTTTGTCATCTTTCTCCCCCTTCGTTAGAGTGAACAGTGCTGCTCTGTATGGACTAGTGTGATGCCGATCAAATTTGATCAAACATTTTTGCAATAATAGTGATTTTTTGCACCAAAAGCTCCCAATCCTTGACTTTAGCCATGCTGACTGTTCTTCCCCAACATTCACAGTTACATCCTGTCTGTTTTTCATTGACAGATTTAATAAAATTATAAATTAATGGCTCATTTATTTTCCCCTCAGTCAGCTTCCCACCACTTATACCACTTATTATCGGTTACGGTGGAGCCTGGACAAGTTCTACAGTTTCAGGAAGGTTTAACTAGTGTTTACTGTGCTACAGTTTAACCCCAGAAGTCCATGAGGAGGAGGCTCAGACAACATGTACCAAAAACTCTGAAGCCAAACACCACAGAATTTCAATTTTCTGGTCTTGATTGACAGCAGCACTTACTTTGTGACCTGGAACATCAATTACATGGATAAGGACCCATCACTACATTTAACAAGAACAGCTGACCCCTGCTATAAACGTGACACCACGTGTCGCATCTGCACCATACTGTATAAACCAGGACACAGAGCTTTTATGCTCAGAAAACTAAAGATAGTTAAAGAATTTATAATTTTTGTAATGTTGTATCAGGGGTAACCACTATTTTATTAGTCTAACTTCTGAACATGTAGAGGGGGTTTGATGCTGATGCTCTTAAATCCCAGCAACATTAAGCAGTACATGGACGTCTGAATTCAAAACACATTCTTACTCTAAAGGAACTTTCCATTAATCCTTATTATAGCCACTGCAGGCCAGGAACAAAATACTAGCTGAAGCCCTGGGACTAGGTCCTTACAGATAAAACAAACGCAAAAAATGAAGAGTACTGCTTGAGGCATCATCTTTCTGTTTTAAGACCACATAGTAATACGTCCAAGAACAACAATCAGACTCGGACTCAAGTTCATGGTTTTCCACAGTTTTATTATGAGATATATTACAAACACCTAGACTCCTCGAGGAGTCTTGAAGTTCATGCCGACTGTTGGCTGGGTGACCTGCAGGTTGGACAGACTGCCGAAATCCTGTGAGAGAGAGAGACAGTAACATCAACCCAAAACAAGCTGAAACCATTACATACCTTTGCTCAGATATGATGGAACTAAAAAAATATAAAGATTTAAATATGAACAATTTTGTACAAGAATGGATTACTAACTATACAAAGACCAAAATGTGCGCAGTTTTATAAACGGCAAATGTGAATGCTATTTCCTTTGTTACGCTGCACTCCAGCTTGTGGATTAGCTGCAGTCACCACAGAGCCGTTTCCAGGTGCAAGTGCAAGTCACTTAAACTGAAAATAAAACGACAAACTGCGTTTACTCTCCTGATAGTTCCAAATAAGATAACTCAGCTCTCTGATTAGTAAATCCTAACGGAGTTATTTTAGAAATAAAGCTTTTTGCTTTAATTTGAACACCAGACATAGAGCCTACATAAGCCTGTAGAGCCTGTAGAGAACAGTAAAGGTTTTTTTTTTTGTTTCTCCTGCATACAGATGCGGTCAGATATGCACAGTTTAGTTTAATGTGCCTATTTTACTGTGGCTACAAAATGTTATTTATTTGAAGGACTCAATAGCAATTACATGCTAGATTTAGTCGACAAGCATTATGTGTGTTATACACCATGCACAGAATCTGTAGTGTATTTAATATGCAGGTCAATCTTGTTGGGAATAAATAATTTGAGTTTACAGACTTGTGCTTGTAATGAGAAAAGGGTTTTCAAGTTTAGACAAATCCAGGAACGCGTCAAATCAAAAAGCCCCATCCAAGCTGAATGTGCTCCATCATCAACTACATGGTCAGATTTAACCTGAAGCTACAATGCTTCTCCTCCTTCATGGCTACTCATTCTAAACAGCACAATTCGATGGCCTTGGGCTGCCTAAACATGCGACACTGTTTGGAATTTATTATTATTATTTTTTTTTTTACAGTCCAAAAACTTCAACAAAGTTCAATCCAAATAATCTATATATAAAATAGAAACTGTTTGTCTTAACTGTGACGGAATAACATCTGTCGAAACGAGTTGACCGCACACACCATTCGCAGGTAATGGTATCATGCGGTTGGAGTTGTAGACGCCCTCTAGTGATTTATACTTCAAATTTTGTGCAGCAACCACATCTGCATCAAGACATTTACAGGATTTAGCCGACGCCCTTAGCCAGAGCGACTTGCATTGCATCTCATTACACATCTGAGCAGTTGGGGGATAAGGGCATTGCTAAAGGGACCAACTTTGGGAACTTGTTCATGCTGGGGTTTCAACCTCAGACTTTAAGTAGTCCATCACTGAGCTACCCCTGCCCCAATAACAAACACGACTCCCACCCGAGTCAGGCAATAAGCTGTGCACGATGAGTTTTGGATGGCTGCAACTACTTTTACACATTTTATGGACCATATTCACAGAATGTGACGAAATGAACAGATTAAAAGCAGTATGTTGAATGCTTACTTCCTCCTTGCTTTAAACTACTTTGACTTTTTAAAAGCTGAATTACATTAAACAAAGCTGCAAATTGGTATACAACATGTCCCAGAAGTCTTCATATATTAAGGAAATTAATGCTTTTTAGCATGTCTCTCAAAATATTTAACTCATACTTTATATATTTTATATACATTTCCAGATAGACTGTACACAGGGTCAGAAATTAACACCTGCCAAGCATGAAATTAGGGTACATTTTCCATTTGGTGAGTAAATCTCAGAGGGCTCTGCCACACTGCGGGTTAATGTTTCTTCCAAAATAATCATGGACTTGCATGTTTTTTTTTGTTAGTTTTTTTAATTAATCTTTGTTTTGGTGAGGCTAAAGCTTCATTCTGCTGCTCCTCTGCTGTCTGCAGGTCAGAGCTTCCCAGTGCCAGGTTTACACAAACATGCTGTCTGGGGGAAGTCACCTGGCTGCAACATGTCTGCTGCTAGCTAGTGTTAGCCTTAGGGGAGTGCACCAGATGTGTTAATGCGAGGTCAGTATGAGTGGGAGACAGGCGTCTGTCTACATAGTTAAACTTTGCTAAAAGTATTTCATTTCCTATATGCATGACTTTTGAGACACACTGTATAATGCTGAATTATGATAAGGACACATGTAGAGTATTTGTGTGAAAGATTCAGGGTTTGGCAAGAACACATTGTCTAGCAAACACGGGAAAGACTTTCAGCTTTCTCTCCCTGTAGTATCAATGACCTGGCAACCAGACACCACGGTCACTTTCGATACAGGGGCAACACTTCCTGTCACAACCTGAAATTAAACGTACCAGAAGCTTGAGCATTTCCTTGGTGTCAGGGTCCACCTCAATGATCTCCTGGTCCAGGGCAGAAACCTGTAGAGAGACGAGAGAGAAATTACAATTTAGTGAACCGTGAGATCTTAAAACGCCTTTCTCCATGCTGCTCCTGGAGTGCCACAGGCTTTTAGTGTTTTTATCTAACTTACTACCCGAGGCTTGCCGGTGAGCAAAAGTTAGGTAAACTGGGAGCACGTAAAACATTAGAGTACTCCAGCACCCTGACTGAGAACCACTGCTCTAACATGTCTGAAACATAAAGGGGTTTGACAGGAACAAAGCAATCCTTCAAACACAGGGATGATTTTCAAGTTTCTTTTCCTGTAGTATAAATGACCTGGCAACCAGAGACCAAAGTCACTTTCGATACAGGGTCTGTGTCGACACCAAATTATTTCACAGAAACACAAATGTAATTTAAATGTGGGATCAACTGCTCTGTCTAAACATCTCTACTGTTGTGCTAAAGCAGAGAATTGTTGACCACCTCTGCAAACATTTGTCTAGTTTCAACTGGATATATGCATAAATAGAAAAAACCCCAGCTAATATTGAAATCTGCCATTTGTTTCCAACATGCCACATGTCCACAAGTAAAACGCATGAAAATTAAAAGTCACATCAATAAAGTTCAGCACAACCACTGAACTGACGAGACTATTTCACAAAGTCCATTTTACACATTTAAAAACAGTGAGCTCTCCAAGTTCTGCACTCTTGTGGAGAATACATTTTCATAAAGATGTGTGCTGACCACCATCATGCAAGCAGTGATTACACAACTAATCCAATTATATTTTAGCCTGAAAATTGACAAATTACACTAAACTAATCAAAGATGCGATGACAATTCAATTCAGAAAACACAGTAGCTATATAATATCTATCTATATCTATATATAAATTAAATGGGGGAAAAATGCACTACGTAGTGCAGAAAAAAATAAAATGGCTGCATGTGCAGATGTGACGCAATTACTCAGAGGAAACCAATTTAGAGTACAGTTCACACTGAGTGCATCAGTGATGTGTGAAGCACAACAGCAGAGAGTTAAAAACAAACCACAATGGGCAAAAAAAAATGAACTTATTTTTCTGATTAATAAATAAAAATAATAATGAATAATGTAAAAATAATGTTCACTCAGCAGCCATCTTGAGGCATTTATCTTGCCAGTCAGTCACGACCAAGGCAAAGGGAAAATACCTTTAAACAAGATACTAATCTATAGGGCTGCAAAGTGAACAATTTATCTCACTGGAGATCACACTGAGCAACTGTGCTTTCTGCACCATAATCTGGTGCTGCTGAACCCGGACTGATAGTTGTGACTCAGTACAAACTACTAGTTCAGTTTAAATTTCACTAACTTTATTCAGACTTTCCCTTACTTAGTTTACAAGAAATCAGACAGCTTTTTATTTTTATTTTAAAACTGCTAACCTTATAAGAAACGCTACTGGAATACCAAAAGGGACCGAAAATATTATAACTTACACTGCTCACCCACCTCATTATCATTTACTTCTCTAGTGTCATGCATCAATAGAAGATCCAGTGTGGATTCCAAAAGTGTCAACCATAAGTATTAAGATTCCAAGGAATCATAATTAATCATACACTAAAGAGGGAGAACACTCGCCCCAATCACAGTGACAATAGTCAGCTATGTGCGTCTGTGAGAGGGCAGGTAGTTTTTTGTCCATATATGTTACACTGCCCATGCATGAGGAGCGGTTTGAAAAAATGCCGTGATGGATCTCCCTGGTAGCATCCCTCGGAATTTTTTTTTTTTTTTAAATCAAGCATGGGCAAATGTGCAATTAATGTGCAACTCGTCAAGTATATGATGGGCATAACATTGACTTTCACCTGAACAACAGGAAACACAAGAGTCAAAGTGAGAACACGTGCTTCGATCATTTGTTTTTGAACTAATGAACTGACTCTTTTCCTACTAGCGTCACTAGTGCTTTTTTTTTTTTTTTTTCCACGCTGCTGACTGGAACTAATAATGCTGCAATCACAGGTACAGATAAAACATGAAGGAGGGGGAAAAAATCTCAATAAAAAAAAAAAAAAGGCAAAACCATTCAGACATGTCCATTAATGTATAGTAGGTGTTTAAAAAAAAAATAAGCACAAAAAAAGTTTTCTGCTGTAATTATCTTTTCTGCATTTCTGTTACAGATAATGTATGCATAAAATAAGCAGGTAATAGGGAATAACAGAGCTAAGGCATACCTCTGGGACATAGTTGTCCCTCCTCTCACGCTCCTCCTCCTGTAGTTTGATGGAGATGCCTCTGACTGGCCCTCTCTGGATGCGCTTCATCAGATGGGTCACATACCTGCAAGACATGGCGTTTTATGCTTTAACTTCAAGAGCACAGATGGTTATACCTAAATCATGCACAAAAAGGCAACCCTCATTGCTCCTGTGTGATTTAACTCTAAACCAAGACCTACGAGCTTTCTTGACTGACCATCTAAGGCAAGAGGAACTTGTCAAATTGTTCTATGAAAATGGATTGAGGTGTGGTCAGTCAGTCAGAAACTTTAACTCCAAAATCTCTTTCAAAACAAAGATTCTTAAAGTTGGGTTAATAAAACAGAGCATGGGAGACTTTTTTTTCCCCCCCCAAACAAAACAGCAGCTGAAATCACGACCAATTTAGAATTTTTATAGGTAACCTGATTGGGTCAAGTGAACCAACTAGGACAGGTTTAATTCAGACAAAGCTGATGTTCTTTCAGAGGAAAGAAAGAATAAACAGCTTTATATCTAACATTAGGCCTGAAACGATTCCTCGAGTAATTCGATTACAAAAAATGATTGAGGCAAAATCTCCTGCCTCAAAGCTTCTAATTAATTTTAAAAGCTTGCATTATGTTTTTGCGCAATTATTTGTTTGGCGCAGCGCGCTTCCGGATGCAAGCTGCCAGTAAACACCGACGAAGAAGAAGCGCTTACGTCACCCACAAAGCAGAAGGAGATGCAAACAATTGGCTGTGTACTGATTTGAGGGAGCGTTCTGTTGCGGGCTGCAAAATGGAAAGGAGTGATAAAAATATCAGCGAGCCAAAGAACTTTTAGTTCTGAAAGTTAAGTTGCACAACTTAGTGTTTTGTAATTATTTATTTTAATGCTTGCCTTAGTTTTATTGATACTTAAAACCATTTGAAATACCTTTTTTTTTTTTTGCATCTGAGAAAATACTTTAAAATAAGCCCGGTAATGCACTTAATTCATCTCAGTCAACTTTAAGCTATTCCTTGTATTGTGAATAATGACTATTTTTGATAAAATGCTGTATGCATTTAAAAAAATAAAAGTTGATTTTTCTAAAAAAAGCAATTAACCTTTGTTTCTCTTATATAATTTACATTGCTGTTTAAGCAAAAAGTACATTTTATCCAATTACTTGATTCATTTTTTGGTAGAATACTCGATTACTAAAATATTCGATAGCTACAGCTCTACGTTAAATATACATACAGTATCTATCAATATACACCTCCACACATTGTGGAACATACGACAAACATAAGTGTGGCATAGTTTGGTGGTTTGTAAATCATACAAGTGAAATTCCTGCAAGCAGTTTTGTAACCGTGCCTCCAATAACAAAAATGGACTTCATAACTTAAACACTTCTGTTATACAGCATCCTAACACTCAGTATGACTGCTGATCAATCCCTGCTATCTGATGCCACCCGGTAGGTTCCCTGTTGAGTTTCTCCCGTCATTTCTAAGAATTTTTCCTCGTCACCACGGCTTTTGCTCATCAGGGACAATCATCGATTCTGTAAATTTTTGGTTCTGTAAGGGTGCTTTGCAACAACCATTGTTAAAAGCACTGTATAAATAAAACTGAACAAAATTTACTATTACAGTTAATGGGAATTAAAAAAAAAAAAAAAAAAAAAAAGAGAGAGAGAGACCCGTTTCTGATGCAAAGCACGAGAAAGTGTGTGAAAGATTCAGGGTTTGGCAAGAACATGTCTGGCAAACACGGGAAAGATCTTTCAGTTTCCTCTCCCTGTAGTATCGATGACCTGGCAACCAGACACCACGGTCACTTTCGATACAGGGATGACACTCGTGACTCTGGCCGGGAGGACCGGTCAGGTTCTTACCCAGCGATCTTGTTGCGGAGCTTTTTGCTGGGGATGATGGCGATCTCCTCGCACACACGCTTGTTGGTGTGGAAGTCATTGCCCAGGCGGGTGTAGTACTTCTCGATGATAACCCGAGCGGCCTTCTTCACCGTCTTTGTCCTGACACGGCCCTACAAGCAAAAACATCCTCAGAAATTAAGATGACCCTCAGAACCAAACATTACAACTACCTAATATCTCTGTACAACAGCTCGATGTCAGTGTCAAAATCCAGGAGATAGACAAGTGATTTTTGTGCTACATTAATCTAATTCTACGACTAACTGGTGTTAATTGCTTTTCTGATATATATAAAACATAGTAGAGCCACATGGAGGGAGAGAACAGAGGGTTTGTAGCTCTTGAAAGCAGTGACGACCCTAATCATGTGTACTTGAATGATTATTCTTTGCTTTAGAAATGAAAAGTCTCCAACAGCTATTTGCTAGCCAGGGGCTAACTAAATGTCTTTGGTCATTTTCTAGTTCCTATTTATATTTAGAGTGTTTATTTACTTAAAATATGTCTATAGAATGAGGCAGAGAAAGAAAAATTTACTAATTTATTCACTGTAATGCATAAAATACGCGGTCAGTACAGTCTGTGAGCAGTTTCCCCTCTGGTGTCAGCTAGCATTACGTTAACCATCGTACGAGCCGTCTTCTTCAGCCGCTTATTTATTTATTTTACAAAAAAAAATAAAGCCTCTATGCGTTTAATATTCACACATCCACAACGCAAAACATTTCTCCTAAACGACTGACTGTTTAACAGCCTTCCATTGAGTGTATAAAACGAGGATTGAATTAGATTTTAACGACAGTGAAAATTTCAGGTACCCACCATGTTGGATCAGGTTAGCCGAAGAGAGCCTGAAAGAGCTCCACCGGAAGTTTAAAGCACAGACCGGAAGCACTATTAGAGACCTACTGCCGCCTTCTGGCACGGAGAAAGCTGTACAATAAATGAGACTATTAGCAATCTGACGTTATGTTATGAATTCAACGTATTTACAAAACCTTTTTTTCCAGTGGTTGCTTACAGATTTATGACTTCTTACATCTGTCACTCAGTACTGTTATTTTCTTACAGTACCTGGTCCAACCCTGAGCTTAACCAGTAAAGCCCACCATACTGCACACACTCACTGTTCACTTTATTAGGAACACTTGTACATAAGTATTCAATCAGTTGGATGAGGATTCACATTAAACATCAGAATAAAGAAAGAATGTGATCTCAGTAACTTTCCATAAAAAGGTTTTGGTAGACCATACCAGTACCATAGTTTACACTTTGGTTTACACTTTTGGCCGTACATATACTACAGTGTGGTACATACGTCTACCATGAATTATACCAAGAACGGTATGGTACTGTGGAACACCTACCAGGATACTGTCAAAAATATGTTATTCCTATACTATACTGCCACTGCCGTACCCAATGAGGACCACGGTATTCCTCAAAGTACAGGGCTTGAAACTGGGTTTATCAAATCGTTCTATTCAAAATAGTTTGATGTGTTTCTGGTCAGTCAGTTGGAAACCTCATCTCCGAAATTTCCTTCAAATCTGTGATTCTCAAAGTTGGATAATTTTTTTTTTTTTTTGCAAGTTAACTTTGATATACCACTGAACTTTGGTAGCTACTGCAGTAACCAATACGTACCACAAAATTCACCAAACTACAGTGGTACATACCATGTATAGTAGTACCATGGCACCCACTGATGTCCCACACTACCTACTCTGGTACTCCAATAAGTCCAATAATGCCTACCATAGTAATATCTGAAGACAGATATTGTACTGACAGATTCCAGGAGGGTGATGGGAAGATTTAAGGAGTACTTTGAGGAGTTGATGAATGAGGAAAACGAAAGAGAACAAAGAGTAGAAGAGGTGACTGTTGTGGAACAGGGAGTAGCAAATATTAATAAAAGTGAGGTGAGAAGGGCATTGAAGAGGATGAAGAGTGGAAAGGCTTTTGGTCCGGATGACATACCTGTGGAGGCATGGAAGTGCTTAGGAGAGGTGGCAGTAGAGTTTCTGACTAGTTTGTTTAACAAGAT
>JAQMYJ010000012.1:21028724-21051889 GCA_030014305.1 Clarias laeviceps
ACCAAAGAGGAGATTTATGGATGCAGTGAGAGAGGACATGAAGTTAGTTGGTGTGAGAGAAGAGGATGCAGAGGATAAGGTTAGATGGAGGCAGATGATTCGCTGTGGCGACCCCTGAAAGGGAACAGCCGAAAGACAAAGAAGAAGAAGATGGTAATATCTGAAGTATTACAGTAATACTATGGTATATCAGGGTATGTATTGGTTTACCATAGTAGAAATGGGTTTGACTATGGAATGGATGTTTGTGCTAGATGGGCAAGTTTAAGTTTTTTTTTTTTTTTTTTTTTTAATCTATTGAGGGTCAGTTCTGTGAGCAAAAACACTTTGTTGATGTTAAGGTTCAGAGAAGAATTGCCAGACTGGATCAAGCTGTCAGGCTGCTATTGAAACTGAAATAACCGCCCTTTCATGGTGACTATGCACAACACATACACTGATCAGCCATAACATCATGACCACCCACCTAATATTGAGTAGGTCCCGCTTTGCCACCAAAACAGTAATAATCTACGTGCTCTGACACCTTTCTGTTGGAACCAGCATTAACCTTTTCCTCAGTTTGAGCTAGAGTAGCTCTTTAATTAGATCGGACTACACAAGCCAGGCGTTTGGAGTTGCTCTGACCCAGTTGTCTAGCCATTACAATTTGGCCCTTCTCACAGGAGCTACATTTTCAATATCTCTTTCCCATGGCGTCTGTAAGTGGGTGGGATATAGTGGGTGGGCAACAAGTAAACCTTGGTTGATGTATTGGAAGAAAAAAAAGGGCAAGCATGAGGATTTGAGTGACTTTGACAAGAGGGAAATTGCGACCGGGGCAAAGCATCTCCAAACCTGCAGCTTATGTTGGATGTTCCTGGTCTGCAGTGGACAGGACATACCAATTCACCAGGTTTACCGTTGGACATGGGGAGTGAAGGCTGGCCCGTGTAGTCCGATCCAATAGAAGAGCTACTGTAGCTCAAATTGAGGAAAAGGTCAATTGCTGGTTGTGATAGAAATGCGTCGGCACATCACTGTTATTGTGGCAAAAGGCAGGGGACCTACTCAATATAAGGCTGATGGTCATAATGTTTATGGCTGATTGGTGTATATACTTTTTATGCATATACGAAAAAAAAAAAAAGTCCTGTTATACAAAATCATAAATCTTTATAGTATGTTTGAGTGACTGGTTCTAATGTAATGCAGAATGTTAGAATGTGGGTTTATTTATTTATTTTTAGCAAAGTCATTGTTCATCATGATGTTCCAATACAAATTGACTCAGACACCAAGTGAAGGGTAAGAGAGGGATTTTTTTTTTTATTTAACATTAAAAAAGGGTCCAAACTTGAGCTACCCCTTCGGGTTGAAGGAATAAAAAGTGTTTATCAATGCCTCTGAACAATGGCCATTACACAGAGAGGCTGCCTGTCTGTCTAAACACAAAACTTCCCCAAACCTCAAAAACTAATGGATTCTTCACAACTGGAGCCCTTTAGCACAGTTAAAACAAAGATAAAATTTGGAAACGACATTCAACATTTTAACACACAATATTAATACATTTTGGGGTCCCGTTTTATCCAGATGCACATTAAGCCCTGATACCACTTTACATGAACAAAGCTTCCAGTTAGTACTCCTCACCAACAGCATTAAGTCCAAGATAAGGATACAATAATGAGGGAAAGAAAATTGTGAAAATCACCTTTCTTTAACTTTCCTTAGCTCTCATGTATCGGTGTTGCCT
The DNA here is from genome assembly GCA_030014305.1 of Clarias laeviceps. NCBI lineage: Eukaryota > Metazoa > Chordata > Actinopteri > Siluriformes > Clariidae > Clarias > Clarias laeviceps. Next base: position 21,030,463 of record JAQMYJ010000012.1, read on the forward strand.
TATACAGATAAAACAAGGCAGAGAATAAAATCCATCTTCGTAACAGACATTTTTATCTTGAGACCATCAAACAATTAAATATTTTACATCATTTACAACCGATCCTGACTGATCTCGATGTGGTTTCATTAGTGGTTTTAGTTCCATCATATATGTGGTTGGGAGATTAAACAAGGGAATGTGCTTTTCTCAAGCTGAATCTGAAATAATCAATTTTAACATGATATAATTATACATTTATTTCACTTTCCAGAGTTGTTCCACTTCTTGTTCCATAAACAGCACTTTTAAAATAAGGCATAATGTGTAAACAGGGAATCGGATTGCATGTTTTACGACTGTAGCTTTGAGAAAAGGAATGAATTCTCTAAACACGCCCTTGTTTCTGTAGGGCATATGGGTATGCGAGCACAATCTCTCAATGTGCTCAGGAATTACACAGGAAAAGGAAACGAGCATGGAATTGTTGACGAGACACAAATCATGATAGAAGTTGATGATGCTTGAACCAGTGCTGCAGAAAGAAAAGAATACACGTCTCCCACAATATAAGTTTTCCCCAATGCCCCAGTGAACCAGTGTTTGAGTGAATCAAAGCAGATACCAACTTGTGGCATACAGGATTACAGTAGTATGACTGTAACTTTGCCTTTCGCTCTACAAAAACTCAGAAATCAATGTCAAATGTAAAGATAAAAGCTTCTATTTATAATAATATGATCTTAAACAAATTCTAAATACAACAGTGTACAATCAATTTCAGGAGCAACTATACAAGACCAAATAAGCGAGCATGATGGCTAATTTAGGAGAAAAGCACAGATCCATTTATTCACCCCACCAGGAGGTGCCGTGCAGACCTTAGTGTTCTCTGAATAAATGAAATAAAAATATTCACAAATATTCACAATCAATAAAATTACAAAATAAAGTTACCACATACACTCATATGCACTGTAAATGCACAAACACACGCATAAAATTTCCCATTTGAGGCATGGTTCATTAAATACAAAATAATTGTTAAATTTTTTTGTCTCAAGGCAAAATCTGAGAAATGGCCATCATTTAGGCTGCAATTATTTATCCATATTGAAAAACAAACAAAAACAAACAAACATAAGAACCAGTTACAGTACAAAAGTTCTGCAGTAGAATTAATGCTATAAACAGGCAGCTGCTTGTTAGATTACAGATGAAGATTACAACATTCACCCAAACAGAAGCCAAGCAGAAGTATAACCCAAGTTGACGTACTGATTCAGAACATGACGCATTTAAAAAGAAACGTTAATTTAGCTTTCTCTTCAGCACTTGAGTATGTCAAAGTGGAAACACTGCTTACTCAAGACGCAACATCTCCGTAGCATCTTGGGCATTAAGCCAAACACTCTTTACATCCAATCACGACTGAGTATAATTAGTTTCACGTAAATCACATGTCAAGGTAGGACAGGCTTGCAGTCCATCTCTGCTTTCATTTAAGAATTAAAGTTAACAATCGTAAATGTGTACCTAGGTATGAAAATTGCAATTATCTGACTAGTGCGTCTACACCTCTGTACTTAAGGCATTACACAGCATCATCAGCAGGGACATGAGAGAAAAGACCCGACAATGTGAAAGAGCGATACTTTCCTCCTTACTGCACTAGCAGATGTTACAGAAACCATCAATATACAGAAATCTACTGGCCTCATCTGTGGGGAAACCATAATGTGAAAATATAACACACAAATAAGACGAAAGTGAGGGGGGGGGGAAACAAAAACTTAGTGGTGATCGAGAATTCTATCCTTTAAGACTTGAAAATGGATATTGCACATTTAAAGCTGAACATTTCTATACAACTGCACGTAGCCAATGCACTCAGCAAGCTGAAGCTAAAACGAGTGGTACTGATTTGGGCTTTCTCGTTTACACCCCTGCTGTAAATGTGCTAAGAGACGTCATGGATTTGGATCATGCAAACTACAATATGATTAAATACACAGTTCAATGAAATATGGCTTTTGGTTACCTAATCAAACATTTTACATGCCACAAATACCTTCAGGATAAATACTTCAATATATTGAATCATTAATTTTTTTTTTTTTTAGATTTTGGTCTTAGGGGAGAAAATCCTTCGTAAACCAGTCATCTATGAAAAACCCCTTTAGAAATTTGAATGTGTTATACATACTGATGTATGCATTGCACTTTACATGCAATAATATTTGTCTCCAGTGTAACACATTCATTTTACTGTGCCTGTTATTGTGTGGTAGAGTTTGGAACGTTGCCTTAAACGAGCTACTTTGTGACGACACAGTGCTTATGTGTTTATGGGTGCAAGTAAGGCAGGATGCATACAGTAAATGGACATTTATATTCAAACTGCACAGAACCTGTTGAAGAAAACTGCAGCAAAGTGGAAGCTGTGCTATTGAGTCCAGATACCACCAGGCAATGAATGGCCAAAAGCATGGGGAAAATCGACAAAATAAAATCAAGAAAAACAAACAAAAAAACACAAAAAAAAAAAACAACAAAAAAAACAGGCCAACCACAAGAACAAGAAAGGTCCTTGAAAGGGTTGAACATTTGAGAAAAGTTAAAATGTCCATAGCAAAATACAACCCTTCAGGAAGTAATGTAGAGTGACTGTCCTATACTGACTCGCTGTTCATAGGGACAGACATCTGTAAAAACATTATACATAAATAAAGGAATATCAGGATGAAGAGGCAAATTAAGAGAGTGCAAAGGGCCGACAGTCCTGTCCGGGTGCCCCTGGACTGTTAAGAAGCTTAACATTCTTGCACGGCCGCCGTATGTACTGTATGTATTGGCCTTGAAAATTTCCAGCTGTAAATGTGTCTCCATGGAGAGGCTCACATCAGCAGTGCAGTGAAAATAAGCAGAGGAATATTTCGGCTCATTTGTGCCTTGGGGAACTCTTCTTCCTTTTACGCTTGAAGAAGCAGCAGCACCTGGGGTGAAGAAGAGATCAGAACTATGTGTCAAGGTCAGGCACGTATATCTGTAATAATTCATAATAAAATAAATCAGTGTGTTTGTGAAAGTCATCACGTGAACCACACGAAGTAAAACGCGCACACACAAAAAACCAACAAAGCACAAGACAACAGAAACATGGCCATTAGTAGGACGATGTGTAGACATGCAGTTGAGAAAGCATGGCATTGTGTCAGACGACTTCTGGGCTGCTGCCTCATATTCAACACCTTATATTCAGATGGTAACTCAAGACCAAATAATAATCTTTTAAAGTTAGTTAGAGAGAGACGCCCTTTCCAGTCAGTTTGATAGTACTGTAGTATGTAAAGCATTAGCTCTAGGTCAGTATTAGCGTTCCCCCTGTGTGCCCAACCCTGGATTGGGATGAGTACAGGGAAAGGAAGACTCACCACAAGTTGAGCATTTTCACGCAGCTACAGAAAGCGTAGAGAGAGAGATAGAGATTAAATACTGTACACACACCGAACAGGTGAAGTGAAAGCACATGCACCGTATAAAAGGTGACTGGAAATGTGACAGACATACACACACGAGGCAAGAGCATTGTGTACAAATAGATGACAAAAATGAGGTGGTATAAAAGAGAAGCAGCAAGACCCTGTGAAATCAAAATGAGAGGACAAAACCTTCACAGCAAAAAGGCAAGGAAATACAGGACACAGGTACAGCAGAGGAAAACAAGAGTAAAACAAACAAACAAAAACAAACGCACTTGGCCTCATCCACTACGTCCACTTCCGCCTGCGTTGTTATTGCCGTGTTAGATGGGGGCACCAGAGGGTCGTCGGCATTCAGCTCCCCGTTGGTTGAGCTGATCACCTGCAACACAGATTGTGCTCAATCACAAAGCAGTTCATGGAAATATGAAGGACATTTATAAAGTCTATGCCAAATTATTTTTAGACACTGGTAAATTTAACACCCACTGGAAAAGAAAGAACACTGTTGCAGGATGAGTCAAATAAAAACCTGTTTTGTACATATTTTGGATGTTGTTGATTAAACATAGGTGTCACAAAGTGTATTGTGTGGCTACATCTCAATTTCATCTAATTCAATTTTTTTCATTTAGTTCTTCTAATTTTCTGCATTGTTCAGTTAAAAAAAAAGAAAGAAAAAAAATCGTTCACTTTAAATGTTTTCATTTGGCTCACTCTCATGAAAAAAAAGAAGAAGAAGAAAAAAAAAAGAAAAATCTTTTCTGCAGTTTTTTTGGGGGGGGGGGGGGGTGGAGGGGAGGGTCTATACATGAGCTGGCGTGCAACTACTTATATTCAGTCTACCAAAGCAGTAATCAGATTTTACCTCACTACAGAAACAAGAAATTATCTGCCCACTTAAACGACCATGAGCATAACTGCACCTAGTTAGAAATTTAGATACATGACTTTAGTGCATCTAGAAATAAATACAAATACACCAACGCACCACAATATGACTCATAAGCATAAAAATAAATTTAATCCTTCAATAGCACTGTTCACAGGCTCTTTACACTGCTGGGGAATGTAGCGATCAATTAGTATGCTCACTTACACCCATAACACATATGATTTACGCACAAGATATGATTTATTTTTTATAGCTTTTGGCTATAATTAAATTAGAGATATGCACTAGAGAGCCAAAAGTATGTGGACACCTGACCATCATATTCATCATCCCTGACCTTGGACATGAACTTTGAAAAACAAAGTTGTCCCAGTGCTTGAGTTCACTAATGCTGTTGTGGATGAATGATCACAAATCTCTATATGCTTCTATCTCTGTTGCTTCCTTAGATCTCGACAAGAATTTCACCAAAAAGGAAACTTGAAAAATGTTCATAACAAGAGTATTTCTGAACTCAAAAACACTGATCGTTAAACTTTTTAACGATCAGTGTTTTTGCACTTTTTTGTTACCTGATTTTAAATAGATGATTATGATTACATAGTTTGGGTAAATTAGTATTAAAATTCGTATTTTTTGAGAGAGGTTGTGAGTTAACAAAATAGGCGCTATGGCTTAGCCAATCATGTCTGGTATCCAAATGACCAAATATTCCATGTATAAAGTTTTAAAATCATTCTTGATCGAGTCTTTGCAGGTTCGGCTACTGTTGAACAAATTAACACACACTACTATCTCACGGGCTGCTCAGTGACGACTAAAAGCTTGTTTAATAGCAGTTAGCTAGCTTATCTCCTACGAGATCTAACGAGATGAAAAATCACAGATCGGCATAGTAATTGACACTTGCATTCTACATGAGGTGCAGAGACGTTCCCAGACAAATTTTAGTCATAAATTTGGCCTTAATATCATCTTTCACAAGCTGTTCTATGCAGATCATTTTGAATAGTTTGAAAATTAGTTGTTTAGCATATATTTGTGTACCCCATGCATAGTCCTCTCATGAATAATGCTTGGGTACAGAATGTTCATGAGAATTATAACAAATGAGTCTACTGCTCAGCTTGTTGAAATGAAAGGGGAGAAATGAAAGGAAATAAGCAGCAGTGCTTTAGCTCTGTAGTGTGGCAGAGACGAGGTGAGGGCCGGTGCGTGCAGATCCTCGCTTTACCTGTGCAGAGCCCCCATGCCGATCAGAAGCCATATATGAGCTCAGGTAAGACAGGTTGGTGTGCCGATGAGGCTGCGTGTCCCATGCTCCCCTGTGCTCCGAGCTGACCGCCTGCCCCCCACCAAGCACCAAGATCACAACAAGAAAGGAGAGAGAGAGAGGGAGAGAGATGCAGGTGGCCATGCATTGCACAGACAGCATAAAACAGACAGACATGGAGGACAGCGGCAGGACAGAGAGGTGTTAAGACATGTGAATGTGACGCAAGCAAAGTGGTAACGAGAGTAAAGAGCAACACACACACACACACACACACACACACACACACACACACACACACACACACACACACACACACACACACACACAAAAGTTAAAATAACTCCGACTGACTTGAAAAGAACAGAAAAAGGCATAAGCTAGTGGTATGTGTCTGGACCGCCTGCATGTGAGCTCAAGAGCACTTTCCGAATAAGTACGATTATGCAAGCGGCTAATATTCAGCATGATTCATCTCTCCTTTCAGCCATTCTTTCAAGCCAAAATACAAAGCGCTGCTCTAATACTGCTGTCCTTTAAAATCAGTCCAAAACAACAAATTACCCATCCATGTGCTCTCGGAGTGTTACCATATTCCAAGGCCGTGGCCGGTCTGCCGTACTGCAGGGGATTTTAAATGGGAGCCTTTGTCTCTTTGGGCAGAACGTCCTTCCATTCGTGAAATGCATGAAGCCCATGGAGAGAGGATAGCCACTGAATGTGATGAATGAACACAAGGCAAGGGCATGTGGCTTCATTTTTTTTAGTCTTATTATTTTTAATCATTAAAAATGATTTTTTTTTTTTCCTTCAGGAAGCATTTCAGTAGGTATACACTCATAGGAAAACTAATCCAAGAAGAGCAATTTCAGATGCTTCATGAATGTAGGCCCTGGCTGATGGCTGTAGTTAAGGAGCAGTCAGAGATCAGCTAGAGCAGCGTCAGTACAGAGAGAGTAGCACCACTCCAGCTTAACCAATGGAGCCCAGGCAGCGCGGCAAATCAGGATGCAGCAGGGCCGCTGGAGGAAGGGGGTGGGGCTGGAGCTTTTCCAGGATGGAAATTAATTTAGCTCTCCAAGGCTATCTTCCTGATTCCACTGCTCTTTGTTTCACTCTCTCATCAACCCTCCCTATACTTTCAATACATTGCATACCTAATGTGGCATTAAACATCTAAACAGATCAGAATCACGTTTTCTCTATGAATTCTCAGTATTCTATGAATAATATATTACACTGATGCTGTGTACCTGGTTCCGCAGTGGCTGATGTTGTGAAGGTCTTTCTCGGTTTGCGTGAGATTCTCTAGTAATAGCAGAGGCTCCTGAATCCACATGAACTGAGCCGACCGGTGTCGGCTGGGAGACAGAGACAGAAATTAAGGCTGGTTTAGAGAAGTTCACAAAATGCACATATGACCAGCTTCTGACTGGAAAAACAATATTTAAGCTTCCACTTTATTAGCAACTACAAAAGGAACCATAGATTAGCAACTACTAAAAGCTGTGACGCCATACGGTAAGTACTCACAATCGGTCTGCCGACCCAGTCGTACGTGTAGTCGAATGTATATCCTTTCCTTTCAAATAGTTCAGTGAAGAGAGTCCTTAGATACTCATAATCAGGCTTCTCGAAGAAATCTAACCGTCGTACATAGCGCAAATATGTAGCCATCTCCTCTACAGACACAAAGAAGACAGCAGTATGATCCTAACCCCATTCACAAACTGTATGTAATGTCACAATTCGGTATACATTATCATTATAACCTTTATTACGTTGAATAGCACACTAGTCCGACTGACCTCTACGCAACATCTACCCATTTTGTCTCATATTCTTATCGTTAAAATATAAAATGTATAGAACATTCATAGAATATAAATCATTCTGGTGATTGCTCATTACCTATGGCATAGGTTACTGTTTTTCACAAAATGCAACTCAATTAGGAACAGCAATATAATAATTTATGCAAATGCAGTTCAAGTCTATCTTAACATTAAGCTTCTAAAGACAGAAAGAGAGAAGTCCAGTCATACCTGGAAAGTTCTCACAGAGAACCTCAATGGGAGTGTTTCGTTTGGTGTCACCAATTTTCTGATAACGTTCTTTCAATGTGTCTGCCTGTTGCACGGGGGAGAAAATCATTCACCCAACAGACTAGTGAAAAGCATACCTTATTCAAGAAAGATGAGAAATAAAGCTCAGGGGAATAATGCCACCAGTCACACTGACCTTCAGCCCCTGCCATGGCAGACTACCCCGCAAGAAGTACATAACCATGTGGCCGAGTGCTTCCAGATCATCCCGCCTACTTTGCTCTTAAACGACATAAAGCAAAGTAAGTTTTTATTATACCAGCTGATCTCTTACAACTCAATAAACCAAACTCAAGGCTGGCATGTATAGAAACGCTTAGAATAAAATGTCAGGTGTTTGTATGTGTCTGGGTGCACCTTTTCCCAGATGTGTGTTGATGGACATGTAACGCGCTGTCCCAGTCAGGCTCTTGTGTTCTCTGTAAGGTATGTGTTTTTTCGTCTCTGGGTCGATGTATTCTTTTGCAAGACCAAAGTCAATTATGTGGATGATGTGCTCCTTTTTACTGCCCTGACGCCCAATCAGGAAGTTCTCTGGTTTGACGTCCCGGTAGATGAGGTTTTTTGAGTGGACATATTCCATCCGAGTTATCTGTGCATACATGACAAAATAATAAATCAGTTAGAACAATTAGTCAACATTTAGAATATTTGGGCTCCCTGAATTAACTAGCAACACTATGTTACAGGTTACTTCGGTGAGCTTTTCAACCTAACTTGACATTACATGAGAAAGCTTAAACACCATCTTCATTATGAGCCGGTACAGAAACAAGATGCTCGTTTTTTTTTTTTTTCGTTTTCTCCTTCTTTAACACATTTGATTTAACTTGTCAGCTGATTAACAGACCCCTCACAAGAGGAGTCACACAAGATGTGCTGAAAAAACACAAAAAGAGCCCAAGACTAAATGGGATCCACTTATGCAATCAGGCAAGTGGTTGCAAACCTCTCAAAGAACAGATCATAGACTTTTGTGCGTTTAGTGAAAGCTATGCTTACCAGCTGAATTGCAATCATGAGGACCGTCTTCAAGGAGAATGTTCGGTCACACAGGTCAAACAAGTCCTCCAGACTGGGACCTAGCAGCTCCAGAACCATTGCATTATATTTTCCACAAGGGCCAAAGTAGTATACCTGTGGTAAACCTTCCACTGAGAGAACAAGACAACAAGTTACCTTTTATTTGCTAACAAATTTCAATAAATAAATAAAACAAAAAGCCACACAGCTGACTGCAACTTAACTTCAATAAGAAAAGTTCTACATAAAAGACTGCTTTTCGAAAACTATGTGCACAAAAAGTTCATTCAAGAACAAGGTATAAATTAACAAAAAAAAAAAAAAAAAAAAAAAAAAGAATTACAGTAGAGTTACAGATAGCAATGTCTGATAAATCATGATGAGAACCATATTCTGGTTCCTCTGTTGCTGACAAAAGCTTACTTGACATGAATGCCTAACAAAATGAAGTGATACTGGAAAAAAAAAAGAACCATAAAAGGAATTGAACTTTGAGAGATGAAACAGAAGAGGATACTGGCTTTTCAGCTATGACGCGCACAGGAAAAGACAAGCAGCGAGGTAAACTGATTGCTTGCTTTCCAATTTCTGCTCGGTCATCTCTGAGTGACTGACTCACCGTCATCTGAATATTATATACATTTATATATCTGAATATTAGCTACATGTTCGAATATGTTAGCTCTGACTGAGTAATCTGATTGGGCGAGAAGCAGTCCACGAGTGGTGGTGATATAAATAAACACACAAATCATAATCTGTAAATGATGTTTGTGGAACTGTTGTATAAAAGCAATATCACACTCGAGGTTGTGATGTTGTAGTGAATATCAGTATGGCTGTGATATCTTCTGTAATCTGGCTGTGCTCTCATGCCTACGATCGCATCATAACCGTGCTAATATTCAGCACAACAACACTTCCTTCCTCGTGATATTCCTTTTGTCTAGGAAAGTACTCAAACAGAAAGTACATTAAAAATTACCCCAAACCATTAGCCGAAATAAATACCATGCACCATACAATGTTCTCCTCATCAAAACCATCAACCTGAGCACTAGTAGATCTGATATTAGTGCATTTTTAAACAAACAAAATAAATAAATGTACCCAAATCAAAATAAATGTAAATGTATCCAAATCTTTTAAATTACCAATAATCAAACCATTGGCTAAAAACCCTAACCCATATCAGCTCTAAAACTACAGTGTAGGTAACTATAGATACTGACCAACCACACATTTATCACCAAGATTCTAAAACAGTTTCTAGAATCTTGGTGATAAATGTGTGGTTGAGTTAGCATTGGTTAAAGTAATAAATGACCCAATACTGGCCTCTGATCACGGTTGCACCTCTTTGCTTATATATCGTATTATATTACACATAGTCGGTGCTGTAGGAGTAACGATATTGTTACAGACAATTAGAAAAAAAAAGCTATAACTGTTATGGGATCCATAATTCAGTCCAGATTTAACTACAGTTAGTATTAAATTGATAAAGGTATTAATGTAGCTTCCTTTACTATGCTGATGCACAGCTGCACTATTTCAACCATACCAGATGTCACATAAGGTTAAAATAAATTAGATGCTTGAGTAACTTTGCCCTACTTAATTCTAACGAGGCAGACATACTTTTACTAGAGCCATTGGAAGCTAGAATTAAGCTTTCTAAAACTGTATGTGTTTGTTTTTTCGTTTGCATCATACAGCAGGGAAAAAAAAATAAAAAAATCTATTGCATAATGCTATTCAAATGGCAATTCTTCGGTCTCAGAATTATTGCTATGATGAGGAAAGTTAACATGAACTACTTCATGCATATATTGTACCCTGGCTATGATGACAGGTTTATGGTTGCATAAACCGTTGGTTACTGTTGGAAGTTTAATTTCCCCAGGTATTCAAGTTTATACAGTACCAGAGTGCAACATTCATTAGCTTTAAGCCATGCATTAACTAAATGCAGCTCAGGATGCATGGCATTGTGTTTTATGCCGTCTTATCTACGCCTATTGGTGTCTCAATTTACTGAAAGTCGAGTGCGTAACAGGTGTTTACTCTTCAATGCTGACTCACCATTTTTACAAATCATCACAGCCAGTTCCATTGCCAGTATATCATTCCACTTTAGCATTAATCATCAAGAGAGTTTACCAAACTCTACATGAATCACAGCATGCAGTCTTTGAGAAACCAAACTCAGCCTACACCAGGCTTGAACCACTAGCAACACTGTACCAAACATCTAATGGAAAAATGACTGACAGTCAGAGCAGGAGTCAGTATTAACCTGATGGGATTTGATGTACATGTCTACATTACATAACTGATTTGATTGGGGTACATGTTCAAGTATGAAATAAGGGGTGAGAGAATTTAAGTACAAGATCTATTAATTCATGCAATGAAAGGGATGCGGAATCTCTGTCTTATGAGGAAGTGTCTAGCCCCTGAATATCAAATAACTGTCTTTAGCGTGTACAATGCAATACTGATAGTTCAGTACATGGAAAAGGAGAGAGAGAGAGAGAGAGAGAGAGAAAGAGAGAGAATTTATCAGTTACATACAGAAACACAGCCCACTCACTTCCCTCAAAACCACTGATCACGTATCTGCTGTGACTCACTAAAACAGTGGGACAAACATGGAGATTAGAGGAGTCGAGATATGGGTAAATTAAACAGAAAGGCAAAAGTCCTACACTGTTGGCAGGGGAATAATGTAGTCTCTCGCTCTCTTTCTCTATATATCTCTCTGTCTGTCTCACTCATGTTTGTCCTCAGTGCCAGATGGCATGATAATTCCCCGGGTGTCCTGGCTCCACCCAGCACACGTACACAAGGCTACTATAAAATGTAGCAGATTTAGCAAAATAAGAGAGTTTCACCAACATTTCAAATTAAGCATTTTACACATTATAGCAGCCAATTTTCAGCACTTTGAAACAACAGGATGAAAATTGCATTTTACAATTCAGTAATGCTAGTCTTAGATCTGTTTGCCAGTAGACAAATAAGTGTTTTTTTAATCTTGCAAAAGAAAGCAAGCTACTTGAGAGCGACTGAGGTGCCTTTGGTGGAGATATTGACTGCTGCAATGAGAGGCAATGGTGTGTGCTATTTGTACAGGTAATAAAGAGGAGGAAGACAAAATAACAGGGGTTATCCAAAGGAGTGCTTTTTGTCATTCAGGACAACACTCTAGCATTCTAGATGAATAAAAATACAAGAACCCAACAAAGCTTTCATACTTGTCATTAAGTTAGTTATATTACAGGCTTCATCAATGGGTCCATCATATACTGAATGCGTGCACAGTTCTATAATCTGCTTGTTGTAATCGATCAAGTCACTCAACAAGGTGATTTGCCAGCATTTTTAATAAATTATACAACCAAACCCTGAGGATAATCACAAATAAATTCAACTACCACTTAAACATCTTAGCACTAGCATATCTCCTCATTCAGGTTATCATACAAATCAGTCAATCATGTAAAAGCAGTTCAATGCAAAAGAAAACAATCAATCAATCGGTCATAATCAATCAATCAATCGGTCAAAATCAATCAATCAATCAGATACAGGTCTTCAGTTAAACGCCAGGGTCCGTATTCACAAAGCTTCTTAAGCCTAAAAGTTGCTTGCCATGACGAAATTCTAAGAAAATTCTTAGAATTATGACATTTTCTTAGAATTTCCCCTTAAATTTAGGACCAAATCTTAGTAAAAGATAAAAATGATTAACGAAAGACCTTAGAGACGAAAAGAGTAGAGTGGAGGACTTTTAAGAGGCTTAAGAGTTTCTATAGAAGAGGACAAAATGGCGGAAAGAAGAAATATTCTCCAAACACTGAACGTAAAGCTATAAGTAAACACTGCTCTTCTGTCCAATTTGGTTTTCTTGTTCTTTTACTCCTTTCTATCTCTCTTGGATTGTTGGCTACAAACTGTACCATCCAAAAGTGCAACTTAAATAGACTGTCCTGCAATCATGTAAATAGGTACAAGGTGAACCATTTTTCTCCCATCAATCAAGTCATAAAATCAGTAGGGTAAATACATGCAAGAACTTTAATATAAAGAATTACTGAGTGGAAATTGGCTGCTTCAAAAGTAGACACATTTTCGACATTTGGCTGTTTTAATTAACTTTTAAGATATTCAGCCCATAACAGAAACTTAAAGTAGCATAAAGTAGCCTGCATTCATGATTATACAATTTCTTTATATACAAACATTATGATTTCACGGTCTATTCTATTATTGTCTATTCTATTTTCACAAAGCGCCCATTTACCAGATTTTTTTTATCAACCAATCATAGTCCATGAATTGCTGCATCATGCCTAGTTAACCATATCTCGCTAAGATAAAGGTTTTTGTAAAAGTTGCTCACTTTTTGTCTAGGACTCCCAGCTCGGTCTTTTTAAGCTAAGATAGGAGCTCTCCGAGAATTCTAAGAAGATTTGTGAATACGGGCCCAGAAACTTGAGAAAACCATCTCAAAATGGGTGACAGGACTGGAACCCGATATGATTTACTGTGGTCGCTCATCCACCCATGTTATGCATCCTGAGATGCTTTTCTGTTTTCCATGGTGGTAAAAAGTAGTTTTTTTTTTTCTGTCGGCTTGCCATTTTCCTCTGACCTCTCCGCCATTAACATGGTGTTTCCGCCAGCAGAACTGATGCTCAGCATTCTGTGCAAATCCTTTACTAACTTACAATGTGTGTGAAAATCTCTTGAGATTAGTTGTTTCTAAAATACTTAAACCAGCCCATCTGGCAGCAACAAGCATGTCACGGTCAAAGTCACTGAGATCATATATTTTCTCCATTCTGGTGTGATGCTGCTTCATGAATGGCTGATTTCTGTAACTGCATGAATGAGCAGGTATATATACACATGTTGTTATTAAATTGACTGGCAAGTACATACTTTATTAAATACTTTTTTTTTTTTTTTTAGGTATCAATGTGCTGTGAGGATTTTTGTTAAAAACTGGATTTTTTTTTTTTTTTTTAACTACAATCTTCAACAATAACAAAAGCATGATATTGTAAAGGCATTACAAAAAACTTGCACTTTACAGCAAAGCCACGGTAGCAAACTAAACTTCCTGTGTACGACAACTGCAGCACACTCAGATGCAATCTTATACTGTTGACCTAAATGTGGCATCACTCAAAGGTTAATCTCAAAGGCACTAGGTTACATGGAACGTACACACACAGCCAACATTAGAAGTGGAATTACTACAGACAGTGCAGGGTACGAGACTGATATTAAACAAGAAGAGGCTCTTTGTATTCACACTTGCATGTTATACACATTCTCCTATTAGCACAAACACTCTATATCAGCACAATGAGCATGTGTCTCATCAACACTACAGGGAGAGGGCTGCTGTTGGCACCTGGGCTTGCAAGAATAAAGTGTGTGTGTATGTGTGTGTGTGTGTGTGTGTGCGTGCAAAAGTGGGAGAGAAATAGAGCATGAGAAAGAAGTGTTTCTTTATACAACACTCCTACTTAAAATGACTCAATTTGTTTAAGAGTGCAATTTTTTTTTTCACAAACTTTGATCATTAACCAGCACTCTCCATGCCATTCCATCAACATTATGATATAACACTACAAAAGGTTACAGGACTGAAAAAAAAAAATGAAACTAAACACTTGGAAATAATATTGGAAATTGAAATAAACATGTACCTGTATAGAGAAAGAGAGACCGAGGTTTGACAATTAGTGCATGTGTGTTGCTTTAGGTGAAAGAAAAAGGGAAGGGCATGCGTGTTTGTGTGTGTGTGAGAAAGAGATTAGTCACCTGTGCTGCCGAGGGTTTTATAAAAGCGATACTCCAGATGCAGCTGGGGCGCCCTTGACTTCACAGGTTCCTGAACAACAAGAATAAGAACCAGGAGAAAGATAACAAATTTGGTAACCTCGTAGTGTACATGCAAGATTAAAATCTACCTTCACAGACAACAGCAGCATCACAATTCTTTCTACAGTACATGAAAAAGTTTGTTCAGAGGGAATTCATATTACACTAGTAAAATTTTAAGTGGTCTGGTTGAAAAATCTAAGCAACATGAACAATAAGACAATCAGATCAAAATAACTAAAAAATTTCCTCTCTATGATTGATAATCTAACAACTGCAACCCATTCTCAAGCCCTTGTCTTCAGCTTTGTAAAATGGAAGAACCTCTTGGCCACTTACCAGTTTTATTGCGACATACTCATTGGTGTAAAGGTTCTTACCTGAAAGTAAGCAGAAATAAACTGTTATATCTTATAAGCTGGCTTGTGGCTCTGAGTTTAGGCTGGCCTTTAACGCCTACTAAAACTGGCATATGGATGTTTAACTAGTCTCACTTTTTACTAAAAACACAACAAACAACTGTTGGTGTGAAGAAAATACAGTAGCTAAATATCAAAACGGACTTAAAAAAAAAAAAAAAAAAGTAACAAAAATAAATCAAAATCAAAACAACACTGTATGCCTTGGATAACTGTATTTTACCATTCCCATCAATTACATACATACCGAAAACTGACAGAACAGAAACTCATCAAAAGGAAAAGTTCAATAAACATGACATTCTGTTGAGTGCAAGTTTTTACTTGTCTATGCCTCACCTCCCAAACCATTTTTGCACGCTCAGGGCTTGTTGCTGAGTCCTACAACAAATCCATGATAAAGTTCGTATATCAGGTATTCCTTGTTTGATGATTTGTTTTTCTACATGTTCTATTAATTTACTGCATCCTGCCACAGGCCACCTGTTGAACAGCCCTGAATTATTCCAACAAGATCTATTCTTCACCAAAGAGAAGAGAGCTCCTGTGTACCTCAAAATAACTAAGACATTAAAAACAGAACTATACAATGCATGACTTTCTCCATGCTGGGACTAAAAAAAAAAATCCAAGCTGTATGTACATACTGTATATACGCATATAACACTAAACTACTCATATTGAACCAGAGTAATAAACACAGCCTAGATGTTCTGTAGCTGGTGTACTATGGAAGAAAACAAAAAGATAAAACAATTTTCACTGTCTTTAGAAAGTCATCTGACCCATTCCACTATGTGACACTACACAACACTGTTAATAGCTTCAGCTCTAAAAGCTATGTCAATTCAAGAACAAGTAGTTTAATCTAGAGATGTCATAAGTTTGTCCATTCATTTTAATGGAGAAAAAGAAGGAGAAATGACAGTAACAACAGAATGGCAGGGGGCACTGAAACCAGCACCACATGGGACCTAAATAAACATAACAGGGTTGGAGCAGAGTCATTTTGTCAAAAGCGATAGAAGCAGCATCAAAAAAAGGTGGAATAACACTTAAAAAAGAATGATAATGTTGAGCTACTACCCTGACTACAAAGGGCAGGGATTTATTCCTGATTGATTGATCGATTTACTTCCTTTTGCTTGATCAGTGCAAAAATGTTTATAGAAACTGAATCAGTCTTTTAATAAATAAATATCAATCAAAACATATAGTGCATCTAAAAAAAAGGAAGCCTATGAAAGTTATTTTTCTTTCATAATGTAATTTAAATAGTGAAATGCTTACATTCATCACATGTAAAGTGCAATATTTCAAGGCTTTTTGTTTAAATTTCAATTATTACATAACATAAATACTGTAGCTCAGTACAGGCAGCCAGAATCATGGCAAAAATTGCTGACTTGACAGTTGTCCAGAAGACAATCAACACCCTCTAAAAGGAATGTAAGCTATAGAAAGTCATCAGTGAGAGCGGTAGCTATTTGTATACTGTTATGAATCATACGCATGGAAAGTTGACTGGAAGGGAAAAGTTTGGTAAAAAACAGTGCACAAGCAACAGGGATCCTGATTTCCTTTTCCAGCAGGACAGAGCACCTGCTCACTGTGGCAAAACTACTACTGGTTTGCAGACCATGATATCACTGTGCTTGATTGGCCAGCCAATTCACCCGACCTGAACCCCAGAGAGAATCTATGGGGTATTGTTAAGAGAAACACTGGCCCCATCAACACCGACAAGCTGAAAGCTGCCATCAAAGCAACCTGGTCTTCAGTAACACACAGTATGCAGTGCCACAGGCTGATCGCCTCAATGCTATCCCACACTGATGCAGTAATTCAGGCTAAATGAGCCCAGGATAAGTACTGAGTGCAAAAATAAACTTAATTTATAAGAATTTCTTATTGTAAATCCTTTTATGATTGATCTTAGGAAATATTTGAATAATTCAATGGTACTGCATTTTTGATTTTCATGAGATGTAAGATGTAATCATTGAAATATTTCACTTTACATGTAAGGCATCAAGAATATGAGAGTTTTCAGAATAAAGAATTTAAAAAAAAAACTTTTCACAATAAACATTTTTTTTAGGATGCACTGTATATGTAAAAACTAATCCTTAACCTTTTTTTAAAGACTCCTGAACACCTGTCTGTACCTTTGTGTCAGCTTAAGTACCTCGTGTCAAATATGAACATTGTTACAGAACAAATTACAGACGTTGCTTAGTCATCCTTTCTGGCTAATGAGCTGTCTAGCAAGTCACCCTAGTTTGGTACGAAGCTAAAACATACCAAGCTTCAGCTCCCCAAAGTTTCCACATCCGATCTTCTTTCCCACACGGAAATTTGGGCCGACCATCAGCACACCAGACGAGCCAGAGCCAGATGGGCGAGAGTGTGTGCCCCGGCTCTGAGCGGTCTTAGTGTTACGTGTCGTTCGCTCGCTCTCCTTCTCCCGCGTGTGCTCCATGGCTCTGGGCACCGGGGGAGCAAGAGAGGCCCCTGAGAGAGCACCTCAATCTGGCACTGTGGGCATGGGACAGCGGAATCAGGAACCACACGCCAGCCCCTCTTATTGCATGATACCGAACCTGGGCACAAAAATATTTTTAAAAGTTAGTCATCTCCAAATCACCATCATAATACAGAAGTCATGGAGAATGAGCATCAGAAGTCAAAGACTTTTCCAAATCAATTAAATGTCAGGAACAAACAAACAAACAAATTAATTAATTAATTAATTAATAATTTATTTAATCTTAACAGTGGAAATCTTTCCTGTGTTTGTTTAATGCAATTATACAGAGTATTTTTGCAAAGGGAATTTAAAGTTTAAAACTTTTTAAATAGAATATAAAATTATTTAAGGAACTAAATGTCAGCATGCACAAGTATTTTAAAAAGCCAACTTTAAGACAGATAGCGTTAAGCTCCCAACAAGCTTAAGGAGTGTGTTTGGGCATGTTTCTCACCTTAACCATGAACAGCCTCAGATACAACAAAACTAGCATGCAAATTCTGTTAAAAATCCTTTCACGATAAAACATCTATCAACAGAACTTGATTAAACAGCTGTCTGACAAGCATCATGACCGCTGCAAACCCTCGGCAGTTCAGAAAACTCCAGAGTGGGGAACTTCTGCAATGCTGAGTGTGTTTAACGAAGTTTTTTTTTCATCAGGGATGTGGCTACTGTTTTCCTGTGTAGTGACTCATGAAGCTCATGAGATGGTGTACACTTTATTGTGAATGCAATTACATCTCCCTGAGCCTCTCCTCACTGCGTGTGGGACACTATCTTTAGCTTCACTAGTTTACAGTAGTAGGCTGTAACAATAAAATTCAAAATAATAAAACAAACTAGTAAATGTAAATTATTTAGTTGCTTATTTGAGGACCGGAACAATTAGTGAGTTTCTGACATCATAAATGATAAAGTATCATATTCATATTGAAAGAAGGACAAAAGGCTCTGAATCAGAAATTCAGGATTACAACAACAGAATTTTTTGATCTTTCATAAAGAAATTTTTTCCATCAAAACCCAAAGAAGCCAATTTAACTTTAACATATTAGAACCACAGCAGAAGACATGACTGCCATTATGTGTTCAACAGCAAATGCTAACTAAGGATTATAAATGATTCAGCTGTCATTGGCTAATGTTAATGTGTCGTGCACCACGATTTCTTCTGTTGCCATGTAGAGGAACATGATACCATCAAGTTGCATGAAACAACAATACATTAGTACTGGGGAGTGTCATCACAACGTCAGTGGGAGAGTCCTCCACCACTAAGTCTACTCCTTCATGTTACTAATTTACCTGCCTGAAATGCCATTAAATATCCATCAAACAGGAAGAAAGTTCTCGAAGATTAACATTAATTCAGACACTGTAGTGAACTTGACCCTGTTTGGATCAATTCCAAAATGTAATCTTCTGGTTATAACGATAACTGCATACAGACAATTCCTACAAGCATTCACTCATTTTGATACTTCACACTAGGATTCTGAAAGGAACACATAGATGGACAACCCAGAAGCAAGTGTGAGGATTGCCAGAGACAGTATTTTGTCATTATTTACTTTTTTAAAATCCTCCTTTTTTTAAACAACAAAAGACACCACAGCCACACCTTCTTGTGTTTCCGATCACCTACTAGGGCTGAAGTTTGCAAATTCAAAGTTCAGCTAGATAAAGTCAATGAGAAACAAAAATAACCACCATCATATTTCACGTCCATATCTTGTCACATTCAGTGAATTGTTCCCCCCCACCCCCTTCTTTGGTAAAAGTCTGAGAGCAACTTCAACTGGGGGGGTGAAAGCTTTCAGGCGTTTCCTCTACTGCTGCAGAAAAACTATTACCAAGGAAAAAAATTGGTTTAGGTTTATAAAACAAAAACCGCTCCTCTTTTACAGTTTCTAAACATTAAAACTTCTCACATTAGACAAGTGGCATTTACATCTTTACATCCAATGTTTCCTCTTAACCGAGTTCAAGGTCTTCACAACCTTTATGACAATGTGTTATATAGTTAAATAAAATAATGTTTAAATAATTTTTAATGGTACAACAAATTAGGCAGTATATGTTTTGAGGAGACTGGGAATTACTACAGTCAATAACCTGAACAAAGGCAATTCGAGTATTTAAATAAAATACTCTCTTAAAGTATTAAAATTATAACACTCTCCAATCTTCTGTGAATAAGTAGATTTTGGAGTGTCGCTGTGGGGATTTGTGTGCATTCAGCCACAAGAGCATTAGTGAGATCAGGCAGTGATGAGGATGCCTGGGGGGCAGTCAGTGTTCCAGTTCATCCCAAAGGTGTTCAGTGAGACATTTAAGTCAATCACCCAAGTTCTGTCACTCCAGCGTCAGCAAACCATGTCTTCATGTACATGGGTACTGTACATTGTCATGCTGAAACAGATTTGGGCCACATTAATTTATTTTTCCACTCACACACTTACACACCCATTCTGTAGGGTCACAGGGGCACAAATCCCAGCTCAAGGAATTCAGAGATCAAGGCGGCGGACAGCCTGGATGGGGAGCCAGGGTGTCGCAGAAAAGGCACACATGCAGCCTCACGACCCATCATATGGAAACCAGATCACTGCAGATGTCTTTGAACTGTTTGTGTTGGGGGACTCCATGCACACAGACTGGAGGCAAAATTCAAACTCCCAACCCTGGAGATGTGAGGCAAGAGAACTACCGGGTGAACTTCTGTAGCTCTGCCTCCAAGTTCCAGTGAAATACTACAGCGTACAAGAATATCCCGTACAATTCTGTGCTTCTAACTTTGTGGCAAAAAATTTGGCAAAGAACCATATAGGTGCGATGGTCAAGTGTCCACATACTTTAGGCAATATGGTGAATTTATGAACATGGACTGTATGAAGTTTTACTCAGGTAGTCTTCCTTGAAGCTTGTGGCAATTCTTTGGATGTTTTGTATGTATCTTTCACATGGAAACGGGAATAGAATATAGCATTAATAATTGTATCTTCCTGGCTAAATACACACAAAACTTCCCCCTAATAGAACCAACTCGGCAACAACAACAAAAAAAAAGTTTAAAGTACAGTTTGGCATCGTTATTTCGGAGTGTGTTCTCAATAAGAATGAGATAAGAGAGATGGATTGAATTTCTGTAGCGTCTATTAACAATCATCAGCATTTTTGATGTTTTCAGCATCTTTTTTTTTTTTTTTGCTTTCCAAATGAAATGAAAATTTCCCCACTCACTTAAAAAAAAGAGTTTAGTAAAGAATGAGTGAATGTTGCAAAAAGTTAATGGTTGATGAATAAATATGCAGCATCAGTGCTAAAGCTGTACTGTTGGTCGTGTTTAAACTTCCTCCATAAGGTAGTGTCATAACCTGCTTTATAGCAAAATACACCCAGACAGAGTTTCCACAACATACTGCTTGAGGTTATATTAACACAGGATGTCTTTTAGAGATTATAAATCATATTCTCTGACACACCATACCGTGATCAGTCGAATTATCATCGAAGTATCTCTGAGCGTGAAGTTGAAAATGAATGGAAATAAAAATAAGTCTAAATATACATTTGCTATAAAATAAATACCTTGTGTTTTATATGTAATGTGAAAATAACTAAAATCACACAACATTACTGCCTTACTTTAAATTATATCACTTTTATTATTTTTTTAAAGATAAGAAATCAGTTTAAGAGTGTACTGAATCAGGAAGTGGTAAATGTGAAGGGGAGAAAAAAAAAAACCATACACTTCTACCTCAGACAAAGACCAGGCGCTCTCGGAACGGAGAAACATTACAAATGTTTATGG
>JAQMYJ010000012.1:21052614-21067443 GCA_030014305.1 Clarias laeviceps
ATATATATATATATATATTTGGGCTGTAGGGTCACTAACATGTTAACCATGCATATTTCAAACCTTTTTAATTTTTCATCACATGTCCTATGTGTGCACTACATTAAGCACTGTTAATAATTCAAAGCCGAAGATTTCTTTTCAAACCATACAGGTACAAACTCATTTCCTAATATTCTCAATTTCAGTGATAGATTAGAACTTGGGCAGCATGCTAGTCTGCTGTTGCACGTCTTCGTTAGATTGTTTTATTATTTCCTAGATGTGGACAAATTACTAGTCTGGACAGCTGGAGCAACTCTGGCGTTCCACCACCTGCTGCACAGGTGCTCTATATCAGGTATAAATTATTTTACAAAGCGATGATGACAAAGCTTCTCTTCAGAATCAGTATATGGAAACATTGATGAACCTGAGCAAGCATAGTCGTGCATCTATCTAACTTCACTCAGTCACCTCAAAAATTCTAGCCACACTAGAAGATCGTTTGTGTGTGACAGAACACCTCAACTCATAGCTAGCTGACTTTTTTAAAGGATGCAAAAACATGAAATGCTACATTATGCACTTTATTAGAAGAGGATAATGAACTTGTTTGTTTCCCTTAATCAGTATTAATGTACTTAATTAGCTCACTGTATGCTATGACATTATGCTGCTGATCATTTTTAGCCTAGTCAATTAGGTTTACAAGAAACAAAAAGAGAGACCATGCACACATGGGAGCGTTTATACTTTCACAGTGTGTTAGCTAATAAATTTACCATTCGTAAACTGTTTAAATTGGCTTTAACACGTTGAATCAGAAAATCTATTCATTATTTAGAACATCTTTGGATTAGACACAAACACATTTGAGTCACGAGATGAGACACGACCTGTCACTAATGTGGGGTGAGAAACGTGTAATCCCTGAGCTGAGAAGTTGAGACGTTCCACTGTCGGATCCAACTAACCCAGACTGAATGGAGATCCTGATGTGGCTTGGTTTCTAAACAGCCCAGACACACTGCTCACACACTGAGCAGCCAATACGCAGCTATTCTCATTGTCTATTGATCAAAACTGGTAAATAAACCCCGCCATGAGGCGGTCATGTAGCGCACCACCACAGCTCACAGATCATACAAGACGCAGACACTCAATCTGAGAGAGATCATGTATTATTCAAAGATTTAAAAGGTTCAGCCAGGATCCAATCACGCTGAACTTCAGGTCATTTCAACGGTAAGCCATCTGAGGGGACGGATTCAGCAGGCGCTTGACTGTGTGGTTTACCCGTTGCAGACAAAAGGTTTTCTTTGTTTGCGTCACTTTTGCAGTAAAAGGACGCTACAATCAGGACTGGGTTTTCGATGATATTGTTCCTTCAGAGGTGAGGTAGCAGACAACCCAAGATCAAAACCTACACTGTAACCTTCCTCAATCACAGACTACACAAATCCTTTAAGCAGTAAAAATTATACTGCCACTGCCGGTAATCACCACTGCACACGTCTAACACTTAGTCACAGCTCTTGCCATGACTGCTTGCCTTTAATAAACTAAGGTCTCTGCATCCTGTGTACATGAGCACGTAAGACACGCAAATAATATTTGTATACAAATATGGCTAAATATTCTAATCTTGCACCATTTTATTTGTCTGTACACCTGTGTAAAATATTGCAATTGTGATTTAACTCTGTATGCAGAATTCTTTTTGAAACAGGATATCAGGTAAGCACCACGTCAAAAGACTTATTTCCACAAGAACCAATGGCATTTGACATACCAACCTGACAGACTCAAAGGCCCTGTTGAGACACGAGATCTCAGGGCTTAAAGTATTAAGCTCCATTAAAGTATCTTAGTGCATTAATCTCATGTAATGTTTTCATGTGTCCCAAAAGTGTTTTCAGTGATCACTGTCTCTGATCGCATCTCATAAGCAGCGAGGTCACGTCAAAACCAGACCCAAAAATACTAGCCAATCCCACTGGTCAGGTGACATTTCCGAAATCAATCACTCAAATCAAATCAGACCAGTCAAGACAAGCTAAAATCTGAGTCATACTATATATAATATAAGTTTGAAATATACTATGAATCCCAAAGTAAAATCTTTGCAGCATGCATTATAATCTTCATAGTGTTTTAATGAAGCAATATTAAAGACATGTAATTTTTTTCCACAAAGGTGCTGATCCGTTGCGCAGTAACAAGCAGAGCTCACTGGCCATGTTAAGTGGAGACTCAACATGACCAGTAGGCGCTTTTATTATTTTTTTTTAGAGTTTGGGTGGAACGATGCGGCAGACCGTATCGCTCAATATGAGGATCCCAGTTTGATGAACAACACATTCAACAGCCCACATGATAAAGTTGAATATTCATTAGAAATAGACTGCTTATATTACATAAGGTGTAATAAAATAAATAATAACTCAATCAATTTGCTCTTCTGAACAGGAGCTTTTTCTTCTTCACAAATCAAGATGGGGTCCAGAAGCATGCTGGTTTTCACAAGCTGATACAATAGCATACTAATGTATTAGCATGAGGAAGAAAAAAAAAAGAAATGGCTTCAGTCAACAGCAGAGAGAAGCTCAGGTAGAAGATTCACCCTGTATCTTTAAGGTCTGGTGTGTGCTGCATAACACAATTGTGAGTTGCATAACTCTAAGGGCGTTTTCACATTAATCACGACTGATTTGTACCCTAAACAGGAACGATTGCCCCCCCCGCCTTCTCCCGCCAGCGTTCACATTGTTTTTTGCTCTCCGTTCTCAGGTACACTTGTATTTTTCACACTAACGTATGGCAGGTGGAAGTATGCACCTACTTGGTTTATGAGCTGCCGTTAAACACAAAAGAAGAAAATAATAAGGAAGTTATCCCTCACACTATGCCTAATATTATTGATATTACTGAAAAAAAAATGTGCCTTCCTACGTGATCAGTCACGGCTGTTTAGGTCATTAGCAATCTACTAAAGCATGGAGCTTGGGTATGATTGGCTTCCATATCGGATTTGAATAGTGTCCGAGCACACTGTGCTGTGTACAAGACAACCTCTTCATGTGGAAATGGGCACGGTTCCCGAGCCTGAAACGATTGTATTCTTACTGATCAAAATGAACCAGTCTTTGGGGTCAAATGTTCTCAGAAACGATCTGGGGCCCTAATGTGAAAACACCCAAAGAGTGAGGCTAGCTTACAGCAGAATGGGTAAAGCATTAGCTTTGCACATAGCTGTGAAAGCTTCGTCATGTTTCACGTTGCTCCATTCTAGATGCACAGCTTTGTTTTTATAAACAGTACCTGGTCAAGGATCTGAATGGATCACACAAACACAGTGTCATTATTTCAGTTATTGTACTTTTACTCTATAATGCAAAATGTTTTTGAATCACATATTCACGCAATTCTTAATTCTGCTGCACAATTCAATCTCATGCTGATACATCTTAATAAAGAATCAATTCATTTTAATGCACAAAATGAATTAAATCTTTATCCAAAATAAAGAATGCAAAATCACAGTCCAAAATATTCAACCTGTAACGAGCATCAACAGCTACTACAAACGTAACATAGCAGCGTGCGAGCCAGATCACCTCTGAATGTGGTATGAGCAATCGGATTTCAAGACGCATTTGTCTCAAACCACACCTGTATTCAATGCCGTCTGATCACTTAAACTCAAAGATAATATGTGGACATGGCCACTGTGTTGTAGTAAAGTAGCCAAACGTAATGCAACCAAGTGTTAAGAGACCGTATTTTCAGCTGTCTACTGTTCCTCAATGACATTTTGCCTGTTGTGACTAGAGCTCATAGACGGTTTGTGGGCATTGTGATTTTTTAATGCATTTGGTGGTTGGTGGTTGTTTAAATGTTATGCCACATACAAAATCTTTTTTCGTTTTAATCATATGCTCTACATGCCAGTCCAGTTTATGTGCGGTATTGCACCAACCACCCAACAGAATCGATACTATTGCAAACCACAATTATTTGTAGATGGCGCAATAAGTTTGTATCTTCTGCACTAAATTCATCAATTTTAGACCATTTAACATTTGTTGATTTACCGAAATTATTTTTAAAGTGTGAATTGAATCGTAATTAAAAACTGACATTGATTCAATTTACAGAATCAATCAAAATGATGATTAAATTGCATAACTGATTAAATCGCACAGTTGCTCTAGTTGTACTATAAACAATGTGTTTAGTTTACTAGAACAGAGTTTTGTGAGGTGGAGGTCAGGAGAGACGCACCTTAAATTGGTTCGAGACCACAGCAGGTTTGTTTTTTTTGCCTTTCCCCTCAGTAGTACACTTGGCTCCCCTCGAGGGACAGGGAAAAATGTGACAAGTAACATAAGTGACTTAAATAAAATTGTCATGAATACAAATTTCACGTATTATGGAAAGTGCAGTTTGCATGTTTCTGTAATGAGGTCATGTGAGATCAGAATGCTGGAAGGGGAATGAACACAGGCACACACACACACACACACATATAAACTTCACCCAAGGAGAATTAACTTTCGGTTGTGTAGCTTCCTGAAACTGTATGAACAGCCCATGTCTGAAACGAACTAGCTGCAACTGTAAAGCAACACGTGTGGTTTGTGTACTGAAAACTGATTGGATACAAACTGGATGAGTACAGAATGAGTCATCAAAATCGGTCACTGTTTTTTTCAGAAACTGTAAAATGAAACCAAAAACAATGGTTTTTAAAATGGAGAATGACTTCATTAAGTGCACTGTGCCAGGAGATTCATGCGAGGAGTTCTAAAGTATATAAGGAAGGAACATGCTTCTCAGGAGTATCACAACATTAAAACCATGATGCTTCGAAAAGAACTGCAATGGAGTTTTTTTGTTACTTGGCTTCATTTAAACTACAATCGTCTAGGAGCGTTACTTTACATATTTGTGTATACATGTGTGTGTATATGTATTAGTGCTGAAATTCAGTTATGAATGATGAATAAGAGCGACTTAAAACTTTGGACTTGAACCAGGTTGGATCTGACGCATTTCGTGCATTGTGATAATGCTTTATGTTTACACAAAAACATAAATCACCGGCATCACATCTCTGAGGTTAAACAAAACTCATCAAGAAAAGCGTGCAGAGCGTCAGGTCAGTTACTGAAAGGATGTCAGGATTGTTATCAGGTACAGGCTGACACTCAGAGCTCAGATGCCGGCTTAAAAAAAATGGAAAGAGAATCAGGATCGATGCATTACCAGTCAAATAAGAACGAGTTTTGATTTTCTATTCACGTGACAAACATAACGTCTCTGGAACATCATGGCCTTGGTATGGGAAATGTTTTAGAAGAATAAACAGAAGATTTGAGCTACACCTGCAGTGCCATCAATCATAATGGTTTATAAGGTTGTTTACAGAGTAGAACAGGCTGTGTAAATAAAGGCTGTGTACAGGGCACATCAAAACAATGCAGGTCAAAAAGACTAGATCTGGTTAACACAACATACCGGATAGGAGTAAATGACTGGTGGGGGCAAAGTGAAGAGGAAAATGTCATCAAGAGGAAACACACACACACACACACGCGCGCGCGCGCGCTAACTGCTTAGCATCAGACATCTTGCTGAAATCCAGACAGATATTATATTTATAGAGTCTCTAGGAGGTTAGCTCTCAGCCTCAGCACACACACACACACACACACAGTTCCTCTCTCCATCACAGCTAGAAAGTCATCAATCAGCTCCATCTTTCTAAAACAGCATCCGGTAGAGAGGCACAAATAAAACAAACAGGTTGGCTAAACATGAAGCACAACATCGCAGGACATTTCTGATTCCTCATCCGGTCACATCCATCAGGTATTTCACCAGAAGAAGAAGAGGTCAGCTTGTTTGCTGGCTAGCTCTCAAGTTAGCAGCTCAACACTCAGCTGTGCTAACACACACACACACACACACACACACACACAGGGAGCATTTCAGCTTCATTGAAAAGTAAACTCCAATTCTTACCTAGAAATAAAAACCCAAGGTCGTTTTGCTCACTTCATCTCCGCGACAGTACAATCCTCTAGCCGTCGTGTTAACGAGAAAGGTTACAATAATGAATGTCTGCAGATATATATTTTGAATATCTTCCTGAACAGATGAGTATCTCCTTTGCCCAGTGTCTCTCTGTCTCTCTCTCTCTGCTCTGTGAGCGGCTCTCAGTCCCGGAACAGCTCCGCCTATGGAGCAGCAGCTCATCCGGGTAACACGCGGCGTGTTATTGTTCCGTTAGCGGCGGTAGTGATGTGTCGTTCATAAGCGAGTCGGCTCTTTTATTCGGCTCTTTGAATCTGAATTTGAATCATTTGAATCATAAATGTCGCCGTGTAGAAAGATGGTTACAAATTACAGATTTTCATAAAGCACGTACACATCAGAGAAAATAACATTAAAAGCACAAATTTTCTGTAAGGTGTAGTTCCTTGCTGATTTGTAAGTAGATTTAAGGTGTCGACTCTTATAGACGGGCTGTGTCCCAAACCGCACATCATTATCCTACAGATGAGAATAGTGCACGCTCTCTACAGTAGACCTAGCTTTGAGTATGATGCTATGCCGTTTATAACGGAGCACTTATCACGACATGAGTTAAGATTTTAAGGGAAAAGAAAGGGTGTCATTTCTCTCTGAAATTGCTGTATTTCTAAGCTGGTTATTTCTGTAGAGATTCATTTGTTCAAAGCATCCCACAGATATCAATAAAAACAGGCTGTTTGGTTGTATGTTTATTCACCTTGTGCTCTATTAGTACTGGCAGTTTCTCAGGCTTTATGAGATTATCATACCACATCCTTATAGATGAGCCATAAAATGTCACCTCCTGATAATAAACTAGGCAAACTAACAAATGTCAAAGCTATGTAAATTAGCCCCCTGGCTTTCAAGTCAGTTGAGGTGTCAAGACCATATGATACAGCAGACTGTGAATTTGGTGCTGAACTGTCACAGCCTGAGGCACAAAAGTGTGATTACAGAGGTTTGTTTTCCTGCCAGTTCAACCCATTTAAAAAAAAAAAAAAAAGGTTCTAAAAACCTCACACCTTCCAAAAAGAAATACCTTTGTGCAATTACTATACTTTACATGTATGCCATTTGACAGACACCCTTATTCAAAGCAACTTACATTTTTCATTATACATCTAATCAGGTGAGGGTCAGGATCCCTGCTCAAGAGCCCAACTGTGGCAACTAGGTGGTGCTGGGTTTTAAAGAACCTGGGACCTTGTGATCAGTAGTTCAACACCTTAACCACTGATATACCCCTGCCCCTAGTTTGAATGCTGTGCATGTAGATACAGGTCCATGTGGTTTTAGTGCACATCATGCACACATCTATTTAAATGAGCCAATCAGCAAAACTAGAAAAATCCTCACCAGCTGCTTTGTCATAACACAGCCTTGATATTCCCATCCTAACATTTGATACGATCACTGCTGGTTATAATAACACATCTTATTTACAAGTTATCCAATTTTACTTGCTTGATTAAACCAGTGCCCTTCTTTTCAAGATAAACCAGGTCAAAACAGACTTTTTTTTTTTAAAAGACAGTTTATTAAAGGTATGTACAAAAATGAAAGCAACATCAATATGTACAAAGATTTACAAAAAAAAAAAAAAGAAAAAAAAAAAAAAAGAGAGACATAATTACGGTCATGTACCAACAGCAGTTTTAATACAGTGAACAAGGAGAGCTATTAATCATCCTCATCTTCATCTGGGAGGGGTTTGGACCTGAACATTGTAAAAAAAAAAAAAAAAAAAAAAAAAAGACCAGATTAGACAATTGTTCAAATTGAAATAAACCTAAGCCAACTGACAAACAAGGCATACTTCCTGGGTGCTTTGGACATGCCACTGCCTCCAGCCTCCTCCTCATCAGAAACAGGGTGCACATTCTCCTTCTCCGGCTTCCTGCTCGGACCTCCGAAG
Source organism: Clarias laeviceps (assembly GCA_030014305.1). Taxonomy (NCBI): domain Eukaryota; kingdom Metazoa; phylum Chordata; class Actinopteri; order Siluriformes; family Clariidae; genus Clarias; species Clarias laeviceps. The sequence continues at coordinate 21,060,593 of JAQMYJ010000012.1, forward strand.
AAGTCACCGATGCCTTTCTGCCATTCCGGGGTTGGACGTGGACAGACAGGGTTTCCACCAGCGTACTTACCCTTTCCTACAGCAGAAACAGAAGTAGAGCTTTAAACAGAATAAGGGAAATTATGATGTACGGTACAAATATGATTCAAGCATGAAAACAAGCTTGGCTTAACGCTTAATCTAAAAGTGAAGCTGTCAGTAAAATAAACTGCTTGAGATGAGGGGAGGGTGTTGATCAGTGAACAGGAGCATACCGGGTGTGGAGGCCTGAGAGCTGCTGCCTGAGGAGTTCCCTGAACTGGAGGCGCCAAGGGACTTCCTGGGTGCAGAAGCAGCGACAGCTATAAACAGATTAAACATTTAAAACACGTTACTTTTACACGTTTTAAACGATACCAATTTATTTAAATGCAAGGTTAAAGCTCATGAGCGGTCATATGAATCACGTCCATCCTCCCGCCCACCCAGTGCAAAACAAAAATGGCGCCATTTCTCCTGAGGCTGTGCTTTGCCCAGCTTTAAACGGCTCTTCTGTTTAAATCCACTTCATGACCTTCTCCCTTTACATCAGGTTAATATTTTAGATGAAATCTGAGAAACACTTAGAATAATAATAAAAAAAAAACGTCCTTCTCGCACGCTGCCATTTTGTGAAAACTTAAAAATCATTTAATATCTCGTTAATTTTAAGTGTCACGATGAGCACGCAGTCAAAAACATTCCCGCGTCTTTAATCGTAATCTCCACATTTCGTTTTTAACTGACAAACTAATGAGATGAAAAGGAAATTGGCGGGAGAGAGATGTAGAGGGATAGCTATAACACAGGGCGGATATTACCAAGTGATTAATCTCATTTATTTGCAAGATCTCCATTCTCAAACTGAAATAGTCTTCAGAAGATATACGCAAAGTTTAAATATGTATGTAAATATACATATATATAAAAAAAACCACAAGAACACATATTCCCTTCGGATCTGAGTGGTAGCTCATTAGCTAAGGTAACACCAGAACGAGCTCACAACGCTATAAAAAATAAATAAATAACGGGAGACACAATTTTTTTTATCACCACTGTACTGCTTATTACAGGCTTACCTTTTCTGTAGCTAGCAGGAACACTATCGGCTTTCGTCCTGACCATGTTTACTTGCTTTACACCCACCTCAGTCAATTCCTCAGCGAATGCAGATAAAGGACTGTAGGTTTACACACTTCCCGCCAGCGTTTTAAAAGCGAGCCAAAAGCAGGGGGGAAGTGGGCGTGGCATACACTGACGACTCCTGCAATCAGCCAATAATCGAGAGAGATTCTGAGCAATTCTATGTAAGCTACGCCCACGTCGAATCGATTTAGGACTCCCTGCATATTGCCTGTTTTTAATATGGCAATCATTTATTTAAATTTATTATTATATATATTTATAGCATGCGTTTAAGGCTTTCACCGCGGAACAAATTCTTAAAGTGTGATAGGGATTAATATGCTATTCAAAAATGCTGCTTTTTCAGACTTTAAAGCAGCAACACTGTTTTCTTATCTTAGCTTTATTTGAACTCAAGTTTATGAAGGAGTGATTTGTTAAGTTATTTGGAGCTGTAATATGATATATGGTTGGTCATATGTCGCTGGTTTAAATCACACCAAGGTATTAAACTGAATACAAATTAAATGCTTGTGAAATTAAATGCCTACCACTAGATGTCGCTGTATACGAGCAAAAATGGCAATAACCCTGCCCCCTTGTCCCCGATCTTAATTGTGAAGCAGGAAAGGCGGCATGCTCACTATTTTCTTATGCTAGTGCTCAAGACGGAATGTTTAAATAAGCAGTGACATGGAAACTACAATAAAAAGCCATTGTTTGCAATATTTTGCTAAACAAAAGGGAATGCAGGTCAACAAATATTTTGTGTTACAGACGTGATATATAGACAGTACTGCACAAATGTGCAAATGCAGAAATAAAGATGAGCACAAAACAATTAATTGTTTTCCACAAAAAATATTTTTCATTAGGAACAATAAACAGCACTAAACTAATCAAAGCCATTTGCTGTGCCAACCCTTTAAAATGCATCAACTCAAGTGCAATTTTGTGCAGTTTTCTAAAGACTTTTGAAATATCTTGGAGAATCTGACATTGTTTTTAGAAATCTATTTTTATTTATTATTATTATTATTTTTTTTACAAACAGATAATCCGTAAGTCATAAAACATCTAAGACAAAATATGAATGAAGAATAGTGTAAAGACAGTGCCCAAGATCTTCCATAATGACCATGAGCCCAAATTGCAGAGATTTCATTTTCTTCTAAGAGTATTTGCATTTAAATTGGTTTAATGGTATACGCAACAATCAGAAGAATCCTGTCAGATAGGATACAAAAAACATCAAGTGTTGCCAAATTAACTATGTAGTAAATTATTTTTATGTAGTAAAACTATGTATATATATATAAAGAATACACTGGTGATCTCAGGCCTGGAAGACCACAGAAAACAATTGTGGATGACAGAGCAATTCTTTCTCTGAAAAAACTTCCAGATCAATAATTCACTCAAGGAATAAGGTATATCTATGCTAAAGCTAACATCCAATAGTATGCCTACCACAATGCTGCTGATCACTGCTAAGCCAAAATAAGGTCAACAATGTTACATTTTGCCAATAACATCTAAAAGTCCACACAGTTCTATAACAACTTTCTTTTGATATATGCAACCAAGATCATCCTGTAATCGAATTATGTGACTTAAACCACTTACCTGAAAGAAATAAAAACTAAAAGCAGTCAGTGGCAAACTTAAAATTGGAAAATGTATGTAAGTTATTTAGCCGTTATTCCAAAAAGCATGTTTTTTCAATTGTTCATGATAAAACAGTTAAAGACTATTCAAATTAAATAGAAATGTACAGAATTGCGTGTAAGAACTTTAAGAAGATTAACATATGTTGAGTTCTTAAGATATATTAAGCTCTGCTCCACCTGCCATTATGGATGAGCCACAACTAGGTAAAATAAAAATTTTAATATGATGTCCTTCAGAAATTCCAGAAAAGTACTTTAAATTTCAGTGGTTATTGAGGGTTTCCCAAAACCTTGACTACATTATTCTACTGTACACTTGAGTGAATGTCTGATTAATCTCATTAGAGGAGCATTTCCCCCTATTGGGCCATTAGGGCACTGCAGGTGGGCTGCAAGATATCATTTATAGCAAAAAGAATAAAGCTGTTTTTTTTTCAACTTTGTAATTATGTTTAATTATTAGAATTTAAATACTTTAACTTGGTATTCTTTATTTACCATTATTTCATGTGTTGATCAGAGTTCGGTATAAAGGTCTGGATGGGTTTCAGAAGATTTTCACATTTGAAATTGACCTGCAGCCTTGTTAAGTTTGGGAATGGCTGAATTATAGTGTCAGGAGAAGACTTAAAGACTTCAAGAGTTTGTTACGTTTTATGTAATACTGACACCTAGTGTCTAAAACAGACACATTCCGTTTACTTTCTTTAAGGCACACACACACACACACACACACAAAACAACAACAAATTTTCTGGCTTAACACTGTCTAATTTAAACATTTTAACATGTAACATGTATATAGAGATGGGAAATGGGAGGATGCAGGGATGTCTTACAGCTTTCCGTTCTTTAATGTGGGACATTTACCAGCATTAAATGAAGTTTACAAGCATAGGTGGAAGAACATAATCTAAATTCTTCATAAGTCTTCCTACTAGAAACACATACACAACTGTCTTTATCGACTATCTTCAACTCTGTTAGGTAAAGCCCTTTATGAAAACACAAAAGGAGGGCACTGATATGACCTTTGCACAAATTACTAATTTTAATTACACAAATATCTAAATACTTTTTGCATTGTCACTTTGCACCTTCAGGGTCCGGGTTCCATTACCACTTCGGGGACTGTGTACATGAATTTTGCTTGTTCTCGCCATGTTTTGTGGGTTTCCTCCAACAGTCCAAAGACATGCAGATTAGGCTAATTAGTATTCCCAAATTGCCTGTAGTGTGAATGTGAATGTTGACCGGCGGTCCTATCACATTTGTAAAAATGGGAATAAATACAATGATCATTATTCACCTCCATGGTCCCTAGTTGGACTACAGAGGCTCTTAGATAGATGGATAGAGTACAAATGTTATAATAATTAATTAATTATTTATCAAAGCTGTAAACTTAACTGACTGGTCATTTGAAATGGCTTAAATTTTAACTAAAAAATAAACATAAATCTAATAATGTTGTATTCTAACAACTTTAAATAATGAATTATGCATTTGGTAGTGGAAAGTTCATAAAATAAGGGCTCTAATGGCTCACATTACTTAAGACCATGGTATATCTTTGTCTTGTTGTTCTTAACATTTAATTTGTGTTATGGTAATCTGGAAATTTCCTTTGGAATCAATAAAATATCTATCTATCTATCTGAAATTCTGTTCCTATTGAAGGAATTCATGGCTGCATAAAGTTTAAGAACCCCTGGTTTTAAGGTTTGAACCCTATATAAGCAGAAATTTGTGAAAAAATATGAAAGGCCGTTAGAATCTGTTCTGTTATAACCTCACTAATGGCACATTAAACAGGCACTGCATTTTTCAAGGCTGCAACCACTATGATGAGTGCCTACTGAGTTACTATCAGCTGTCAAGAACTATTCAGAACCATTCAGACTGGAGTAGAACTAAAGGTACTCACTCACTTCATTTGGTCGTGAAAATTCAGACTATGCATGGGTTCCTAGCAACAGCACTTTTCAGAGAAAACTTACTGACAGGTCATAAATATCATAGCCTTGATCCAGTAATCATTTACATCTTCAGTTTTCTATTTCAATATTTGATTTAGCTTTGCCATGTTAATTTGTGAGAAGAAAGCAGGAATTGCTACTGATGGTCTCTTCTGGCCCCTAGTGGGCGTGATTAGTAATGCACGCCACCGTTTTAAATAGCCTGCAAAAATGTTTGTTTTTAGACGCAAATACTGTAAGTGGTAAAATATAGCATCGAAAATTTTGCAAAAAAATATTATAGATTGGTATTTTTTCACGGAATCATACAAGTTATTTACAGCTGCGTGTGTGTGTGTTTGTGTACCGACCCTGAAACGTGAATCTCGACTCAGTGAGAATCGTTTCCGTCACGACCGAGGTGAGCTCGTCTCTCAGTCAGCAGGTAAGCGCTTAAACAAGCGGATTTTTGGTTATGTGTTGTCTTTAAATTTGTTTTTTTATCTGTCATTTGTTCAATGTCTATGGTTTGTTTAAGTCGTTGAACCTGACCTGCACCTGTCGAGTCAGTGAATCGTTTAGGGAGTCGTTTGAATTAGCGAGTTCAATAAATCAAATTCAGGCTGTGATTAATACATTTCAGAAACCGTCCTAAATTCATGTTTTTCTTTTTTTAAAACATCTTTGTACATTTACTCACGAGTTGTTTTCTGACAGACTGTGGTGAGCAAACCGTGTAACTAATTAATGTATGAATCTCTCATTAGAAATGATTAATTGAAAAGACTCATAAAATAATTTCCTGCAATTAATGTAAGTTAAAGATGTAGGCTACTGTCAACCTGATATTCAATCTAGATCAGAACAGAATATCATTGCTTAATTAATATTTTTTTTGGCGCCATTTTGTTAAAGTGTGGACGAAGTCGCTTTGCCTGACAGTAGGGAGATATCTAAATTAGGTTATAAACTGAGCTGACATTGTTAAAGACTGTATTTTGCATATAGTATTTCGGTTAATCAGTGTTGGCATGAGGACACGCTGGTCAGGAATTTTAAGTTTGTAAAATGTTGGTATCCTCTAGCATCTTTCTTTATTGCAGTTTAGAGCCTTCGTTAATCTTTTCCCCCTCCTGTGTTAGCAGTGAGAGAAGACATGCTGTGTGCTGCAAAGTTCCTCCTCTCCAAACTGGTCTCTCCACTCTGGAGGGAAGTGGAGGAAGAAGAGGATGGTTTGTATTACAGCACAGGTAAGACAGGCCTTAAACATGTTTACACAAAGCCTCATCGCCACCCCTGTTCATTTACAAACCCAAACCAGCTAGTTAATTTATTGCCATGAAAATTGACAATTTCTTGTTCAATTACTTTTATTTTTATTTATTATTATTATTATTATTACCAATGAAGAGAAAAAGCAGTCAAAAATAAAGTTTTAAATTCAACTCAAGTTGTTAAAAGGACCAGCTCTATATTTCTGGTAATGTTCAATAATATTGTTCATTGAAAGATAAAAAAAAAACAAACTATAAAATCTGTGCATTAAATCAGTCGTACACTGTGGCCTCTAAGATTTATTACTTGTCATAACATATAAACCCCGATCAAATCTTGCCCAGTTTATATTGAACACTATGTGAAAACATTACAGAATATTTGAGAGACGAGAGAGGTCCTCCAATGAGAAACCGTATTATACAGCACTTAGTTTCACTAGATGGGTAGGGTAATGTGAGAGCTGACCAAAAGTTACTAGTGCAATGCCAAAAACAAATGCAAACTATTGGTCAGTCGGTGCATGGGTGAAATTAGATTTGTACTGGAAAAACAGGAAGAGCAGCTGCCTTCGAAGAACCCACATTCAAAAGAGGTTACAGAAGCACTTTCAAAAAGAAAACACATCTGATAACATTGTCCTCTTTAAACAACACTGTCTACTTAATTGCTTCCAAACTGCCTCTGAACTGTCAATGTTGTTCTTTTAATGGCTAATGCGAGCTACAATTCTAGTTAGCTTCTAACACAAGGCTGAATCTCTTAGCTTTTTAATCCAAGTGTTATTCTACTGTCTACAATA
>JAQMYJ010000012.1:21067510-21082553 GCA_030014305.1 Clarias laeviceps
TATATATATACACACACACATTGCAGTGACACAAACTCTGTTCCAGTGACCATATTACTATTTATTATAATCATATATACATTATATGCTTTAAGACTTTCTTCTACGGTATGTGATTTTGAATGGCAAATAAAGTGAACATCATACAGTGTAGGCGGCACGGTAGTGTAGTGGTTAGCATTGTTGCCTTGTACCTCTAGGGTGCTGATTCAATTCCCGGCCAGGCTTGATTCCTGTCTCTGTTTGCATGGAGTTTGCATGTTCTCCCCGTGCTTGGTGGGTTTCCTCCGGGTACTCTGGTTTCCTCCCACGGACCTGCAGATTAGGCTAATTGGCGTTCCTAAATTGCCCGTAGTGTGTGAATGAGTGTGTGTATGTGTGTGTGCCCTGCTGTGGATTGGCACCCTGTCCAGGGTGTACCCCACCTCATGCTCTAAGTCTCCTGAGATAGGCGCCAAGCCCCCCACGACCCTAAATACAGGAAAAAGCGTTATAGAGATGAGTGAGTGAGTATCATACAATGTAACTCCAGCTTTATGCTTTCTGCAGTTTACCTGAATCTCATTATTATATTTCTTGACCAACCCTGCAAGGGATAAGAATATAAAGCAGAGTTGATTTGGCCACACTGTAATAATTATGAAGGTTTTGATCTTTAAAAAAGGCTTCAGCATACATTATTGGTTTATTGTAATCTTGACATGCTGATACTTTATCAACAGTCATTTATCTTCAGTTTAATATTTTTGAAGCTCCTGTTGAATTAAAGAATTTGTGCGATTCAAGAAATAGTGGATTTAATTAATCAAAATTGTCTAAATCAGACATTTCCAAACTTAAGAATGCCATTGCTCAGTTTGAAATCTGAAAGTTTTCTGTGGCCTTCCCAGATTGTTAATCACAACCCTGATCAACACGTGAGACATCACATAATTTAAATTCCATGTTTTTTTTGTTTTTTTGTATGCAAGTTAATATTTAATGGTAATTTCAAACGTAATTACAAAATTAAAATGTTTATTTATTTATTTATTCATTCATTCATTACTTATTGTAAACGACCTCTAGTGGCCCACCTGTAGTGCCTTCAGTACCTTCCACATGTTGGGGAAACAAAGCACTAAATAGCCATGTTTTTTCTGTATTTAGGTATGGAGGAGATACGGCGAATGCAAGGAGGTGTGGTGACTCAGCTATGTCAGGATTATGGCCTGATTGACCATTCTGTCTACTTCACTGCTGCAGTGGTGCTGGGAGGAGTTCCCTTGCGCGTGGGTGATGCTGTTAACGCTCTGGCTGTTCGAGACGGAGCCCATGGAGGGTGGAGGGCATTAAGGGTTGGTGACATAAATCTTGCATATCCTTTATATAATGTACCTCATGACAGTGAGCATGTTGCCTCATGCCCTAGTCTTGGTGTGGGCATACCTGCCACTATATGCTAATGTAATACTAGAATATACAGTATGTCAATGAAATTCTTTCTGTAGGTGGAGCGACAGCTGGATACATGGGACGGAGATGGCGCCTCACTTGAAGCAGATGCTAATAAGCTCCGGTGTCTGATTGGAACAGTAACATCATATGATAATGATGGTGGCTTTATAAATCAGACGACATATTTTCCCAGATCTGCTCTGTGTGAAGGTTAAGCGTCAACACGTATTTTATGAAAGTTTAAAAAAAAAAAAGTTTGTTGTAAAATTTTTAATAACATGATGTCAGATATCTTAAATTTTCATTCTACTGAAGAAAGTGTATGTGTTTTTTCTGTCCCTGTTGTAGGTTTTGAGCCTATGAAAGGAGACTGGGTAAAGGCGGAGTACTCCATTAGCACTGAGTGGACCAGCCATGTTCGAACTGTTGCCCCACTAAGATACCAGCGCATAGACCAAGTCAGTTCAAATGTATACACACACGCTTCTTATGATCCCATTTCGCATTTCTGTCTCATTTTGTCATTTTTCCAGTTTGTTTGTAGAATTGATTTGATTTTTTAAAAATCAATTCTGCATTTATTTTCTCTGTTTCTCAGGCGTGTGTGTCCACTGTGTTTGGCAGTGGTGGGGTTGTGGGAGATGGCGTGTTTTTCAGTTTGGATTCTCTGCTGTTGCCTGCTGGATACAAACCCACACGAGGAGATGTAGTGAGTGTTGTGGTGGTGGAGAGCAGTCAGTCGTTGTATTGCTGGAGAGCCCTCTGTATGTCCCCCATTAATAAACTCAGGCAAGTGATCTCCCTTGCGTTCAACTATTGATCTTTCATTTGTCCATTTATTCCTTGGTTCATACAGAAGATTTTTTGCTTTTTAGTGTGAATGGGTCAGTGACGATCTTGCCAGAGGCTGAAATCCAGACACTGCTGGAAAATAAGGCAGGACTGGTAGTCAGTGAGGAAACACAGTTTGGATCGTTGTTGCTGGGAGAGAGTAAAGAGCTGCCCATCTTTCTTCAGTAAGTTATGAGACACCTTTTGCATGGAACAATCGGTTAAGAGCGAGGTGATTGGATAAACCATCACCAACTTGGTTTTCAAATTCATTTTATTTTTATTTGCACTATATATTATAATTCCATAATAAAAAAAATATTGCTTTCCTTTTTAGCAATACTAGTTCAGAGACTCATGAACTGAAGTGCTGTGAATTTGCTGGCTGGGACTCTGAGGTGCAGTTTTCGTTTGGACCAAAGCCTCGTTATGCCAACGCTACCATTCAATCAAAACCCAACCTTCAACAAGCCATGCCTGCTAACCCCTACATGAGCTTCATCCAAGCACCAGGCAGGGGCCTTATAACGAGGCGTGGCTGCTATTTGTTGCCCAATCCTTCCTTTGTGCATGTGGAGAAAAATGGGGAAAGACATGAAAACAGTGTTGAGTTGGATGTTGATGAAAAGGTTGCAGAAGATATAGAGAAGAATGTGGAGGAGGCAACAAATCTGCAGGCAATGGAGAGAAATCTGAAAATATTACCAGGACAGCAGGTGTCCATCACTGTAGGTTGCCAGGCTAAGTAAGTAAAGGATAAGATTAAGTTTTTTTTTTTTTTTTTTTTTTTTTCCATTTAACCACAAATGGATATGGTTACTGGATGGTTCTGTTACTGAAATTCGTAAGAACAGACCTTTTTAGCACAAAGCACACAAAGTAGCTTTGGTGTGAAATGAAAGACTGTGTTTAGTAGTAACTGACATGGTTCACAAATTAAAAGTACTTTAATGGTAATAGTACTAAATGTTATTTGTAGGCACAAATTCTACAAAATGCATTACAAAGTTATAAGTTATGCCAGATTTTAATGATTTTGACATTTTTCTGGTTTGTTGGGTGATGAGACAATAAACTTGTGCTGATGCTCCATGTAGGAACCTCGGCCGTTGTGCAGAGCTGCTGTTGCTGCACTTCTCCTCGTTTACCATCGGGCGGCGCTTGGAGGTTGATGTGAGCAGTGTGGAGGAGAAGTTGTTGAAGCCCAGTGCCCCCTACTGTCCAGCAGCCATGTTAACACAACCACCACCAGCACAGACCTCTGGTCATGTGGTCACTGTCATGCCTCCCGCACCGCCAGTCAGGTGAGCGCTGAGTCCAAAATGATTCCAACAGACAAAAGCATGTTAGTGGATATTCTTGGTTATAAAAGTATATGTGTTTTTGCATATCGGATAATTGCTCATCAATGGGGCAGTTTGAGTCACTGCCTCTGGCTGAGATTTTTTTTCTGTGGTGTGTATTTGAGAATGAATGTTCTTCCTGTTTAGACTAGTGAGACGGCATCTACCTAATTTCCTGGGGAACTATCCAGTTCCACAGGCCCTGAGAGATTGTGTGGAGGCTAGCAGCGATGTGCTCGTACTTCAGCCTACTCTTGGGGAGGTAAAAAAAAACAACCCTACAGGGTCTGGATGCTCACAATAAAGTCTAGTATCAAAGGTGTATAATGCATCTGAATGCAATTTGAAACAATTAACTATACTACAGAAAAAAATGCAAAGTTCATATTCAGATACTTCTGCCACCTTCCAAGCTCTAAGAAAAAAAATCTCTCATGTCCTTTTTTTTTCTTTAGCCATTGTGTCCTTCCTCTATGTTGCCTCGGTTCTCTGCCTTGCTTTGGCTGGAGGAACTGCATGCCGAAAGAGAGCTCAGAGAGTTCAATATTACTGGTGCCATCTTAAAAAAGGGGGCAGGGTATCTGCACCTGGAGGTACCTGGATTGAGTGAAGGAAGGCCCAGTCTTTTCACAGGTAAGGAAGACTCGGTCAGTCGACATGTTTGTGTCCTTTCAGCATACTTGGTCATGATTCTTTTTGATTTAAAGCTGTGTGTAAGAGTGTTTGTGGTCCTTAACAGGAGATAAACTTGTTCTGAAGAAGCCATGCAATGGAGGGTTTTGTCTGGAGTATATCGCCTATGTTATTGAGGTGCTGTACTTTTCTTTATGCTTCAGATTTTTTGAATATGATATCCTCGGTGCTTAATTTAACCTGTGCAAAGTTTATTATCTCTACATATATAGTGGTTTTGTTTCTTACTGTTTGTCACCTGCAGATCAGTGAGGAAGATGTGAGTTTGCGGGTGAACACCGATTTATTGAATAGCTACCTGGGGGAGCCTCTGGACGTAGAGTTTACATACAACAGGTGACTATCCTGAACTCATTTGTGAAAAAGCAGAGGAGGTCTCTAGATTTAATACTGACTGTTAACACTTAATGGTTAAGAAACACATGCTCCTAACATCAGTCAAGGAATTGCATATCTGTACAAAAATATGCTGATAACATTGATAAAAGTCTGTGTCTGTACTTTAAACTTTAGAACAGCTTGAGATTCATAAATATTACCTCACAATAATTATCAACTTTTTTGTTGTTGTTGTTCTCAAACCCAGGTTGACTATGAAAAGATGCCACAGTGCTCTGGAACAGGCTAAGCACTTTGGAGAAAATGGTGAGCTAAGCCTGGAAAGCAATTCCCACTTCCCCATTTTTTTTTATTTAACATTTTCATACAGCGATTTCTGAAAAGAAATGTGTCCTTTGATGAGGTGTTTCTGATCTCTTGTTGGTGGTTCAGTGCTGTTTCCTAGATATTTGCAGCTGCAGAGCCCCTTGTGGACAGGTGCTTGGGAGCCAGAAACATCACCCAAACAGGATGGAGACAAAACAACCCAAGAAGATGAAAAGGTCTTATAAATTAGGAAACATTTCCTAAAGAACTCTAACAAGTGCTGTAGTGAGAACTGTAACTTTGATCACACTGCACGCTTAAAATATATTCTTGTAATAATACTAATGTTCTTAGGATGGAGAAAAACCCTGTGAGAGCAGTAGGAAGCCATCTTCCCTTACTATGGACATGGTCTCTGTAGCAACACAGACAAAAACTGGTAGGCTGTAATTGAACAAGTTATTTAATCCAGTTTTGTAAATGAAGGAAAGTCATTAATTGTAATCAAAGCATATTTAGACATTTCATTTTTTGTAAGAAAAACTCTACAACCTACAGAATTTCTAATTAATCACTTTACTCATCACAACTGGATGCAGTTAATAAAGTACAAATCTTGTAGGATGAGCGTAATTGGTTTGTTTTTCACACATTTTTGTCAGATTTGTGTACAAAGCCTAAACCCATCCCAGACCCAGGGAGATTCTTTAACTGTAATCTAAACCCTGCTCAGAAGGAGGCAGTCAAACGCATTCTCAGGGGAGAGTGTCGCCCCACTCCCTATGTCCTCTTTGGCCCCCCAGGCACAGGCAAAACCATCACACTTATCGAAGCCATACTGCAGGTAATCATCACTTGACTGACATCTTTTCCTTGTGTTTAATGGAATGAGGAAATATTTGTCCAATGTTAAATAAGTTGGTTTCCTAAACATCCTTTAAATGACTGCCTACATGTCTATCTGACCATATGATCTGAGTGTCGCCATGGCAATGACTGGTCTGCCTTGTCAGTCTAGTAACTCATTGCTCAACTGTTTAATTATTATTATTATTTTTTAAAGAATTTGAAGTGTCATAAATACTTTTTCATTACGCCATGTTTTTTGAGGGGGAAAAAAAGTTAGATTGAGTGTGCATTTCAGTGTGCAGGCATTAATTTATTAAAATTATCCTATAAAATGTATGAATGCAAACTTTTCACATCTATTAATACAATTTAGTTGTTCCTTCATTAATGGATTTGTTAAATACTGTCCAAAATATCAACTTATGAATGCATATGCAGGTGTACTACCGTCTGCCAGGGAGTCGTATTTTGGTATGCACTCCTTCTAACAGTGCTGCAGATCTCATCTGTATCCTCCTGCATGAGAGCGGCTACCTGCAAGGTGCCAGCCTGGCACGGGTCAATGCCACCTGTAGGATGGAGGAGGTACTACAGTCTTCACAATGGTCACTGATAAAGACAAACTAATTTTTAGATGTTCTAAAGATTTCTAAAGATTTTTTTCTCTCCGCTTTTATTTCTACTAGTTTAAGTGGTTGTAGATACCGTACATGTTTAGTTAGTTTATTTATTTACATGATTTTGTGCTCTTTATGCTTGTAGTTTATGCCTGAGGTGTTGAAACCGTACTCTCATGCTGGAGAGGATGTACGAAATGCTTCTTTCCACCGGATTGTTGTCAGCACCTTGTCCAGTGCTGGCATGTTTTACCAAATTGGCTTACGGTGAGATCTAGAGCTATTCAAGAGTAAAACAAAAGTGGAGTGCGTTAGTGAACGTTTTATATACACAGTACAGAGGGGCCCAAAAAGATGCATAGTACACTTAAAAGTGAAAAATGTATAACTCTCTTCTGATGGTCACATGATGGCATCAATGATGGTGCGACTACTGACATCTTTCGAGGAAATGTAATTCTAACCATTGCTGCCATAATTCAACCAGAGTTTTTATAAAAGGTGTAGATAACTCTTGTGTTAATGTTTTTGGGCTCCTCTGTATACGTTTGTATTCGGCTGAAGGGTTTCCTTCTAAATAACTGAAAATCGAATCAAATCTATTTATTTATTGTTCACATTTCACATATATGGTGTATTTGGTTCCTTAGTGTTGGCCATTTTACCCACGTGTTTTTGGATGAGGCTGGTCAAGCTACTGAGCCTGAGTCTCTGATTCCTCTTGGACTTGTGTTTGAGAAGACGGGCCAGGTTGGACATGCACTGTGTACTTTCTGTATTATATCCTTGTATTGTGAACTAAATAGCCAAAGAATGGATTCATAACCAACATAAATGGGTATTAAGAACAAAAATATCTAGCAGATGGCTACAATTTTTGTTGCAGTAATATTTTGCAATAATTTTTTTTGTGACTGCATTTTGCTTTCTTTTGCTCTTTCCTACTCATAAAGATCGTCCTGACTGGAGACCCAAAGCAGCTGGGTCCAGTAGTGAAGTCTAAACTAGCTGAGGCTTTTGGATTGGGAGTGTCTTTGCTTGAGAGACTGATGACCACCCAACTGTATTCTTGCACTGAGAAGGGCTACAACCCGTTACTGGTGAAAAAACATTCAAATAATAGCTGTTCCTTTTGTAGAAAAAAAAATGTACATTAAGCAATCATTAATGTTTAGTTCTATATAACAGCTTTAGTAGATATTTAAGAAAAATTGTATAACTAAAATGTTGTATTCTGCTTTAGGTGACTAAGCTGGTATATAACTACCGCTCCCATGAGGTGTTGCTGGAGCTACCGTCGCGGCTGTTTTACGGTGGTGAGCTGTGTGTACGCTCCCAGAGAGCTGTCGTCGACTCCCTGTGTCACTGGAGCCGCCTTCCTACCAAGGGGTTTCCCCTCATCTTTCACGGAGTCCGGGTGCACTTTTTTTTTTAAATTTTTTTTTAATTTTTTTTTTTTTCCCTGCCAATATGTTTCTTAAATTATCTTGACTGGAATGATGTGGGTTTAAATCTAAAAATCTCACTCATTATGTTGCTCATAATGTATATAGGGCACAGAGATGAGGGAGGGCAGCAACCCATCCTGGTTTAACCCTGGAGAAGCAGTGCAGGCCATGTTTTACTGCTGCCAGCTGGCAAAAAAACTCTACAAGCCCATACCAGTTACAGACATTGGCATCATCGCACCTTACAAAAAACAGGTCTCTTGTATTTTCTACACATGTTGCATACATGTTTATGTTCTGATTAAAAACACATTTTTTATTTTTTTAATCCTTTTATTCTTGTCATCAGGTGGAAAAGATTCGATTGCTGTTGCACAGGGTTGGGCTTGCTGATATTAAGGTTGGGTCAGTTGAGGAATTCCAGGGACAGGAGTTCTTGGTCATTATCCTCTCTACGGTAATGTTACTTACCTCAGTATTAAACTTTTAGACAGATCTAATATCAGAAAAGCTGTTTAGTGACTCAGATCTATAATTTTGGACAAAAGGTCACGCATGTCCTGGATACTCATAGATTGGTTTTCTAATCTTTTATTAAATCAAATAATTTCTTTAAATAAGTGGTTGTATGCGCACATGTCTGTCTTCATAACGGGTTCTGTTTTTGACATTTTGGTTGAACTATATGTAATCACCAGGAATTATCTGGGTGAGTCTTAAAAATTACTATTTTAAATTTATATTGAATAGAAATTATTTCTAAATCCTCAGGTTCGTTCCAATGAGGAGCTACCAAGCAATGATCTGCAGAATGCCCTGGGCTTTCTGTCCAACCCCAAGCGCTTCAATGTGGCCATCACACGACCAAAAGCTCTTCTCATCATCATCGGCAACCCACACGTGCTAATCAAGGTTTTTTTATTTTTTTTATTTTTTTTTATATATATCTAGCCAGAGTTTCCGGTATTCAAAAAGCACATCTTTAATACTAACAAATATGTTCTGTAATACCAGTTGTGCTGAAGACGACCATGTTTAATTAATTTAACCCATGTGGAGGATGACACAATTTATCATTCATTTGTGTGGGTGTGTGTTAAAGGACCCATGTTTTCATGCACTGCTGCAGTATGCATATGAGAATGGTGCTTTCCTTGGCTGTGACCCTCCTGTCTCCCTCCAAGCTGCTGAGAGGTTGGTCTCTTGTGCGGTCATCTTTGTCATTAGTGAACCAGGCATTGCAGTACACAATGTAATGCTGGTCTCGTCTGGACCACTTCTTATAAAATCGTGTTTTCTTTTAACTTAAGCATTTTTTTTCTCCACAGGGCTGCTTCAAAAGATAAGGAATAGGAGTTTCAAGCAGAATTCTGAACTGAATATGCTATAAAAAAATCATGTTGTATAGAAATAATAAATAAATATGTTTAAATTTAAATACATAATTTGTTTGCAATTAGTTACCTCACAGTTGTCGCACAATCTGCAAGCACTGCATCATAGTGTATGTTGTTTTAAAAAACTGTTATAGGTTGATAAGGGTTGTTGTTTTTTTTTTTTTTTTTTTTTTGGTATGCACCTTTGCTTAAAGGTTTATACTTGAAAGTACTAGATGATCCTTTGTTAAGATTGATTCTAACGCTCGTTCACATTTTTAAATTGATGGTTTCTGGTTTCATACATAAAGGTCTGTCTCTCTGTGTGGTTTGAGACCACTTTCAGAGTCAGAGAGTCTGTAGTTGCAGACAGTCCTACGTCTGAACGACTCGGTGTGGCAGCGTCTCCATGACTGAGTCTGGATACGACAATTGAGCGTCAGTAACTATTTGTAGAGACAGAGTGAAGAAAGACACCATGAGACTAGACATGTGGATCTGTACATATGTTTCAGTAATTTGCCGACTGTTTAGATTCAGGTCTATAGTCAGAAACATGATTTTGTTTAAAAGAGAAAAAGGATAAATTCAGTATTCAGTATAGCCAGTGTTCAGGCTTATTGCATAGATGATGTTGGGATTCTTTCATTATGTCTTAGTTAACATGAAGGAAGCTCAGTTTGTGTAACATGAGCGTGTCAGATAGGTTGTAATGATTCAGGTGGAGACTGCTTTAATCAGAGTGGGCCTGACTGCATGCCTGCTCTTTGAAGTAAAAGTCTGGTGTGAGTAAGCTGATTGAAACCAGTCTGACACTCAGGTGTGTGTGCTTGTGTTTATGGGTCTTCTGTGTTCCTGGTACCCTTAACTGAGACTGATCAGTTTTGTGTTCATTTAAGTAATTATTAAAATGTTTTGTTCATAATTAAAGCTCTGAAGTACACCATGAATTGGTTATTTTTGCATGACTATAATCGCCTGATTTGTATCACGATTGATGTGAAATTGGAACCTTTAAAACTCTATATCAATGGTATATACCAACAAAACCAAAATCTTGCTTCGAGCAATAGGTTTTTGTTTTGTGAGGTCAAAATATTTACTTGATTTACATAAGGAGATAGAAATCAATATCAACAGTTGCCCATCATAGTCCTTATGACCGATTACGTTTAGTTAATTTATTTGTAGCTCTGTGATACCACACTATCCGTATTATATCCATAACGTGCATAATGCAACTTGTAAAAACAAAACAAAAACACTCAGACAGCTTGGTCATGAAGTTACAGTTGCTTTGACAGACATGCTTGTATGGGTCCCATTAGTGTTCTATAGACTGGCCATGCATTAACAAGACAAACATAATACCTAAAAAGGGGCAGGAGAGCTATTAGATAGACAAACATGCTCCTCGGTGGATTACAATGAAAGATGGGGGCCTCTATTGTTTTCCAAAATGGGCCTGTGTCTCTAATTGCCCAGTTAGGTCCCCTTGCTAACTGCCGTCTACACCACCCTAAACCAGGGCAGTAAAGGGGCCATCGAGGCTGGGGCCGGGGTGACAGGGTGTAGACTCAAGCACTGAGGGACTGGAAGACTTGGAGAAGGCACATAGTGGCATGGCTAACTCCCCATACTCCCCCCCCCCCCCCAAAGTCACTTCAAATGGCACCACAAGTTATGACAATCACACCGTCTACTCTGCCTGATTGCTTTCATGGAGCACTTTATTCCTGGCCCCTGTTTTTAGCCATGGACCAAAACTAAAGTTCTCATATAGATGGTAACAGTTGTAACTGAAGGGCTTTGAATCTTGAAAGCTATATATTGGAGACAGCAATATTTAAGCTGTAGGTTGGAGACATATGGCGTAAAGCTCTTCTATTACAAACACCTGTTGGGTTTTCAGTAGTCTTCTGAGTCTTTGGTCAATTAATGATCAATGAAGAATAGTTTTAAATATAGGGTGGCCACAAAGTGAATCCTTTGACAAATTTCTATTTAAACGTATTAATTACAGCAAATTCGGAAATGACTTGTGTACACACTGAATACAAGAATGTAGAACATTAATGTATCTGAGCTGATGCTACATGAAGAGATTATTTCGAAGATAAAGAAGACGAAAAAAGCTGATTGGTGGTAACTGGGTCTATTTGATTATCTGTTACTTTCAAAGACATCTTGGGTCTGAAGGTGAAAAAAATATATGAAATTCTATATTAGGAAAAATGCTTTATTATTCATCCTTTTGAGTCTCTCTCTCTCTCTCTCTCTCTATATATATATATATATATATATATATGTGGTCATAAGACTAAATTGCTACAGTTTGTATAGATCAACATTAAGCTTGTAGATATAAACTCACTGATTTAGAGCAACTGAGAAACCGTTGACAAAAGGTAGAATAAGCCATTAATCCTAAATCTTAAGACATACTGAAGAAGAGTTGTTGGCTAATGTGGGATAATCCATTGCTCTACATAATGAGAGCCAAGACCGGCATATAGACAGTAAACTGATTCATGTAGGGATTAGGGAAGGCACGCTGACTAAGTAGTGTCCCATTTAGCATTTGAATATGAATGGCTCCCTATTTTGTTAGATCAAAGGTGCTGTAGTGGTCAGGTAGACTGCAGACAAGGCTGCTCTAATGGGAGACAGGGTGTATGGTTAAGGCTCTCGAGTCAGGGAAGCTCAAATTAACATGGGGAGACAGAGGAACTGTCATCACTTAGGAGACTGCCTGTCTGTCCACTAGCCCCCCTCCCTACAGAACAAGAAGCTATTATTTTACCCATCTATATACTCCTTTAAATAAAATATTCCTGTGCATAATGTCTCATTTCTTTAATGATTTCTTCTATTTTTATTAAAGAATGAAAATGGACAGTAGTATTCCTCCTCTGCTGTTTATGTAATGGGCAAGCTTATTCTCATTCCTAAAGTCAACATCTCGAGCTTATGCATTATATTTCTATTGTTTTCTATGAAATAAACACTTAAAATGAGTATTGTAAAGGAATTTGTAAAGGCAATCATCAGTTTACAGTAATAAAGATTTCTGATTTACTATAATCAATTATTCCTCATTGTGGGTCTATTTTATGTTTTAATGAACAGTGATGTTGTTTTGAGGTTTTTAAAAACAAATGGAGAATTTAGTCTTTTAAACAATATGCTACAAATGTTCAAATTTCTACAATGTGCATCACTTAATTGGCTAAGAGGGATTGAGGACCCCAAGTCTGTGATTGTTTATTTAATGCCCCCCACCTTCTCCCTCTCCCCCTGCGTCTGCACATTGTTATCTCCTACTTGACGCGTCGTCTGCGCCTGTTTGATAGGTCGTTGATAACAACCTCAGCTGAGTCTGCTCTCAGTGTATATAAACCAAGAGATCTTTACCCATCCTCAGTCTACCAGGCTTAATCCTCAGCACAGGACCTTCTCTCTGACCTTCGCACCATCCTCTTTTCTGGAACTATGGTTCGCTGCGCTACCATGCTTGCCTTCATGTTTGTGGCCCAGATCAGGGCCTTTGACTTGGGCCAGTCCACCCGCTGTGTGTCCATACCTCGCCAGCTGAGTGTGTGTCACGACGTGGGTTACTCGGAGATGCGGCTGCCTAACCTCCTGGGTGACAGCAGCCTGGAGTCTGAGGTGGTACCACGCTCTGATGATTGGCGTTCCCTGCTGCAGACAGGGTGTCACCCTCAGGCCCAGACCTTCATCTGCTCCCTTATCGCTCCTGTCTGCCTAGATACGTAAGTACTCTATATTGCATCTCACTTTTCAATGTTAGACTTATACTGTCACAGTTTCCTACTCATCTAATTTAAACCACATACATCTGTTCAACTTTATATATTTTCTCTCAAGCTTATGTAAGTAACCATGTACAATGTCACCTTCTCTAAAGGTTTATTCAGCCTTGCCGAAGTCTGTGTCTGGCTGTGAGGGACAGCTGCGCCCCTGTCTTGGCCTGCCATGGCCACTCATGGCCAGAAGAACTGAACTGTGATCGTTTCCCTGCTCAGGATGACATGTGTCTCACCCCTCTGCCCAAGCATATCAGCAGGTTCTCTAAAGGTCAGTTCTCTAGACTTCTCAACTATGCTAGGTAGAAATGCATATTATACATGTTGAGTAATTCAAAAATACTTAAATTTCTACCATGGTGTTATTAAATCAATCATGCCTGTCATTTTCAGATTTGCCCCATCCTGTGTGTCAGACATGTCCTCAAGTAGATGAACTTCCTTCTCTGAAAACAGTGATGGATGCCCTTTGTCTCACTGACTTTGGTAAGCAACATCATAAAAAACATTATAGCAGAGTTTAGAAGTAGCCTATTTACTTCTATTGCACCACCAACTTTGCCAGATTGGGTAGTAGGTCAAATTGTCACAATAAAATGTATAGGCTAGTACATTTACAGTATGCATTATTAGAAATCGTTAAAGGATTTAATAGGTAAGCTGGGAAGCTGTCCAGTTTGCCAATATAATAAGTTAAAGTTTTTCCTTGTTGTTGGATTAACATCTTTTGTACCTTTTGATCTATCTTAAAAAATATTTCATGTGCATAAATGGACCTATGGGATTACTTATGGATCTTTAAAGCTTTATTCATGTCCACCTGCAAAATATGTTCCTAGATGGTGCCATGTTTGTTCTTTGGTACTTATAAATCAGAGAAGATGTATCCTGGTGGCAAGGGCTCGCTTTTAATAACACTTTTTGTTTTTTTTTTATTACCCGCAGCCGTTAAAGCCAAGCTGTTGCGCCGCCGTGTGGCCTCATCGGAGCCGGAGTTTGAGGTGGAGGGAAAGGTGGAGTTCATCCAGCGCGGCCCGCTGTTGCCTTACGACACCGCCAACCTTCTGCAGCAGTGGCTGATGGTGAACCTGCGCTGTGCGCATGCGCTGGTGAAGCCCGGACGCGCGCAGCTCTACCTGATCACGGGCACGACGCGCTCGGACGGCACCGTGGAGCTCGCGCACCTCTTCCCTTGGCTGAAGAAGGACCTGCACATAGCCGCAGCAACCCGCAAGTGGAAGCACCACAAGTGCTAAAGACATTATACTCCGAGTTTACCTTCGGGTGATGAGACATTGTGTCGTGTGAACTGTTGTGTGAAAGGGAGGATCGTTTTTGGAGCTTCACTTTTCTCCTCTCGTTGTATATTTGCGCTCCGGTTTCTGAGCACATGAAATTTAATGCACTCCCATAGTTCTTTTGTAAATATCGAGCCTTTTGGTAAAGGCGTTGTAAAAAGATAATATTTTCTATCCAAGTGTCAGTGTATTTATGTGTGTTTTATGGTGTTTGAACGCAGAATATGAATAAATACCACCTAAAGTATTTACAGTGGCCTCACTTGTTTCATTTAACTCAGGATTCAGATATCTTGCTATGCTAAGCAATGCTACGGAGAACTACTGATCTAGAGAAAGCACTGCAGAGCATACTGTACCTGACTGTCTGCCATGTTACACTTTTCTATACGTAGTTATTAAATTATCTTTAGTAGGATCGCTTGTACACCTAGAGTTAGGGCTGCGCGATATTAGGAAAATATGCGATATGCAATATTGTTGTTGAATATTGCGATAATATTTCTTGCGATATAACATTTCCCTAGAGAAATGCAGTTATTATTATTATTATTGGCTATTTAAAAAAATCATTTATATAAGTATGTAATGATCATACTAACATAAACAGGTAATAGATATTCGTCTGATGTAATTAATTCTAATTCAGGCTAAAAAGAAACTATATGTCAAGGAAGTT
>JAQMYJ010000012.1:21082653-21100080 GCA_030014305.1 Clarias laeviceps
GTCAAATTTGGACACACAAATGCTTGGCACATAAATAAAATTTCATTTATCGCAACTCTTTGCGATACAGATATCGCGTATACCATTATCGCGATAACAAAAATTTTTCTATATATATCGTGCTGTGAAAAAAACAATCTAACATAAAAGCACAGCTGCCTCCAAACTCGAGGGTTTGGTTCCCACCTCGGGTCTGTGTGCGTGGAGTTTGCACCTTCTCCCCGTGTTTGGTGGGTTTCCCTCAGGTACTCTGGTTTCCTCCCACAGTCTAAAGACATGCAGATTAGGTTGTTAGGTTTATTAGTTCCCAAATTGTCTGTACAGTAGTTTGTGTGTTTGTGGCCTGCAATGGATTGGCACCATATCCAGGGTGCCCAACCTCGTACTGTAAGACTTCTGGGATAAGCTCCAGGGCCTCCGCAAACCTGTACACAGGATAAGCAGTATAGAAGATGGATGGATGACAATTGTATTTATTGAAGCTAAAAGTTTATCCTCTACCTAAATCACCAATGTGAAAATTCAATCACCCCCTTGAACTTAACGGATATTTGTGGCATCACAATAACAGATATAACAGATATTGTTTAGCGTCAACGACTGCAACTGAACACTTACATTAATTGGAGGGATAAGTGATAAAATTCCATCACTTTACTTTGCAGAATTGCTTTAGTGTGGCTATATTGCAGGGTTTATATGCATTAACTATACTTTTTACACCTGTTACATCTCAGGTCAAGTCTGTTTTGGCCACTCTAAAAATTTATTTTTTTCCTTTTGAGTCACTCAGAGGTTGAGCTTGTAACCATTTTCTTGCTTTGTAACCCTTGCTTTGTAACCCAAAGCTTTAAGACACAGGCAGAAGGCCTGGTAGAGAGTAGAATTGCCTCAATTGTGGTAAGGCCTTGAAGCCGCAACACATATCCACAACATTACACTGGCTCCATGCTTTACTGTAGGTACAATAAAATATTATTTTTGTGGAAATATGTTGTTGATTCATGCTAGATATAATGGAACCACTGTATTGTGGCAAAATTCAGATGAACCTTACAACCTACAAATTTTATTTAACAGTTGTTTTTGCTCAAATTGCCTATGTTTGATGTTAGATTATAAGGCCCTCAAGCAATTTGGTATGAGTATGGTATATTTTTTTCATTATTATTATTATTATTATTCATTTCCATTACTGTTATGAAACATAACAAAATGAAAAAAAAATCATGGACCCTGCTAAGCTTCATCGACCACACTCTAAGAGCCATGGGTTTAGTGTTAATATTTCTGTCAAATCTATTAAAATTCTTTAAAAAAAATTGCAATACAAATTTTTAAATGTAATATTCTTTAGAGGAAAGTGAATTGAATTTTAAAAAATGGTTTTGTTTGGATAGTTTAATAATACGGAAAATACTTGTGTAAAGATTGTGTATACTAGTTTATATGACTATTTTAGATTTTGAGTCATACATTCACACTTGCTTAAGAAATTGTTTACAAGCAAACACTCATCAGAGGCAATGCTTTCTGTTTGTAAACTGTTCAACAGTACAACATATTTCTAATGCCTAAACTTGTCAAAGATCATATGGGCACATACAGTAGCAATCTGTTGCTCAGTATCTTACAACACCCAGTGTTTTTTTTGTAGTATTATTTTGTGTTTAATACATGAATGGAAATATTATATTTATATTTGATATAAATACTATTTATAAATAAATTGATATTTATATCAATATTTAATTTTTTATTATTTATTTATGCCTTTTATTATTAATTATTCAGCTTTGTCAAAACATTAAACCTAATAATGGTGATACTGCAAGAATCTAAAGAGAGAGATTTACTGCAGACTATTAATGTTATTAAGGTTAAGGTTATCAAGGTTTCTGAGGGCTATGTATAGTTAACCACCAGAATTACCAGAATTCATTACCAGAATTCATTGCAGTCATGGCTCTCTTACATTATGCATTTTTGTAATTATATAAAATGTTTTATTAGTAATTATTAGTATAACTTCTGCAATATTTCCTATTTTTGTATTTTTGACAACCCTATTTGCACCAAGATCCAAGTCCCCCTGCACATATATTCCATTGTATATAAATGATATATTTATTATATTTTCGTGCAATTATTTTTTGTTTATTCTCTTGTGTATTCTTACATTTTTTTTTTTATAGCTGCTGGTCTCTGAGAGCTACCAAACAAATTTCGTTGTATCACTACAATGTCAGTAAAGTTTCTTTATCTCTTTATCTTATCTTTATATTTACTTGATTCACTTTTCAGTACTGTGCAGGTGATACATTTTCAAAAAAACAACAACATTCAAATGGACAAGGTAATTAAAAAATTATTCGCTTGCAGGATTGTTTTTACAGTATTGTTGCTGTTTATTAATGGAATCAGTTTGAATTTGGTGCAATGCAGAAAAGAAAAGAAAATAATTGCTTGTCTAACCTCCTTATGTTATTTTATTTCAGTCTTATTTACATTTTTTAAACTGTAAATTTTTAACCCTGAACATTTTAACCAATTTTTTTCCAATACCTGGTACTCATATCATTTTATTCAGATTATTTTATTTTGTTATTCTCTTGTATTGTGCACATTGGTAACACGGCAGTCTCCCAATCTGCACAAGTCTTTGTGTGTGGGTCTGTGTGTGTGTGTGTGTGTGAGTGGATAGCAAATGTGAACAGGGTTGCTGCAATTCATTCTCCTTTGCTACCTCATTATGACTCCATAGACACAATAGAGAGAGAGCACATTAGAAACTTCCGTGCTGCGCCACAAAAAGCCGCCTCAGTGCCAGGCTTCACTGCATTGTCCGCTCTAATTCATGGAGTCTGGCCCACCATTGACAATATGAAGTGGTAGTGGGGGAAAGGCTATTGAGTGTGCTCTGTTTTTAAGGGGTCGGAGTGAGAAAAGGAGAAGGAGACCTCTCACAGCTGGTCCACTGAGCACTGGATCTAAGCTCGCTCTTTATGGCTCTTCTATGAGGCCTCTCATTTTCTTTCATTTGTCTTGAAAAAAATGGCAAGGGACTTCAAATGGATTCACATGAATCAGTGTTTGAGAGCTCGGAGATCATAATAGGACAACAGTTCTGGCGTTCCCATTTGGCAAAGCCATGCACTGTGGAATGATTGAGAGATACTTGATGTCTGGCATGGGGGGAAAGAATGTGAGATGAGTTTTATGTGTGTCAGGTTTTATGGGATTATTTCACAGAGCAAATGGAAAAATTATTTACAGCAAATCAAATTACTGCTATGGCACTTCTATGACAGAATATGTAAGTAAGCGCTGATATCATTGTATGCATTGTAATTAGCTGAAATATACCTTCCCGTTTTTTCTTATGACTTGTCTATCTATAATTATAAGAAGTGCTTGCTAAATTCCCATCTTTTATCTTTATTTTTACATAACACTGACATACAGTGTGCTGCCCTTTTTGAGAAAGTGTACTGCCCTTTTTGAGAAAGAAAGATGTATGTGTTTCATTGCTGCTCGTTCCCTCAGCCCATATCAGCCATACCTTAACCCTGTCTTGGTATCCAGCCAAAAGCCCACCTTAGTCGAGCAGCTCCTCAAAGTTAACCGTAAACACATTACATATTCATCACCAGACGGCAGGTCCTCCACCAGTGAGGGGGATAAAACTGCAAATTTGATTACAAGTGCCCTTTGGCTCTGTGGCTAAGGCACAAAGGGCCTGGCTGTCCAGGCTGATTACCATGCCCAGCATGAGGTGATGTTTTACCCCACAGAAATCCCCCAGCTCCCCTTGCACTGGGACATGCCTGTTTAGGGGTCTGTTTAGTCCGCGCTGTTTCTGCTCGCTTTTGCCCTGCTGGAGACCCTGATCCTGTTCAAGAGCACTCTTATGTAAAGAATGGTTTCATACTGATTGCACTTCACTGTAGTTAGTGAAGTGAAATTACAAGCTGCCATAATGTTTACCAGTTTGCAGGCTTATTTTAGAATCATTAGCTACATTCTTGATTGCATACAATTGTAATAGAGTATATCATATCGTGTAAAATTTACTCCACTGACTCTAGCTACACTAGAAAAAAAACACTGGAGGATGACTTTCATTTAGACTTTTTTTTTTAGGATAATTTAATAAGTAAAAAAAAAAAAAAGGATATATCATTTACACAGTGCAGTAAATGAAACAGGCCAAGACACATAGCAAGCCTTGCAATCTTTTTTTGTGAGTTACATTCTGTTTGTCAGTATCTGTCTCAAACTGAACATATTCGATTTCATGCATGGAATATTTTCTTGACTTCACTTTCTCAGTCATTCTGCTAAGTGTGATGAGCAAAAGAATGATGGGATATATATGGAAAAAGGCATCAGCTCTCACGATGATGAAATCAGTTGATAAGATCCTGTCAGAACGCATGCAGTGAACTGGACTGGAATTGCATTATTTGAAAGCTGTGCAACTGAGCCAGAGATTCCAAGGAAAGTTTTAGATTATAGAATCTGACATTTAGACATGTGATAGCAAATAAATCTGTATTGTATACAGCTATAAAACAGACAGGCAATAGAGTTGTTTATAATAAGAAGTAATAGACTGTGAGGCAGATAGTTTTATAGGCTGACTCTTGATAGGCTTTTGAATAAGTGGCTCAGAAAAAGACACAACTATTTACTGCTCCAGAACTCTGTTTCGTGTGCAAGTTAAACTTTGGTCAGGAGACCATTGTCTCCAATGTCTATCATTTAATGGCCACTTTGACATAATGAATGAAGCGGTCCCACCTTCTGTCCACCAGAAAGGCTCCACTCTTATCGCCTTTCACAATCACACTGGAGAAGCTCAGCCAATCAGAACTCGGCAACACACACCCAACAGCAAAAGAGGGAAAGGAGTTATTGTTTTCTTTCTGTTTTTTAATGAAGTTTACTCTGTCTGTCTTTCAGGAAAATGTTAGTAGTTAGGATAAACTTCGCGAAGAGCTCTGGATCTGACTCAGAACAAGGAAATTCATGAAAAGGGAGGAATCGGAGAGCAATGGCTGAATCTCCATCACGACATCTTGGATTTGGTAATTCTGGGAAGAGTTTTCTCATAGATAATTTGCTTCGTCCTGACAATAAATCAGCCCCTACCCGGTTCATACCTGCTGCCAGCCAGAAAAGATGCCTTTCTACGCTGGTGTGTGGGCCACTGGGACTGGCTCCGAAAAGCTCCTGGGTGCCTACACATGGGGCTCATCCGAGTAACACTCCACAAGAGATGGCAAGAGAGACACTCCAGACACATTCAGGTAGGATGGCAGAGAGTGGTGGCATCAAAATCTTAATTTAAATGTGGGGAATTTTCAGTTTTTCAGAACAGTACATGTGGCATGAACTATTAAAACAGGTGTCAGTAAGAAATAAATACAACGTTAATAGTTTTGCAACCCATGAGATGTACTCCTATTTTTATGTTTATGCTTAGTTTTATTAGAAAAGCAAAACAATAATAATTATTCTAAATACCACTAAACTAAAAAAATATATAATATATACATCATCAGTTTAATCGTATTTTGTTTAAAAAGAAACTGAGTGCAACAATATTGTTTTTGGCTTACACTGTGACTTATAGTTATTTCAAGATAACTGTTGACTTGTCCACAGTGACTTGTGACCAGTGATTTGTTTGGTTTAAAATCATGCTTTTTTATTAACACGCAACATAACGAAACTATTTAATTAAAATCAAGTTATGATCCATCAATTAGACAATCCAATCTATAACACAAAACTGTAACTGTTTTAATAAGCTATAACCTTTTGTGTACTGCTGGGAAAAATATAACTCTTAATCAAGCATGACTCTTTACACATTACATTTTAACTAAAATTCATAACAGACCTTTATGCTGTATGCTGTTATTAGAGTTGTTACAGTAAAACACCTTGAGAAAATACTTTTTTGTATTAAATCTTTTTCTAATATCAAACAATATTTGCTTCAATTATGCTTTGATCAATTAATTTTGATTTAACAAAAAAAATTATCGTATCAAATGCCTATGAGTAAACAATTAAAATTTTTGTTAATATTCCAAACTTGTTTCATTAACGACACTGATTAAAATCATGTAACTAAAACATGGAGAGATTGTGGACAGAAACAATGACTCATATAAATATTGATTGGTGTTAATTCAACACTCTATTTTTACTCCAACTCTGGGAAATTGTGTAGGGGACATTTTAGACAGAACCCCAGAACCTCATATAAAGTTTGTAAGATTTTCATTGAATCCAGTAAAAAAAAAAAGTATTAAAAAAACTGGTCCTCAATCCGACCAAATTAAACCTATAACTTATATCACTTTTTATACCAAATGAAAACGTTGTATTAAGAAGTTCAAATTGCAAATAAGAAAAAATGCTAGATCATGATGACACAATTTGGTGTAAACCACCTCAATACATGAGGGCACAGTATACCAAAAAAACAACAACATAAATATAATTTATATTAATCGATAAAGAGAGGGTGAAAGAGAGAGAGAGATTATACAGTGTAATGATTGCTCAAGGATTTAAAGTTTATTATTGCGCTATGGCGTTTCTGGAAAAAAATAAGTTTTTAATCATTTTAACCTTTATAACGTATATGTGTAAGGATGCACAATATGTAATCCATTTATGTTATTGTATATAACATAGTATATTTTTACCAGATATGCAAGTTAAAAAATCCATTTCTGGTATATTTAAATAAATAATAATAAAAAAGACTGATTATTCTACTGTTCTCACAAGCAGTATTGAGTGGTGCGCTGCTGTCTGCTTCTCCATTCGTTCACCCATGCTATGGTGCCTCCAGCCCACTGACGTGCTCTCCTCCTCTCCTCTGCAGTGAGTATATTATCCTCACACACACACACACACACACACACACACACACATACACATACACACCTACACAGATGCACACACAAAGTGAGTGTTTCTATAACTAATAGCTAATTCTTCCCTAATATGCACAGCACTGCATAGCTATAGCTTATTCATCAATCATGCCTATTTAGGGGGGAACGCTTTTATTACCATGTACCACACACACACACACACACACACACACACACACACACACACATATGTGTGTGTGTGTGTGTGTGTGTGTGTGAGAGAGAGAGAGAGAGACAGAGAGCACAATAAAACCACACCCCCTGTTTTCTGCCAGAATAGGTTGCAATTGATTTTAAGAGCACATAATGACCAGTCCTATTCTTCACTGAGCTCCAGTCAGACTGAATGCTCTGCTATGCCATGTCTCTAATGTTTAAAGTAGCTGCAGCAGGATGTTCACAAATTGATATAAAATAGTTTTAAAGGATGCAGTTTAGTGTTAAATCCTTTGCTTGATGTAAAAAAAAAAACCAGTTTCAAAAGTTTCATGCTGACGTGTACTCAGAAAGATTACTTAAGATTCTTAAGAATTTTACTCAGAGTTTTGTTTAACATTAATTATATCAGAGGAAAGCCCTATAAAGCT
Organism: Clarias laeviceps; assembly: GCA_030014305.1. Taxonomy (NCBI): domain Eukaryota; kingdom Metazoa; phylum Chordata; class Actinopteri; order Siluriformes; family Clariidae; genus Clarias; species Clarias laeviceps. The sequence goes on from JAQMYJ010000012.1 coordinate 21,090,200, forward strand.
TTGCATGTGATGTAGCTAAATCTATTTACCTACCTATCCAACATCTTACATGCCCTCTGCCTTGTGGGGGGGATATCAGCTGAAAACTTTTTAGTGGCCTGACACTTTCCCACAGCACCCCCCAAATGCACAATGCTGCTTTGCCCCGTGACCAATTAGCTCTTTCAGTCAATCTGCACACACGCGACCCCAACGCCATTTTTCACCACAGCAATGAACTCTAAGTTGCCTTTCTGTGCTGATCCAGGAGCAGTGAACCCTTCCCAAATCTTAAGCTGAGACATTCTAAGGGACCCCCCAACACTGGTGTCGGATCACTAAGAAGGGCAATTTCCAGTGACACAATGCAAACGTACATTCCTACGTAGAAAGAAGGAGGGACCACTTTTCCAGGCTTTTTGTTCTATCTGATAAAAAGCCAAGGCTTGAAAATACGCCTCCTCTTTTCACGTGCTGCTCTCTATCCATTCCAGACTCCCTCTATGGGGAGGAATAATGCGATCAATTGGGATGACTTTTATAGACTTATTGGAGCTCATCTTCCCATAGAGTGAGTCTGTGTACCTGTAGGGAAAAGAGATAGAGTGAGGGATAACTGGTTGCTGAAGGAACAGTAGAGGAATGTCACGAAGCATTTCTTTTGTTAAATTGAGAGGGAGATTTGAGGGTACAAAAGAGAGAGAGGGGGGAAAGCAGCCCACTCATGAGCTGACCCACTAATAGAGCGTTTAAGTGGAAACCATTGATCCTGAATAACAGACTAGGAGCGTAACTAACAGTCTTACCCTCTGCTACGAAGGTGGTCAGTGTGGCGATTTGTTGGACAGATTAAGGAGGTATTGTTGAATAGATTGGGGGAAATTGTGGTGCTTGATTTTTTTGTCAAGCTGCACCTGTGGTTAAAAAAGCGTGGGATTGCTGCTTCCAGACCTCTAGACCTCTTATTTCTCCTTCCTTAACTGGTCATCTCTCCCCCTCAACCCTCCCCCTTCTTTATTTATCTATATATCTCGAATAATATATCTAATAATATTAATAATAATAATATTAATAATAATAATACACAGATCAGTCATAACATTACAAAGCAAATAATTATGGCCAATATTGTGTAAGTTCCACCTGGGCAGCTCTGGCACCTTGGGGCATGACTCCACAACCCACCTGGGGATGAGCTGTGGTGTCTGGAACTGGGACATTAGCACCCTTGCTGTGAGTTGCATGGTAAGCCTCCATGGATCAGATTTGTGTGTCCATAGCATCCCATGGATAATCAATTGGATTGGGATCTGGGGGAGTTTGGAGGGTCGGTCGGCAGCCTTGGGCTCTTTGCCTGCTGGGCCCCAGGTGTGACTGCTGTGTTGCACTGCATGTTCTGGCCACTACTGACTTGGTCAGCAGTTTGTGCTACATTTGCCTTTTCTCTGGGATTGGACCAGACAGGCTAGCCTTTGCTCCCCACCTGCATAAATGAGCATTGGGTGCCCATGATCCTGTCAGCAATTTGCTGGTATATAATTGATCATCAATGTTAATATCTTAATGTTGTGTGATGTTCATTTTATGGCTGATCAGTGCATGCAAATACATGACCAATCACACCCAAATTTGCTTGAACCTCACGTTCCTGGCTTAGTCAAGCCTCTGCTATTGTAATAACCACTCTTCTGGAATGGTTTTCCATTAGATATTGGAGCATGGCTCTGGGGATTTGTACTTTTAGCCACAAAAAACATTAACCTTGTCAGACACTGATGTTGGGTGAAGAGGTCTGGGTGCAGTCAGTGCTTCAGTTCATCCCAAAGTTGTTCAGTGAAGCTGAGGTCAGGACTCAGGAGACTCAAGTTCTTCTACTTCAATCTTGGCAAACCATGCCATTATGGACTTTACATTTGTGCACAAGGCATTGCCAGGCTGAAATACGTTTGGGCCTCTTAGCTCTATTGAAGGGAAGTCTCAATGCTACAGCATGCAAAGACATTCTATATAACTGTGTGCTTCCAACTTTGTGGCAACAGTTTGGGAAAGAACCACAAATAATGGATAACAATTATTTATAATCAAACTGTGAATATGATATTCTGTCTCATTTCTTCGACTTGGTTAATGCTGTGTTTGCTATTCACATGATTAACAAAAAAGATGCAACCCTTTTATTGAAACTCACTGAATTTACTGTTTTGGACTGTACTTTGAACAATAAGTGCTCAGACTATGAACACTCTGCACACACACACACACACACACACACACACACACACACACACACACACACACACACACACACAAATACATACATATATATATGAAACACTTTATGAAATTAACTTCCCATCCCTCCTTAGAAGGAACAAGCCCTGCAGTATGGAGTTCAGGCCCATGCCCTAAACAACACCGAGGAATCCTGAGGAGAGCTGTGTTCTCTGAGCAGCAGAGGAGAGAACTTGAGAAAATGTTCCGCAGACAGAAATATATCAGCAAGACAGATCGCAACCGACTTGCCACAGAACTCTGTCTCAAGGAAACACAGGTAAAACACATAGCAGTCTGTCTACACAGATAAATATCTACACATTTGTTCGTGTGTGTGCGCGCGTGTGTGCTTGTGTGTGTATGATGTCTTACTTTAAATCAGTACAGATGCTCTATCCTTTTTTTCACTGAAACTTTCTGGAATCTATTGTTGAAAACTTTCACATAAACTTATATACATATACAATAAATCCATATAATGTAATAAATTCATACACACTAAATACATATACATTAAATTCATATACAGTTTCAGTTGTTGAAAGTATTTCATGTTTATCTCAAGATTTGATTCTAGAGTTGCATACTGAAATGTATCATTTGTTATTTAATTGTAGTAAATGGAGTTATATTTGGTTCACTGCAGCGTTTCTCTGTTCACACTAGTGGCTTCATTAATTATTCTCTAATGATTTCTTCAGGGTTCAATGTAATAGCTGCTTGTTTGGAAGGCATAACTCTTAATAAGGTCAATGCAAGTGCAGTCATTAGGACTTATATATATATATATATATATATATATATATATATAAGCTTAATTTCTGAAAGCTTTAAAAGTTGTTTAAATGACAGAAATCCTTGAAACTCACAGGTCTCTGATTCAAACTGTTTAATGTGCTACGGGATCAGTGTGGGTTGTTATACTGATTAAAATATTTTCCATGTTTAAATAACTGTACCCAGTAAATTCAGACCCTGACTACATTATATGTAATAAAGTGTGTATATACTGTTTTTCAAGAATATAAATCTAATGAATTATATTTGCTGTTTGTCCTGTTCTAGGTAAAGATCTGGTTTCAGAACCGCAGAATGAAGTGGAGAAACTCGAAAGAGAGAGAAACCCTGAGCTCACGGCCCCCTATGGAGGAGCTTCTGTTCAGGAGTATTCCAGAAAAAAAGAAGGAGAAACGGGGCATACGCAAACATTTTCCAGAGGAGTTCGCTACACATCCGAAACACCTGCTAACAAACACTTGAAAGCTCACACACACCTGGCTGCTAACAAATTTCAGAGAAAAGAGATGTACACTTCAATCAACCATTTTAAACATTTAGGATTTGTTTAAGTAGAGCCTCGTTATTACGGAAAAGGAACAAGAATTTAAGGATAAACTAAAACCAGAGTCAAATCTTTCTTTTAATCTAAGTACTAATTAAATTTCATAACCTAATGGGACAAAAAGCAAATCAAACCTACAGATAAAAGATTCAGTATGACTGGAATAATGTGCAACAAGTAGCTAGTGATCAGGGTATTGATTACTTCCACTAAAATAACTACTCATTTTAAAATGCTTATAAAACACCACTGTGTAAACTCTCAATGTCCCCAATTATTCATCCAGAAAAGCAATAACACCTAATTTTAGCCCCAGGGTGAAATATTAAGCAACTAGATAGAGATTGAAACTATCCAGGTACAAGTGTGGACTATATGCATGAACCCAAAAGAATGCTCAAAATATAGGGCGTTCAAAATCTTTGACTATCAGAATATATGCAAGCCTATACAGCATGGAAAGAAAATTATCAGACGCCTTTATGTTTTCCATATTTTGTTATGTTTCACACTCATCTTAAAATGGATTTTTTCCCCTTATAATTTCCTCATAATTTTCTCATCATCATTCTACACACAGTAGACAAATACTAAATGGCAAAGTAAAAACAGGTGTGTAGAATGTTTTGTTAATTTCTAAAAATTGTTTAAAAAAAATAAAATATATATAAAAAATGTTCAGACCCTTTGTTCAGACCCTTTGCAATCTGACTCACTCACTAAAAGGCACATGACAGCTGGCTGGGAGATTGCCAAGAAACAGACTTGGACACCATTCACTAGAGAGGGAAAATGGAGGTGGAATAATAAAGAGTCATCCTGAGTGAAAAACCTTCTCCAGGGGGGCTCAGGATCTCAGGCTGGGACAAAAGATTACATTTCTAGCACACATCAACCCGAACCATCAGAAAACCACCAGAAAACACAGGAGTGGCTTCAGAACAACTCTGTAAATGTCCTGGATTGACCCAGGCAGAGTCCGGGCCTGAACCCAATAGAGCTTCTCTTCTCTGGCTGTTTTCATCCTACCCGTTTGAGTTTGAATGATGAAGAATAGAAAAAAAAAACCTTTCAAAAGAAAGGTGTGCCAAACTTGTAGCTTTGTTCACAAGCAGACTTGAGGCTGTCATTGCTCCCAGAGCTCCTTTAACCACATACTATGTTAGGGGTGTGAAAAATTATAAATATGATGTTTCAGTCTATTTTTTCTATAAATGAACAAAATACATTCTATACACAATACTTCACTATGAAGTGTTGTGTGTTGAGCAGTGAAAAATACTTGACTAATTCTCAAGAAAAGAAAAGTGTATTATACATGCATTACAACATAAAACTGAAATGTGTAAATATGTTTTTCTAAAGTTTTTCTCTGACAGCCAAAGCTGGCCTAGGTTTTTTGTTTTAAATATTGACTGTTGTACATGACTGTATAAATTTTTTTAATATTATTTGCAAACTAATTCAATGTTTTTACATTGTTTTTTTAACTGACCAGTAAAATGAATTTCTTTTGGAACAATTTGTGAATAGTAACAATGCTAATGTGCTCACAGTGCTTCACTAAAAACAACCAAGAAAATCCAATGCAGCATTTTGAACTAAACTTTCCCTTGAAACAAACATTAATTTTTCATGTACATAATGATTAATAAAATGGCCAAAAAGCAATGATACTTTCTTTTCATAAATCCCTGTATAACATATAAAATGGTTAAAAGTAGCAAATTATCTATTAGCATAATATCTATAGCTTTGTGAGTCAACATAAAATGCAGCATGCAATGAGTTCATTTGAACCTTACACTGCTGGGTTATCTGTAGAACTCAACATGCTCAAAATGGGTTTATTAGCATTCAACCATGGGTTGTTTTTACCCTTACTTTTGTGTTGTTTATTCTATTAATAAGAAGTTAGGATTATTTATTACAGTTGATTAGCTGTTAGATTTATGTATGACATTTTAAGAATAATAAAAAAAAAAAAACCTAATTAAATTTTTTTGAGGATTAAATTTTTCCAATTAAATTTTTCCAGTTCAATTTTGCCATAAATATATATTAAACCCAATAATAGTTACTAGAAGGTCCATATGAGATAATGTAGTAAATGCCAAACAATCAAAATCATTTGCAACAAAATTAACTGCAACATTCCACCTACAATTTTCTTTCTCTGAAACAGATTAATTAACACAGTTCATTTAGGATTGCATTAAGGATGACAGTCAAATATTGTCCAATTTTACTTACATATTAAAAATAACCCAGCTCATACAATTACAGTACTTAACCTATGTTACACACTATGTTTAAAACATAGAGCAGGAAAATACAGTCAATTGTAATTGACAGTAAGAGTTGCAGAGGACGGATTTAATAACGTTTAACTTATCAGCCTTCTGTCCATCTCTGCTCATCTACGTCTGCTATACGCATGTTTTCCAGGAGCTGTGGGACAACACACTGAGTTAGACACACACATTTCTTCAGTTTATTTCTTAGGATCAGTAAAAAAAGAAACTTCAGTATTATTCATCACACTGGTCAAATTGACATTTGTCTCCTGGACAAAATGATGTTATTCTTATGGAATTCCACCTACTGATAAATAATGACCAATTTGTTGAAAGTGATGAAAAGTGAAACTTTTTTTGTACTTGTAGTAATAATTCATCAATGCTTTTTTGTTTTTGGATGACATCATAGATCAGTGGTTCTCAACCTTAGTCCCAGAGAACCACTTTTTTAAGTTGTCCTCATTTCTAAGTATTTTAAGTGCTCTGTCTGCTTTTCCACATCCACTTCCATTATGAAAAGGGTCTTAATTAGTTGGACATTGATTAGCTCTGAATACTTACTGTAAGTGGAATTAAGCTACAAAAAGTGTGTTTTAAACAAATTTAACTGAATTAACACAATATAGTAACTAAAGCTTTTCAAACCTGCCTGGCCCTATGTGAAAAAGTAATTGCCCCTAAACTTAATAACTGGTTGTGCCACCCATAGCGGCAGCAACTTCAATCAAGCATTTACGATACTAGCAATACTAGTCTTTCACGTCGCTGTTGTGAAATTTTGGCCCACTCTTCTTTGAAAAATTCTTTTAATTCAGCCACATTAGAGAGTCTGATTTAAAGTAATCTCCAACGGATTTAAGTCCAGACTTTGACTAGGCCAGTACAAAACCTTAAATTTGTTTTTTGAGCCATTCAGAGGGGGATTTGCTGGTGTGTTTTTGAATCATTGTCCTGCTGCATAACCCAAGTGTGCTTGAGCTTAAGGTCATGAACTAATGGCCGGACATTGTCCTTCAGGATTTTCTGGTATGGTTCCATCAATTATGGCAAGTCGTCCAGATCCTGAGACTGGACAAAGCTAAAGACCACCATACGACCACCACCATGTTTAACTGTTGGTTAACCTTGTTTTATGATCTGATTGCTATCATTTAAGTGTGACAAAATATACAATCTTGGTTTTTCAGCACACTGTAGTTCTTGAATATGTTGATATATTTTAATAATAAATATAAAATAATACACTATGTTCAAAGGTGAATTAATAATGAATTAATCCGAGAACAGGTTTTACAAGGTAAAACGTATCACAACCAAAACCAAACACAACTATAAACCCAAATAGCTTACTGAAACAGATATCCAATAGCATCAACAAACAATCGAGAAAGGAGCTAGGAGAAAAGAACAACCACCAGGATATTATAACCAGACAGCAGCCATAGCAAAGCAATGTCCAAAAGAACAAGAGAGTGCAGAAGATCTTGCAGGCCTCCTCCAACTGTGTCTATTAAGGTGTATTGCCCTCTAATGGCTCTAGGTGGCAGGCATTCATGCTTTCTACAAGACAAAAACCAAATACTGTACCTTAAACCAAGAACATGACAGCCCATTGGACCGTCATAGCACACATTTCTTTTTTTATAACTTTATCATTATTATTTCTGTCCAGAGTTTTATTAATTTATACTTATAAATACTTATGAAGGTCTTTGAATCTTGAATCTTATAAGTTTCTAATGTATAAAGATGCATTGTTGATTATTTATTTCAGTACTTCAAAGTAAATGTGCTGTATTTTGAGGAAAAGCTACAATAATGTAAACAGAAAAAAAAAGCATTTCCACGGTGTAAAAATTTCTTTTTACATTTCATGTACAATAAATTATATGACATTATATAGGTATGTATCAACAAGTATTAGCCTAGAAAAATAAACCTTGACAAACATCTATTAGATTCACATCTGGACTGGAAAGTCCCTCATTCATTTTCTATGCAGATGATCCCATACATTGTCACGAGAAGCCTGGAGCCCATCCCAGGAAACTCAAGGCGGGGTACATTGATGGAGTGTTAGTCCATTGTAGTCATTGTACACAGACACACTCACTCACACACACATACTCACACACTACGGGCAATTTGGAAACACACAGCCTAATATGCATGTTTTTGGACTGTGCCACCTCACAGATTTAATTCAGGAATCAAACCTTGGACCCTTGGAGGTGCAAGGCCACAGTGCTCACCATATTCCAGCACAGCCTATAGTGAACTCGTTGTATTAATTAAACCAGTTTGAGATGACATTTGCTTTGTGACATGGTGCATTATCATGCTGAAAGTAGCCATTAGAAGATGGTAAATTGTGTCCATAAAGGGATGCACATGGCCAGCAAACAATGCTCAAATATCCTGTGGCATTCAAGCAACAATCGATTGGTATTAACAGGCCCAAAGTGTGGGAAAACATTCTCTACACCATTACACCACCCCCACTAGCCTGGACTGGATGGATTCATGCGGTTAGAGCCAAATTCTGATTCTATCTGTCAGCTCCAGTAGAAATGTGAGACCAGCCTGTATTTTTTCCTTTCTTCCAGTCTTCGACTGTCTAGGTTCTGCTCTTGACTGACAGAATGTGAACTTGATGTGGTCTTATGCTGTTGTAATGCATAATCCTCAAGTTGTGTGAATTCCGAGATGATTTTCTGCTCACCACAATTGTACAGAGTGGTTATTTGAAGTACTACAGCCTTTCTGACAGGTTGAACCTGTCTGGTCGTTTTACATTGAGATCTCTTATCGGCAGCACATTTCATTTTGTAGACATTTCTTGCACCATTCTGAGGAAACTCTAGATACTGCCGTGCATGGAAATCCCAGGAGACCAGCAGTTATAGAAATACTTAAACCAGCCATGCCACAGTCAAAACAACTGAGATCATATTTTCCCCATTCTGACAGTTTATGTAAACAACATGGTTTAATGTGACACATCGTTGTCACGGATCGGGCAATTAGATGATTCCATGAGTGAGTCCAACCATTCCTAATAAAGTGTTTGGTGAGTGTACTGTATAATCAGAGCTAAAATCCTGACCTTCCTGAGGTCTTAGGCAAAGTCCAGCCAAGAGGACCCTACTTCCTCACCTGTGAGCCACGTAAACCATTTTGAAAACAATGTATAGGGTCATCTGGGTCTGGCCATAATCATATAGGCGTTTAGACATGTTTAAAAGACTCATACATTTTACTGGATTTTTGTGAATTTTGCAGGCACTGAAATATAGACAGTGGAAGACACTGGGTTAACGCTCTGGGTTTGTGATCAGAAGGTTGCTGGTTCAAGCCACAGCCCCTCTGTTGGGCCCTTGAGCGAGGTGCTTAATCCTGTCTGCTCCAGGGATGCAGTATCATGGCTGACCCTGCGCTCTGACACCAACTTATTACCTAGAGTGAAAAAAATTATTTTGCTGTGCAGTAATGTATATGTGACAAGTAAAGGCTTAATTAATTAGTTAAAATGATGTGCTGTATCTTAAATTTTTTTTATCTGTAATATTTTACAATTTGCGGATTCCCTTAAACATCTTTGTTAAAGAAAAAATATAAGTGGGCAAGTGTGAGTAATTCACTGGAACTGACTCAACAGTTCTCTACATCACTTTTACACCTAACAGAACAGGACAAAAAGCACGACTGAGAGAAATGTCATCTCTTCAATATTTGACTTTCCCTGTCACCTGAGAAAGGTACGACAATGTTGGTAGAGCTTTTGAACAGTCCAGATTATAAAGCAATATATTTTTTAAATAAACATGTTGTAGAATGCATTTGCAAAAGATAACACTTAATAATACTTGAGTCAGTTAATGAGTCATGTCCTTTTTTTATTTTCTCATAGTATGGAAGACTAAACATGACATAATTATAAATAAATAAATGTGTGAATAAATAAGTAAATATAGAAATAAATAAAT
>JAQMYJ010000012.1:21102396-21158766 GCA_030014305.1 Clarias laeviceps
CTGCCAGGCAGGAGGTCTAGAGGAAGACCAAAGAGGAGATTTATGAATGCAGTGAGAGAGGACATGAAGTTAGTTGGGGTGAGAGAAGAGGATGCAGAGGATAAGATTAGGTGGAGGCAGATGATTCGCTGTGGCGACCCTTGAAAGGGAACAGCCGAAAGACAAAGAAGACTGAGGAAAGACAAATATTATGTTAAACATACTCAGGAGCTTATGTGTCTAGATATGAATACAACATTCAGGAGGTTTAGGTGGACTGTAATAATTACTTATGAGCAAAGCATCAATTTGAAGATATGCAAATCTCCAAATTTGATTATTTACTGCACAAGAAATGTCCGGTTGTATCCTCAAATGGCTCCAAGTCAAAGAAGCAGGAAGACCAATCGCAGATTAAGTTTTTTAGAATTGTGCATGTGTATTAAATTAGGTACAGATCAACTGACAACAATATGGTTTTATGAGCCGGCACTCTGACAAAAAACATGGGCAAAGATGTGAAGGCACACACAAAGGCTTGCCTCCACTTTGCCATCAAGAAACTCAATTGGAAAGAAACTGGAGGCATTTTCCAAGTCATCCACACTTTCAGAATCACTTCAATCAACTCTTTCCTTTCATAGTTACTAGAATCACATATGGATGTGTACTACAAAAATGTTTCGGTTTTGATGTACATAGGATGGAAAATAAGGTGTCATGAGAACAGTTAGGGTAAGAGTTTTCATTTATTTCACACTGGAAGATGTATTAAATGTCTCTTCTAAACATTATGTTCTAGACAGAGGGAAAAAGCCAGAAAGTGGGGGAAAAATAAACAAGTAAGAGAAGATGGATGAAGACAAAAACTTGGAGTGGCAGATGATTGATTGCTTGCACATCAATGCTTCACAAAGGGACACAGACCACCACTGTTAACAAAGATCCCAATTCACACTTGGTATTAACATCCCCTTCAGGTGATCCGATCACAAGAAGACAATAGTATGAATCCAGATGCCTCCTGTGATCTAATCATACAGACTGATCACTAGTTTATTGTTATGATAAAAATTAAAAGTGTGTATATTGTCTGAGATGGACCAGAATGCATTATGGAACAAACTACAAATGTAATTAGGCCACAGGAGTCCCAGATGACCACTGGAAATGCTCTGAGGGATAGGATCGCAGTATGCATTTGACCTTTTTTTTTTATTTTTTAGTTTTGTCCACTTGGAGTATGATCATCACAGATGGACGTTAGCAGCCACTTCAAACAGATCTGAGCATGACAGTTCTGTTTAAATATTAGAAAGGGAGTATGTTATTCCAAAATTATTGTGAATAACAAAAGAAGAAAAAATTTGCCTGTATTGAATGATTAATACCAGAAGACTGTGAATTTCAATACAGCTACTCTACTGATGTAGCAATGATGCAAGAACCATTTATTCAGATTTGTAGATTTAAAAATAGAATTGTTAAACATCATGTTCTAGTAGACAATGACACACACATTTGCAAAGCTGCATAGCAGGGGATAATGGTTTAATCATAGAGATTGCAGCAGATGGTCAACACTTAACACACAAAACATAACGTGAAGGCTATCTGTGGATAATGGTAAAGAAATGACAGAAATCTACGGCAAAAGCAGTTGCCTTATTACAGTGGTGGCTTGTCAATGGGGGCAAGTGTCTTCCCCTACCAAAATCTCAAGATGCTCCCGACATATTTTTTATGAAATTGAAATTTCGTATGATGTATGATGTATGCATTAGGCCATGGCTGTGACACATTTTATGCAGTGAATTATACAATACACTTTAATAATTACAAATAAAAAAAAAGAAAGCACTACTATTTTAAAATACTTCAACTATAATTAGGTGCTATAAATAGTTATAATTTGTCACTGACATCAAGTGGATAATTTTCATTAAATATAGTGTTAAAATTAATACAGTGTTTTTGTGCATTATATCTCAATATGTTTTAAGGATATTCACTTTTTATAATGCTATACAGAAAAAAGTCTTGCAAACACATGATTAAAAGCTATTGACTCACCCTGACACCATTGTTCTGTATATATCACTATAACTTTAACTTTAAGAAACACATAAGCCATCTTATTCCATAATGTATGGGAAATAAAATCACAACCCCAATGTTAAAAGAATCACATAGGTTTAACTGATATTCTGAGTGTATGTACTGCAAGTAAGAGATGGTTACTGATTCTTTCTCAGCAAAATCTTTGCCTGTAGGGTTTTGACCACTAGATGTCATCATTGGTGTATTCAATTTATGGAATTAGATGAAAATGAAGAGATTGAATTTGGGAAAAGAACAGAAGGAATCTAATGCATTTTGGCGCCAAGGTATCATCTAAAATAATACTATGTACATTACATAAAATTTCTGAAACAAACCTCTGATATTATATGCACATTAAATGTCGTTCCCAAAGTCTTACTATCTGTGCAAGGATATGCAAAAATACTGTCTGTATTTGGCACATCAAGCCTGGATTGGAAACTTTAATGACTGTGCAGTGCTGAACTTTCCATGCATGTACATATTAAATTTGCTTAGAGTCAGTGAAGAGGCCCGTGTGTAAAGGCAGACTGCCCTCATGATGGACTGAGAAGATATTCTATGTCAATGGGCCATTATTTATCTGTGATCAAACATGATTTGCTCTTTTTATTTCAGCTTTAAAATAGTACACTGCAATGTTTCAAAATGAAAATTATATACACAGTCTGTGTTGTTTTGCCATTTCATGTTGGCAAATTCCAGCTTGTGGTGAACTCTGTCAAACTTTTTCTTTTCACATTCACACAACTACTCTTGAAACTCATGATCTTTTAGACACAATAACAGCATATACCCAGATATTTCAGCATCTGTGCATATATTTGTAATGTGTTATTTATTTTGAAGTTCTGAAGGCTGTCTGAAAATGTAATAATACCACTTTTTCCATGACTGTTACAAAGTGCTGATGCTGGAGACTTCCATAAATGTCACATTTAAAACGATGCAGGTCCCTGTGTAAGTTGTTACTATAACAATGACAAAGCATTACAACAAAAACATTAACATAAGCCACCATTGCAGCCAAAACTACTAACAGAGCTGCTGTCATAGAAAATTGCTCAACACTCATTTTTTGAATCAAACGTTCAGCAGCCATGTTTTGTAATACTGATTACATTGTTATGAATTGTTAATACTCTTATGAATATAATCCATTTCAATTTGCTTGGATTCTATGCTACATAGAATCTTTAACTTTCTAGCGTTTAGCAGATCCAGACGTCATCCCTCACTGCCATTAGTTTCAATGTGGGTAGTAAATAATAATAAGATTTAAGATTCATAGAAAGCTGTAAGGTGTAAATGGTAAAATATGAATTCTTGGGTACGTCACATTTCAGCGGAATTATTTCAGCTTGTGCGTAGCCCTGCACAGAATTCAGATCGGTTCCATTTCTTTTTCAGTTTTTCAAAGAAGCCGCATATCAGAAGCAGAATTTGATTTTTATCATTCTGTATGTAGGAGTCATAGACTGACCTTTGTAAGGGAACACCCACATCATAGCTGAACATGAGGATAAAAATGAATTTCCAGTATCAGCATTTAATACAACAGACATGGAACAGGCTGTTGCTGTTTGTCTGATTTGTTCTTCTTATTAGGCAATGTTTGTGTGGGTTTCATTTGGATTTGGACAGCAGCATTATAACAGAAAATGATGTACCATCCAAAGAAAGGCTGCTAGCTCCTTCATAAGACTCCTTCCTCTTTCAGGACTGCCAAGACACCAGGGCAAGCAAGAACCTCTTTGGATTCACAACAGCACCTGAGCATGTTGCCTCATTGGGCCCCTTTCAGACATTGCTCAGAATTTCTACGTCTCATTAGCCATCTGCCTGAGTGACTGGTTTGACACACGATCAAAGAACAGAGCAGAGACAGTGGACATGAAGATGACAGGATCAACTGGCACTAGCTTGGCAGGAGACCCTGATCTGATATCAGCCTGAAAATTATTCTTCAAAGGATGTTTGGTCCTTCGGAAGAAGTTAACCAACACTGCTACAGATGAAGCAGAGTACTTGAGAGTATCAGAGCAAAACTGTAAGCTGAAACTCCCCCACAACCCAGTCTGGCTAGTCAAGTGTTTCCACACCTCATACAGAGCGAGAAAGGGGAGCTGGGTGAGGTATTAAACTTCCTTAGAGCTGAATTTGATGGGTGAAGAAGGAGAAGGAGGAGGACTGATCAAAATGCACTGTGAAAAACCTGGTGCTTTGCAAATCATGGTTTTCAAGTGGTATGTAATGGATATAAGCTTGAGATGTTTGTGCAACAGCAAATACATAATTTTTTATGTAAAAAGTTTATGTCACTATACTAAATACAGTATAGGGAGCACAGTAGCTTATTGGTTAGCACAGTCTCCTTGCTCTAGGGTTTGAATCTTGCTTCTGTTTGAATCTTAGCTCTGGGGGAGAGTTAAAAATTTGCCTCTAGTTTGTTTGCTTTGAGTTCTCTCAGTACTTTGTTTGTTCTCTTTGTTTGTTTGTTTTTCTCTGGTTTCATTGCTCATGGTACAAATACATTTGTTGTAGGCCAATTGGTGTTTCTAAACTGGCAGTAATGTATGATTGGGCAGTGACTGTGGGTGCGGTTGTTTTCTTGTGTTCTTTGGGATAGACCTGTCATGGCTCTACACAGCACAAGTGGTATGGAAAATTATTATAAATAAATTCAGTATGTTCTATCAGAGTTTTTCAAGGACAATGCATGCGTACATACATACTGTACATACATACATACATACATGCCTGTATATAGTTTTTTGTTTACCACATGATGTTATATGGGATATTTTATCATTTTGATGTCTTCTGTATTGTTACCAGTTAAAAAAATGTATCAGTAGTATCCAAACATTCGACTGACAATGTACATATTGAAAATACACTGTATGGCCAAATGTTTGTGCACACCTGATCATCACACCCATATGTGATGCATCCCACATACTACATGTAGGAATTATTTGTATGTTGTAGCAATAAAGGGTCCCTATTATGTAACGTTCATGTAAAAACCCAAACAATTTAAGCTTTAAAAAAATTTTTTTATTGCGGCGGCATGGAGGCTTAGTGGTTAGCACTGTCACCCGGCGCCTCCAGGTTCTGATTCATGACCAGGTTTGATTCCCGCCTTTAAATGGACTTTGCATGTTCGCCCCGTGTTTGATGGGTTTCCTCCGGGTACTCCACTTTCCTCCCACCGTCCAAAGACATGCAGATTAGGCTAACTGGGATTCCCAAATTTCCTGTAGTGTGTGTGTGTGTGTGTGTGTGTGTGTATGCCCTGCAATGGATTGGCACCCTGGCACCCAGAGTGTACACGGCCTCGTCCTCTAAGTCTCCTGGGATAGACTATATATACAGAATAAAGTGGTATATATGATGAAAGAGTGAGTGTTTTTTTGTTGGGTGGTGGTGGTGGAGTTTTAAGCTAGCAAATCACATTTCTCCCTAATGTGAGGTCAAGTAAAAGATACTCTTCCCTTTTACTTATTGCTCATCTCTGTTCATTCACATAGACACTGAAATGCATGTTTGAAGAGTTTGAGGTATACAAATGTATTATCTGGAGGGGGTGCCCCGCTTCGTTCCGTAGGTCTATTGGAAGAGGCTCCAGGCCCCCTGCGACCCTGAATACAGGATAAAGTATCTAAGGTATAGACGATGAGTGAGTGAGAGAGAAAAAGATAAATATATGGGACTTTTAAGATTTCTCTTCACTCAAGTTAAAGGGACAGAGACCCAACCCTGTTCCAGAATAACAATGAATAAATAACCCCTTGTGAGGAGGAACCAGGAAGACATGGTTTGCTGAGGTTGTTGTGGAAGAACTTCTGCACAGAGCTTTGAATCTGAATCCCACTGAACACATTTGGAAAGAACTGGAATGTCATGATGTTCAAAAGCACATATGGATGTGATGGTCGGCAGATCACGAAATTACAGTGAACCATGTAGTTTAAGCATTATGTTATCACTGTATTGTATATTAGACTTTGTCAGAGTTTACACCAGACACCGAGACACCAGCAGGGGGACACAGATTGGTCTCTCTCTCTCTGTCTCTCATGGAACAGGATAGTGTATGATTCCGCAAACTGCTTTCCATCAGTCCACCTTCAAGCGTGTGTAGAGCAGTGTGTCGCAGTTTTACGCTTTTCTGAATAAAATCTACACGTTCTTGGATTTGAGTTTTTATTTTATTTTATTAATATTATTGTTATTATAAAGTATAATTCTTTTTATTCCAGTTGAGTGCGGCTGGGAGCTGGTGTTGCACTGATGCGGTGGATGTGCTGTAAGGCTGCACTGGGCTGAACAACACGGACAAAACGCCTCGTTTTTGGAAAGAGAAATAAAAAAAAAACATGGACTAAATTCCATCCACCATGGGTTTAATAGAGTTCCTGCTTGCGTTCGGAACACTTTTCGTCTCCTCAGGTAGGTAGACACGGTGTTAATGTGTGGTTTTGCGGCGAGCGAGCGAGCCAAGTGATGCTCTGTGGCTATCGAAACAGCAGCCACAAGGCAACTTCATCTAAACCGGGCTTTCCCGGAGTTCTTAGAGGAATTCCAGAGGAATTAGCTTTGGTGCTAATGTGATGTTTGTGTTGTGTTGGACTTGCAGTTGCAGGTTTTGGTGTGGACCCTGCGCTGCGTATCAGTGTGTTCCAAGATTTCAGCCCTGGAGAGCAGCATGAGGGAGTTTCACAGGTTCAGGGCTTCAGTGACGAGTCCAGAGCCTTCCTGTTTCAAGGTAACACCAAGGCATGTGTTGTGTGTTGTTCATTACATGCTTTCTTTCATATCATTGCCCATTGAACTGTACAGGGATGCATATGGCTTAAAACATGTTCAAATGCTCATTACGATCAAGACTTAACACCAAGGAAACAGGCTTATACATTTTGAGACACAATACACTGCCAATGCAGTGATCCATGCCATCCAACAGATGTGCAATTATTTCCATATTATGATCAACTTTATAAAGGACAGAATGATTGGATCGAGCATTTAACAACACACTTAACTCACTATTTTTATTGCTTGTGTTATTTTGCTCCTTTTCACTGTAAGTAGTGATGCACTGTTAAAATATGCCTAAAGTGCATAATGTCCTCATAACCAATCCCAACTACTTCCTGTGATGTTCAGGAAATCACCTAAATGAAAGTATTACAGCTGGAATCTTTGTCGTCTATTAGTAATTACCAAGATAATAAGTTTAGCATTAGTGCAAAATATTGTGGTGTGTATGATAAATACTTACAATAACTTACTTATAGTACAAGAGCGACATGTTTTGCACAAAATGGATGCAATTATTTTGCTCTATGGAAGCCTGTGAGGGGTTTTACATCATATTCTACTTTACACTTGGGCATTTTACACACACATACACACAGCATTTTAATAAATCATTTTAACACCTGGTATGTCGAGAAAAAATTTTTTATTTATTTTTTTTAAAGATCATTATTCTTTCCCATGTACAAGGTGTCAGATTGCAGTCCCAGAAGGCCATGGCACAGTTAATAATGTCTATCTCATGTTCTACACCAGATTCAAATCATATCTTAATGACCAGGACCATTCAGAGGAGAGAAAATAGACATTCCTGTAGGACTGGTGTCTGACTCCCCCGTTTTGGACTCCTCTTAAATGCTATGAACAGTCGTTCATAACATTTGTGAACAGCCGTAATGAATTCAAATATACCATGCAATGTGTAATATCTTAAACATAATCAGTAAATGTAAATGGAACATCTAACCAGTGGACACCTTTGGAGGACCTTGCACTTTGCAAAACATAACTCATTACTTACGATGGCCATTATCGTATATCATTACCTTATTCAAATATTCATCAGTGGCCAGGTCTTATACTACAAGATTTAGGGGGTCGATTCAGTGGCACTTGGTAAAGTTCAGGCACTGCATTTGGGGATTCTTTTCCCCTCTGGAAAGTGTTTTTTTTTTTAAAGATGAATGTCCTATAAAAGAAATTGTTGCTTTGGAGTTGGCATCTCAAAGCAATTGTAAACACTTTTTTTTATTGTTTCAAAAATGATTAGAAGGATCGTTAGAGGGAACTTTAGTAATTTTGCAATTGAATTTGAATAATTTTGTGTAGTGCTTATCATTATATGCTGATCTTGAAAGAAGCCAATGATAATGTAGTTGTCTGTGTAGGATATTTAATGTTATTTCTGTTACTGTTATGTATATATAGTCTTCCATGGCTAGTTCTTTTAGATTGCACTAAATCACAAAAAAGGCTAAACAAACGACAAAAACAATTTAAACTACGGTCTATGATTTTCTGTAGAAACTCACACACAGATAAATTAGATTTTCTTTCCCGCACCTCAGTAAATCACATAGCTGGACTGCAAATATATGTAACACATCATCAGTATTCTCATTATTGTTTCTTGAGCAGGCTAATATTCCTGCTGTGTGGAGGGACTTGGGCCTTATGGAGCCGTATTCAAACAAAAGACTGTGTTTCTTTGTGACGGGGGAGACACAGGAGAAAAAAAAAGCAATATACTAACATTACCCTTCAAAGAGTACACACCAGCCTGTATATTCCTTTGTGGTGTGTATCGCTATTCTTCCCGTTGCTTAGTATTAAAGATATTTTAAGCATTTTTCTAACTAAAAACACGGTGATATAACGAATAACAAAAAAATTCGAAGCAAAAATCTGTGTTTCTGTCTCTACCCCCTGTAACATACCATTTTCTAATGAACAGTTCCGCATATACATATATTTTAAAGTAAATACATGTTTTATTTTCCAGAACAATGGAACGCCAATGATTAAAGATTATACTTTTAGCATTACAGTACTGGAAATGGAATACAATTCTCTTCATATTCTCTCATTCTACCTGCATGTCTTTTTCTTTCTCTCACATTTTTTTTTGTACTGCTCTGTCTCTCTAGAGTAAGACTCATACAAACTAGCTCTTACTTCCCACACGCAAATACACTCATACACACCACCTACACCTATTCCACAAAACAAGCTTGATATGTAAATGCACCAACGGGTGTTGCTCTGACTGACATTTAGATAGGCCCGAGGGACTGATGGGATAAAATTGGAGAGCCTCAGCCATGTATACCTCTCTTAATTGGGACAAGTGGCATGAATGCGCAAGGAGAAAAGCAGAACTGAGGGGAGTGTAAACTGTCATGTTGTTAGAACTGCCAGTGCATGGTTATGTATGAAACACAGAAGTGCCAAAATGTGGTCAGGGAGGGCAAAACCTTAAAGAGATTTATTTCCCTGTTTCTATCACACCAAATCTAGCACGAGGCAAAGGCATGATAATTAGTCGATGAGTTAAATTAACGGTGTTAAATGAGGTAGCGTGTTAAGTCTGACATCTTTGAAGTAAAAGCATCCTCAAATGTTAGATACTCTATCTGCTGTCTTTTCATTCTGCATGTTGTTGCGCACCAAGGAGCCTCCATATGGACATGTCGTAGTTTTATAAGCTTCACTCCACTGATGTTCAAGCAAAAAAAAACAAAAAAAAAACAACACTTTCTACAAGATGCTGATTTGCAGCATTTGGTTTGTACTTCAGATGCTTCAGGCATTTTTGCAGTTGTATCTGATTCTGTATGACGGTCGAGTGCATTGACCAATTTATTTACTCTGTTTACAGTCACACTATCGTCCTCTTTACCCTTAAAGGCCACCACACGACAGTCAGTCGGAGTCTGCTGTCCAAAGTGCCATCCCAGCAGATTTGAAGGTGCCCTTTGGTGTGGGATTCATGACAGTTGCAGCCAAATAGCTGCTCTTATAAAACTGTGGCATTAAAGACTGCGGCAGTCCGAATGCATGTGATGGCTGGATGGAGGGTCTGCTCAGAGTTTTTCATTTGTATAATCAAGCTGAATATAGTACTTACTCCATATGCTACTTCTATTGCCCAAGGGAAGGTGTGTGTAATGAGAGTTTTTAGCTTTGTAGGAGTCCTTGGAATCTAGGATAAGGGTTGGCATAGATTATGCTGCTTCTTTTCCGTAGATAATTCAAGAGTAACTGACACATCACTAGTTTAATATTATTCATTTAAGTGTATGAGACGTTTAATTTTATTAATAATAATAATAATAATAGGTGGCACGGTGGCTTAGTGGTTACCACTATCGACTTGCATCGCCAGGATCAAGGTTCAGTTCCCGCCTCGGGTCTGCGCGCATGCATGTTTTCCCTGTGCTTGGTGGGTTTTCTCTGGGTGTTCTGGTTTCCTCCTACAGTCCGTGAAGATTAGGCATTCCTAAATTGGCCATAGTGCGTGTGCGAGTGTGTGTGCCCTGCGATGGATTGGAACCCACCACTCGTCTAGCATGTACTCCACCTCATGCCCAAAGTCTCCTGGGATAGGCTCCAGGACCCCACGACCCTGTACAGTATAAGTGGCATAGAAAATTAATGAATGAATAATAATTATAGTACATTTAAGTACATTAAAAAACAACAACAACAACACTATTTTCTATTTAGTTGTACTTAAATATTTTCTGTGTCATTATGTAAGAACTAATAATAATAGCAACAATACTACTGCTACTACTACTATTTCTGAAATAATAATAATAATAATAATAATAATAATAATTTCCACAAAAAGAATAACAACTGCAAGATAATCGACATAAAAGATATGTCCTGAGGATATGAATAAAATGTCAGTTTCTTGTTTAAATCATTATTTTCCCACGAATAATATCAATATCTTCTGTGCTTTCTTTCTATGAATTATTCCTCAGATGCTTCCAGATGTCTTATTGAATTGAATGAATTATTATGGAAAGAAGTCTAAATGGACTACATTTTGTTATAGTCTGGATTATGAGGCGACAGAAATGTAATTACTTCCCTAGTTATGAACAAATAGTGTTTGAAGCATTGGAATTGCCTTATTATAGAATTTAGAGCATCTTGTTTTCTGCTGAGAGAACTGATTGTCCATATGAGCAGTGAGCACTGTGAGCTTTTTTCTCTGGCTTTTCTCAGTGGCATATGAAGCATCTCCCATTGAGAGCAGGTGGTCACCTTCTATACTCGCTTGCCAATACCTAATCGACCTGTGTCTCATGCAGTGAGACTATTGACTTAACCTTGGTGAGTCTGACCAGCGAGAGGAAGCGAGTTTCATGGCATGGGCCGTCACAGGGGAGGATTCATCCATCTGTACAGCTTCAGTTTTCGTCTTTTTTTGTCATGTTACTGAGATAATTGACCCATCTTCCAGACTAGGAGTGGTTGGAGGGTCTAAAGCATATGGGAGGAGCTGTTTCTATGGCTACAGTCATTTTTTGGATGCACTTTGGAACTCCTGAGCAGCTGGACCTCTGTCTCCCCCGTTGTCCGCTATTCTTCCTGCTCCCCCCTGTAGACATTGTGGTTCTGTGTAAAGATGAAAGGTTCCTCTTTTGGCAGGCTAGAGATGGTTCTCTAAAGACAGAAATGCAGGAGGAATAAAGGCCTCATGTGACTAAATCGAACAGCAATCTTTTATTGTCTTTCAGAGTATTATGCACCTTCAGTTACCATCCTGGTCCGAATAAATAGTATCATTTCTTTCTGTTAAAAACAATCCCTCAATTCTCTCTCTCTCTCTCTCTCTCTCGCTCTCTCTCTCTCTTTTCATCTCTGATATGCTTTATACTACTGCTTTGGTCAGCATCATAACAAGAAAGCACCACCAAATGATCTAGAGTCCATGGATATTAAAGCCAGCTGTCACCTAGATCATGTCTTAGTTAAACTGTTGTCAGAACGTGCCATTAAAGTGCCAGTAGGTCTGAACTACTATGGTTTTGATCATGATTCATATAATCACTCTCCTCAGCCTTATATCCACTGCTTCTGTTATCACCAAGGCAAGCCCTCAGCAAAAAAGCATTCCAAAACCCCAACAGACTGTGTTGTAATGTTCGTTGTGCTTGAGTCATGCTTATCTGAACAATCCTGAAGTAAATAAAAAGTAAATAGTGTTATAAAATGATTGTTTGCTTAGTCTTAGCATCAAGACTCTCTCTCTCTATCTATCTATACCAGTGCCAATATTTTACAATTTTTGTATTGTGCATTATGTTAATTGGATCCCCTCGCCATCTGGAACAGTGTGAGTATTACTGAAGAGACGGTGCTGTTGTAGTGGGCTGCCTGGATCTCAAAAGTGTGTCATGGCTTCCCTCAGCTGCCACAGTGAACTCTTTGATGTGATCGCATCTGAGGAACCTGATAATTTATTGATGCCTCCATTAGAGTGGCAGTGCCTCTGCTCAGCGTTACTGGAAATGAGGCTAAGTTCAGGAGGAAGGAAAGGGGAAAAAAAAAAACAACAACCCAAAATCTCTCTGCTCCATTCCTGCATAAAAATCCTCTAGCACCTAATCAATTTGGATGTCTGCGAAATCTATAGTGTTAACAACAATGTACAGTATAAGTGACCCCCAATAAATAACTGCTGCCTTGGTGTACAGTCGGTGTAAAAATTTCTGCTTATGTTTGTTTGAAATAAATGGGAAAAACCATAATCCATCTCAGCATGTGCTGCTTGTCCTGTATTGTTGCCATAAATATATATGAATAACTGATGCCTGGACACCTATGCTAGTTTATGAGTTAGTTGTTACTTGTAAGAATTGCATGTTATGAATGATCCTGTAAAGAAATAATTTAGGAAAGGTTTCAAAGAAGGCGGGACGGTGGTGTAGTGGTTAGCAATGTCGCCTTGCACCTCCAGGGTGTTCGATTCCCGGCCAGGTTTGATTCCTGTCTCTGTGTGCATGGAGTTTGCATGTTCTCCCGGTGCTTGGTGGGTTTCCTCCGGGTACTCCGGTTTCCTCCCACAGTCCGCAGACATGTAGGTTAGGTTAATTGACATTCCCAAATTGGCGTGTAGTATGTGTGTGCCCTGCGATGGATTTTCACCCTGTCCTGGGTGTACCCCGCCTCGTGCCCTAAATCTCCTGGAATAGGGTCCAGGTCCCTCGCTACCCTTTGAAGACGGGATGGTATAGACAATGAGTAAGTGAGTGAGGTTTCAAAGACAGTAATACTTAATCGTGTTGCCAGGTTAGTCTAACCCTAAACATCTGTTATGTGAGACAGAATCAAGTTTTATTTGTCTGGATGGCACAGTGGAGTAGTGTTTGGCACAGTAGCCTCCCACGTCCAGGGTTGAGGGTTTGCTTCCTGCCTGTCTGTGTGGAAGGAGGTTACATGTTCTCCCATGCTTGGTGGGTTTCATTCAGATACTTCGGTTCCTCCTACAGTCCAAAGACATAAAGATTAGGTTAACTGGTGTTCCCAAATTGCCCACAAGGTATGTCTGTGTGTCCTGCGATGGATTGGCACCTCGTCCAGGGTTGTACATTGAGTCTCCTGGGATAGGCTCCAGGCCCTCAGCTATTCTGTATGTAGAATAAGTGATATAGAAGATGAGTAAATGAATGAATGAATGAATTGCTTTTTTCTCATAAAATGTGCCATTTCTACTTGTTGGTAATCATTATCATTATTTTACAGGCAGGATGATGCACAGGGGACACTGAATATGTAGGATACATGTCTTGAAAAATCGGCCAAGTATCTCAGAAGGCAACATTCTGTGCAAACCTTTGATTCAGCTTTGAACTGATGCCATGTTTTCTTCAAATACAGTACTGCCTTAGCAGGCTCTGAACACACACACTATTCTTACCTGATCTAGAACTTTCTCAGTTCCAGCCAAAGGATGATGTAACTTTCCTGTAACTTTTACAAATAACATTTAAAAAAAAGTAATAAACATATATTTTACCTCATATAGCTCTAAGTATAAATTATTTCCACTGTAAATTAAATTTAAACAAACACAACCAAATATATGCATTTGTAACAATTTACAAAACAGTTTTTGTTTCATTTACTTCTTAATTTTTTTTTATTGTTTTTATATTGCTTTATAAGCTTATTGTTTTATAAGCTGCTTGGATTAAAAAGGCTCACTGAAGAGACTTTATATTCTTTTACCTCTGTCTCCCTTCTGTGCGCTACTCTGCATATCCATAAGAAAATCCATGCTGCATCTTGTTTATTACAAATTTGACCTTCATATCTTTGTGATGTTATTTTCTTAGTCTGTCAAGTATGCTGAGGCTGACTCTGATACTACTGAATGTCCTATTAAACATATTGTCTACGGGGACACATTTACTAAAGTTCATGCACACATTTTACAAGCCTTCTGGTTTGAGCATGCACTTTGCCCTAATATTCCTTGGCTCTTGGCAGGCTCGTCCAGGAGTGTGAAGGTGCCCGAAGAGACGACTCAGCACATGCTGCAGAAGCTGAGAGGCAGAACTGAGTTTACCATGGCTGTTACTCTGAAACAGAAGCTGCTCAACTCTGGAGCTATCTTCTCGATCCACCATGGTGAACAGAGGTGATGCATGATCTTCGTACTCCTCGACAAATATCAGTTTTCCTTTAACTATCAAATAATCAATATTACATAAAAATGATGGCAACTCTAACCAGGAGTGGAAAAGTGAGTGCTGATGTAACGTTTAATATTGTGGTTAAGGAAATGATATTCTTTATTACGGTTTATTGTACTGTATAGTCTAGGAACATAAACTTGACATACGTGCCAGGATAATGTCAGGGTACACAAGTACTGTATATAATTTATGGATGGAGAACAGCAGGGCTAAAGAGCAAGTCCTCGTATTGAATGCTTCTTAACAATTGAGAAAGCTTATTTCCCATTGTAGAGCAGTATGTAGTGCTCTCTCTCTCTTTCTCTCTCTCTTTCTCTCTCTCTCTCAGACACACACACTCTCTCCTCCTGCTGTGTTGTTCTCTAGTTCAGGCTCCTCATCAGGACTTTTCTCTCTGCACAGTGATCATTTTCTCTGTACCCAAAAGGCTGATTAGAATTTATTCTTTTCACCAAGCCTAGGTTAGAATTACCACTCCGTAGACTCTCCTCAGGCTTGACTAAAAATCACTAAAACACTGTTCTGATCTGGTTTTTCTATACCCTGTCAAAAGACACATAAATCATGTTACATGATGATAAAATAAAATGTCTTTCATTAGTAATGCTGTTATATATTGTTCATCTGCGGCAGCACAGTGGTTTGATGCCTCAAAGCTTCACGTTTCCCAGTTTGCTCCTGAGCTCAGGTTGCTGTTTGTGTTGGGTTTGGCACATTTTCATGTGGACTTCTCCAGGTTTTCTGGTTCCCTTCCACTTCTCAAAAACATGCATGCAACTGGACAGCTTACGCTATATTTGTTTATGAGTGTATGGATGTGTGCTTGTGTGTGAAATGCACTTGCAACCTATCCAGGATGTAATCCCACTTTATGCCCAGTGTTCCCGGGATAAGCTCTCGATCCACCATGACCCTGACATGGATAAAGCCGTTACTTAAGATGAAGGAAAGGAAGAATTAATGAATAAAAATGTTATAAAAATATAGATTTTTTTTATCTACCTCTAACATTATGAACAGTGTACAAATTCACTTGGACAGTGCTTTTATACTAGTGTCTTAAAATATAACCCCTTAAAGTCCAAGGCATTAAGATAAATAGCTGAATAATAACCTGGGACGTTAGGAGGATAAAGGATTTAGAACAGTGTTTTATTTAAAAAATTTGAAAGAGTATATATGCTTATTATTATTACTGCTATGAAAAAAACAGACCTAAGACTAAGCTGCAGAACTTAACATGAATAAACAACAGTAGTATAGCCTTTGATCACTGATATGACAACAGTAGTATAGCCTTTGATCACTGATATGATAGCAGCGCAGTATTCACAGATGCTAGGAAGGAAATATTTGTGCAATTAAGGTTTGTAAAAATTACACTTTATACCAAACCATTTTATAAATTGTCAAATCTGACTGAGAAGATGTTGACCGTCATTTCAGCTCACAAGTTTATACTGTATTAATGTCCTTGACCTTGATTTCTATAGTAACAACTCATTCATAGTGACTTGTATGACACATAATGATGCTGCACATAATCAAATAATAATAAATACATAAAAAACTTATTGTCTTTTAACAAGAAATCTCTCATTGTTATTGTAAAGCTCTTTCACTTATCATTTATAGAAGGGGTCTATCTATCTCTAGTGTTAGCAGTTTGGAAGGGTCATTTTACCCTAGTTAACAATTTAAAGATTTACTAACATTAGGGAACTGTTATTTTAAAAAATAAACAAATATGACAACATTTGCCAATAATCAATATAAAATGTTCCGATAACATCACCCTCACAAGGACATCTTGTTATTAATTTCTTTGGTAATGTTAGAAAACCAATACAGAACCATTAATAAACATGTTCGAAATCGTATTTTTCCCATTGTTCCCATTGTAATCGGCACAGCGATTCACATTCTGCATATCGGATGGATTCCTGACTCAAGCCACCCATTTTAGTTGTGTAAATCACATAATTAGAATTTAACATCAACATTGTGTGTTTTTGCTTTTTCAATTATTTACCATTCACAGCTTGCTGGTCTTGACTTTAGCTCCATCTTTTCCAATCAAAGGACTTAACATAACATAGTTATACGAGTAAAAACTACCTTTATTTCTATATATAGTCTCCTGCAACACTAATGCACTTATCCCAGCATTTCACTAGTGATTGGATACCATCAAGGTAGAAAGTTTTCTCAGTACGCCAGAGCCATGATAAGCCTGCCCGTTTCACTTCTGAAACACTGACTTCCCAGAAACTCCTTTAAAAGCACAAACTGTTTTTCTGTTTGTTTCCACTGTTTCGATGCACATTCACCGGTGGGGGGGGAAAAAATTCTGGCCTTCCTTGTCAAATCATCCCTTTACCTCACTCCAGATCAACAATCTTCTGCCCTGTTTAAAGGCAGAGAGCTTTCTGTGTACCCAATGTGCACTCACTTTCTAGAAATGCAATTATACGTGAATGATTATGTACAGTTCCCACAGACAGATGCGTCTCTTCCGCATGTTGGCAACAAGTTATCTGTCGATTTTTAAGGATCAGGCGTTCCACGCACTGAATGTTAATGGGAACATCTGTAGTGGGCTCTGAGACACCTCTGCATGACTAACAGGATGCTCTCAGATTGCATATTCTACTTATAACACAATAAATCCCTGTTTCATTTGAACGACCCCTGTAGGTAGCAGAGTAATAACCTTAATAGAAGGATTTAGAGAACTTCTTAGAAGCACCAGGAACCTGTACTTACCTGTACAGGACCTGTGTTACCAGGGTGTTGGTTGAATGGTCACAAATTTATAAAGTTTTAAATTTATAACACTCAGACTGGCAAGTAAAAGAAGTTATTTAAACAACAATAAACAACATTTAATACTTGTTAAAAATTATGGTGATGATGATGATTATTATTATTATTACACTCTCCAACCAAAAAAAGGTCTCACACGCTCATATTTCCTTGGACGCCTTTGCTTTGATTACTAGCACATCCAAAGACTTTTCAATGGGATCAAGGTCTGGACCCTGTGGTGGCCAACCCATGTGTGAAAATGATGTCTTGTGCTCCCTGAATCAATCACTCTTTCACAATTTGAGGCTAATGACTCCTGACATTGTCATCTTGGACTATGCCCATCAGGGGGAAAAAAAATCCATTTAGGGAAAAACCTGGTCATTCAGTATATTCAGGTCATCAGCTGACCTAATTTTTTAGGCACATAACATTGTTAAATCTTGACCTGACCAACAGAAGCAACTCCAGATCATAACACTGCCTATACAGGCTTGTACGGTAGGCACTAGGCATGAAGGGTGCATCGCTTCATCCGCCTCTTTTTCTACCTGATGCACCCATCACTCTTGAACAGGGTAAATCTGGACTCATCAGACCACATGATCTTATTCCAATGCTCCTCAGTCCATTCTTTATACTCCTTAGCAAATTGAAACCTTTTTTCGATTTGATGTGTCTCAATAATAAGTGGTTTTCTTAAGGCTACACAACTGTTTAGTACCAATCCCTTGAGTTCTCTTCTAGTTGTTCGTGTGGAAATGCTCTTACTTTCACTATTAAACATAGCCGTGAGTTACTACTGGTGTTTTTTGATTTCACCATGTTTAAGTGATCTCATTCAGGATGTTTTTCCGACCACATTCCTTCTTTGAAGATGATGCTTCATCACTTTCCTTCCAAGTTTTAATAGTGCGTTTTACATTATTTACAAGCTTGATGCAGGCCAATAATTTGACATTGATTTTAACATCTTTGCTATGACCACAGGATATGTTTTCTGACGTTGTTGTTTAAGAAATGAGAAGCTACTCTCTGCATCAGTTATGGTTAAATATCTTGTTGACAGTTGAACCACATTGATGCAATTATCAAGTGGAAGGCTCTAACTTATTTGCGTAGATAAATCCATGTGATGACTTTTTATTGCTAGGCATTGTATTATTAATATTATTATTATTCAGAATGATTGGATATCCACTTTTTTTTTTTATAACTTTCACACAACTTGCATGAACCAGAAAATGTCTTTACAGATCATTACATTATAGATATTCCCGCCCAAACATCTTCATTGCAATCTTTAATCCATTTGAATTATTATTTTATGAGCTTTTTGTAAGCATTATTGAATGTGGGAATTGCAGTGATGTTTTCTCTAAACCAGGATAGAAGACATGGATGATCCACAATATTCAAATTAGATCGCAAAAGCATGACTTGTCATTGATTTACATATTAAGGTTGGCAAACATTAGACCACAGCATACATTTTATGTCTTTAACAGCATGATCACTGTGTTTTATTCCCTTAATATACATTGTTGGTAAAGCTAAAGCTACACAATGTTAGCACTTGCAGTAATATGTCTCTCTGTAGTCAGACTTAAGCTGCTAGAAAATGCAATGTAAAAAAAAATAACTCATTAGATCTGGTTTGTAGATAAATCAACACTTGCTTGTCAGTAATTGGCTTCTTTCGAATAATGCTCTTAAGACTAGTCTTGAGAGAGAACTAAAAATTGCTGGTCTGCATAGGCAGTGCAGCTGATGACTGTGTTGGCAGCTTTTTCCATTAATGTCACTCCTCTTACTGAATCTCAATAGAGCGACTGAGAGGTAATGCTTCTGAATAACAACATGCGAGGCTTTGTTTTTTAGAGAATCAGTGTTTTCCATTCATCTCACATAAATGCATCTTTTAAGCGTGAGTGTCAGCGGTTTATTTTATAAAGCTTTGGGTAAATTCGTTTTTAAAATGTGCATATGTTCACCTTCACGTAAAAGTTAAAAACAGCATAAAGTATTAATTCACCTCCACCGCACTGTCAGTGGTGAGGAGTCTGAAGGAGCGGTAAAGTCTCCCGGTGTAGACTATAAATCTCTTGGGCAGTTATTACAGTACATGGCATATCTAGGAAGGAGATGGACACATTTATTATCATTAAAGGAGAGTGTGATGTTCTCCAGCTGCTTGCTACACACCAGGGACGCATGTCCAAGTCCCCTGCTCCTGCTGATAACGTAAGATACAGTATGCGCTGTATGACTGTATATTCACTTCCCTATAAACCTCTTTTAGAGCCATGATTTTTATGATTTTGTTATTGGATTTGGCTGTCTTCTGTGTTTCCTTCACCTTGAAACATACCATATACATAAAAAAAATAGCCTTCAGGTCAGCTCATCTTTTTAAATTAATAATAATTGCCTTATTCTTTATCATATAACCTGTTACTAGAACAATCAAACTACTGCTCCTATATACCATTACTACACATTCCCAGATGTTTCAGGAGTTTCTACATGTAGTCAGAATATCGAAATTCTCCTTTCTGGACTGTTTATACATTATACACCTCTCTTCTCATCAAATATTAAATATTACCAAATATCAAAAGAATACAAATATGAACATTCTTCTTAACCTTTTTTGCTGGGAAGTGAACAAATATGTAACAGAATATTTCCTGTAGTAAAGCTTTGGTTTGAAACAACAAAAATACTAAAAAGCTGAAAAATTATTATCTAGGTAGTGTTTTTCTTTAGGTACCATAGAAGGCTGTGTATGTCTTATTAAACATGAACAGAGCTAAGCAAGTTTCGATAAGTAGGTCTGTTCATATTAACCATTATCTAAACAGTTTGCTGATGTAATTTCAGAGCGACTGAGACACAGCAGTGTACAAGAATATGCTGTGCAGAAGTCTATGCTCCCAATGTCATAAGCCACTTGCATCGCCTGTGGTACAGTAGATGTAGACTCAGTGTAGACTTGACGCAGGTTGTAGCCTGAAGGACAAGCTATCCATGTTAGTGAGCGTATATCAGAATTAAACAGTTTGAATTATTACCATAATCTGTGTTAGGATTACCTATACACCTACTTACAGTATTCATGTAACTATGCGTCAATCATAAAATCATGTATGCACATGACCTTCAGTTACTGTTTACAACAAACATCACAAAAGTCATCTCAGTTACTTTTATTGTGGCATGGGTGCAGTAGTAATATGAAGAGTATTTCAGAAAATGCTGATTTCCTTCCACAGTCTCTGAGTTTTTTGGAATTGTGCAAAAGAAAAATTCCCTTAAAATCTGGTTTATATTGGCAGGAAGGCGGTAACTCAAACATCCACTCTTTACAATCAAAGAGAGCAGAAGAGAAGGCTCGCTGACACTGGAGAATCGAAGATCATTCTGAAATAAGTTTAAAATGAACATTAACTGAAGCTCCTGACCTGTGTCTTTATGCTTTTCTGCATTTTGATCCTGAAAGATGATTGGCTGATTGGATAATTGCATAAATGAACAGGTGTACATGTGCTCCTAATGATGTGTTCTGTGAGTATATAATAAGGTAGGGGATGCTGCAATGGGAATCCAGCGACCCTGTTTGAAAAATAAAATAATTAATAAAAAAAAGATTATTATAAAGAAATGCTATGGTTAGCAAAGACTGACTGGTAAATTACATCGAGCGTTTGCTTTCCTGTAAGGCATTTCATCGTGTTTGGTCAGTATATGTGGCCGAATGGCTGAACATATATTTCTAATAGTCTAATGTTGAAATGCTATTTTGTGGCTATTTGTGTGTTGTTGTTGAAAGCTAGTGTAATTTGAATGCATTCATTTCTTTAACAAAAATTTGTCTTTGATTTTAGGTTCTTAGAGCTGGAGAGCAGCGGTCAGAAGAGTGAGGTGCGTCTGCATTTCCTGGCCAAAGGACGACAGATACACACTGAAATCTTCCCCTACTTTCTTGCAGACAATCAGTGGCACAAAGTTTCAGTGGCCATCAGCGCGTCCCATGTCACTCTTTATGTAGACTGCAACAGGTACATAAATCACACCTGCATCAGGATCTGCTACTAAACTATACTCTGATAAGGTTGTCGTTAGTGTGTCTGGAGATCTCCTTAAGGATGAGTCCCATATTATATCTCTAAACTCTTAACTCTGGATCATTTATATCATTCTCCATTGAACTGTTAGGGAAGTTGAACTGTCCTTGCTCTTGTGTAGAATCTATGAGCGGGTGATGGCTGTGCCTCTCATGGACATCCCAGAAGATGCATCGTTCTGGATTGGACAAAGGAACAGTGCGCATGGGCTCTTCAAGGTATTTTAGTCTCATCAGTGTTGAGCAAAAGATTTAATAACTACTCCCATAGTTTGACATGCACCCCATTATTCAGCCTTTAAAACAGTCATCTCTATCAGATGGAAAGAAAGCATTTCTGTCGTGCAGCTGCAGCTTTTTGAAGTCGATTCCATTCCTCGCCTGCCCGTCCTTACAGTGATAAATGAGTCTATCACACCACCATGAAGACTTTCAGCCATTCAAACACACTGCTGCTCTTGTGTGTGAGTGTGTGTGTGCATGCAGGAGTCTCTTTGAGATAATTGTTGCTCCAGGTTGTTAAGCTTCTCTAGCGTTAATTGGCAGATGAAGGGACTCTGGGAGGTCATTTTTACATCTTAACAAGTGTTCCACAGCCCCCGCCCACTTCTCCGTCTCCACGGAGCCATTGAACAGCGCTCAGATGTTCATCCCATTTCATTTCAAGGAGAAAAAGACAGCAACACAATATTAGGATATTTATATGCATAGTCTTTATCTTGAGGAACTTCATCTTCTCCTGTGTACTATGTTTACTGGTCGCGTTTTTTATTTTGTACCAGTTTTTGAATAGTTCTCGAAATATTATGATATTTGAATATTTCTCAAAAGAAAGCAATATTAACACGGAAATTTTTTTTATACCACTTGGAATTTTTGACATACAGCAAGAAATGAATTATTGATAAACAAGTTTAGCCTATAATTGCAGAACTGTAGAGGGTACCATTAGCAGCAGGTCTATGCAGAAACGATTTTCGACTTGTTGACCCTGCATGCTGACTCTAATGGAAATGATCAGCGCATGTGTCCCCTCTCTTCGTTCTGCATGCGGGAACACTAAATTGTATCCTGAGCCTTGCCAGAGTTGAACCGCTCACCTCCATTTCCTCTCGCCGTGCCTTGAAGAATTCGCAAATAGTTTTGTTGGGTTTTGAATTTATGGTTTTTAAATTGAAGTGGCAAGACAATTTCAAAAACAATTTCTCATAAATCGCACCATTCGTCTCCTTCGAGGGGGGATGGAAGAGAGGTGGCTGGGTTGCCATGGATACAGAGTGTCTATGCGTGATGTTGCACTTGTGTAACTTGGCTGGAGGACAGAAGTTGATCAAATTAATGCCTATGAGGTAAATTTAATTTGGATCTCGTAGTTGTGCTTATTAAAGTGAGATGTTGAACGAAACATTGCATCCATGTCTTTTCCATCAATGCTGAACTTTGTATTATATTATATTACATTATATACGATTATCAGGTGTCAACATATTATCAGGTGTCAACATATATGTCAGCATATAGCATATTAGTCTCAAACAGGCATGACGAATATAACTTATGCATACCTTTTGAACAGTTTTAGGAATTCAGAATGAAAAGTATGATTATAGTTCCTTTAAATTAGGATAAAACAGAATAAATGCATGGAATAATTTATATTACTAAAGTGTTTTTGAACTATAATTGCATTATATAACTATTCTTAAATGTTATTAATTATATATGAATTTAGGATTCATAGCAGTAAGAATGTAAAATTATTTACATATTGAGTATAAATACATTGTTGTTAATATTGCTTAACTGCAATATCAATATTGTTAATATAAGTCTTATTATTTGATACATTGAAACTAATGTTGAAAGGAAAGGAATAGAGTTATAAAAATAAGGTAGTTGAATCCGAATGCTCCCACTAAATTCAGAGACATAACATGAAGTTAAAGCAACCATCTAGCAACATGGACCAGTGGTACGTTATGGATAGAACAAAGAAGAGAAAACAAGGCAAATGTACACAAATGATACAAACTTAAAATCTAAATCAAAGCTGGTTATTGACCATCTCTGACTGCTATCTCCGTGTGATTACAGGGGATAATGCAAGATCTTCATATAATCGTGATGCCTCAAGGTTATATCACGCAGTGCCCAGATCTTAATCGTAGTAAGTGCACTTGAGCTGCATTGAAGCTACTGTAGTGATACGATACACAGTACATATCCTTTCATCTTACTGCATTTCTGCATTTTAGCGTGTCCGACATGCAATGACTTTCATGGACTTGTACAGAAGATAATGGAACTCCAGGATATCTTGGCCAAAACATCCAGCAAGGTAAAATAAATCAGCTGTATTGAGTTTAATGGATATCTTTGGATATGAACTGCTCTTTAATGTTAACAATGTATGTTTATATTTTTAAGAACACAGTGAATTTCAAAGATAAAATAGGCTTGTATTAGGGTTGTATCAAACAAATTTTTTTGTACAAGGACAAGTAGATTTTTTTTGGTAGTCAATGTTATTGATGCCGGTACAAACATGACTTGGTGCTTCCTATTATCCTCTGGAGACCTGAATGTTCTCATATGAACACATAACATTTTCTCCCAACTTTGTTGTCTTTATTGCTTGGGTTACTTAGCTACGGTAGGGTATGGTTCTTTTGCAAACTTCTTCCGATTAAAATCAATGATTAAGTTCCTAGTTATCAGGTGCTGATAAATAGCAACATTAAGGAGAAATTACAAGGTACATAACAGTAGAATCTCTGTCTCGGGAGGTTTATGCAGAAGAAGAAAATTAGTGCTTTTTATACAGTACTGCTGAAAATAAAAAATATATATGCATGTCCAAGTACATACACTATTATGCTTGTTCTTTATGACATTAGATTACAGATAAGGTGTGTTGGTGATAAGGTAGTAGATTTTAGATTTGAGTAAGGTTGGAATTGATGGAGAACAAATTTGTTTGTCTCTTCAGAGATGTGCTTTTGTACAACTATACTATACGTCTGTAAAATACAGTAGATTTCATTGTTTTCATTGAGATTGGATCTCTTATTTTCAATGACCAGTAGTGGCTAAACACTAAGAAAAATATACTGGCGAAGAGCTGTTATTTTTCCATCACCAAATGTAATTTTGTCTTTGCTTACCCAGAATTTGGTGCTCTGAATGTCGGTTTCATATCCAGCTAGTATTGAAGTTCTCATACTGAGATTTTTATCAGGTTATTTGTTGTGTAGGCAGATGCTTCAGTTCTTCCTCTTGATATTTTCACTCAGCAGAAATCATGAAATACTGACAGTAAACTGTCATTTTGTGACATTATTTTAGCACAGTAACTTGCAGTAGGCTTATATCACATGAAATAACATGGTATCAAAAGATTGCATGTGATTTTTCACGAGTATGGTTAAGTGACTGATTGAGCACAGTAAGAAACAAGTCCCTGCTACCAACCTCGATATATCCCTACATTTTATTTTTTACAGTTTGGCTTTTCTGAGCACAATAAGCAGCTGTGCATTCAATAAACCATGTTTATATATCAAGGCCATGCTGCCAGCTGCCAGAAAGATTTTTTTTTCCTCCACTCATTTTTCTGTCATGTTAGCTTTTGTACCTTATACAGCTACATGCATACATGTTTAAAAGTGGGGCTATAATGTGTCGGGGTGACCTGTCCAGCCATGTATTTTTGCGATTTATTGTGTGAGTATGTGTTCTGTTGCAGCTGTCACTAGCAGAAGAGAGGATGAACAGTCTGGATAACTGCTTTTGTGAGCGGACGTGCAGCGTGAAGGGGGTGACCTACAGGGAGGAGCAGTCCTGGACAGATGGCTGCAAGAACTGCACATGCTCGGTGCGTTGAAAGTCCTCTGTGTATGAAGCTCCCAGCAGGGCCTCGCTGCCTTTGTTATAGGTGACAGTTCCACCCCTGAGGGTGCTAAGTGGGGAAAGGGGATATAATGGCAGAAGAGGCACAGAAAAGGGATTGAAATGGTTTGTCTTTGTCAAGAAATGCTGGGAAATTTGTACAATGGCTGGATTAGGCCACATAATGAGGTTCACTTACAAGCGGCATCCTGACAGTGCATGCTGCACACTGGCTGTAAACACAAACCGTGAGCAGTTTTGAATACCGAGCCAGTTATTAAAACAATCACACACACTCACATACTGCTAAACATTATACGTACAAAAAAACCCAAAAAGAACATAAATTGTCTTATTAAGGTGCTTCCTACAGCATGAGAACCACCAGTTTTATCATTTGTTGTTTGTGCATGACTGTGTATAAGAGTGAGAGGAAAAAAAGACTAACTACTGTACAGTATATCTAACCCCTTTCAGTACACCAAAGCTGTAAATTTTAATATACATGTCCAGGCAAGCATGCAGCGATCTGCAATTACCTAATTAGCTGCTTTCATCCACTTACCACTTACAGAAAACCTCTGATGTGAACCATGGTACGAAATGTTAATTATTAGTAGGTCATTTCTTCTCTCATTACTATATGCTGTAGTTCCTTTTTTTAACATTTTTTTTTAAACCGGTACATATCCAGAAATTACAGCTGTCTCCTAGAGTCTAGCACAGCATATTCTTGTGCTAGTTTTCTTGCGCAGCATGCAGTGTGATCAGCTTCCTAATACTTTTATAAGCACAGCTTGTGACTGACATTGTGTACAGTGAAAGATGACATATGTTGTTTTCTATTTGGAGCAGCGTAATTTTCTTTTTACATGGATGGTTTGCCGCTATTCAGTTTGCTTTCAGAAAGGTTCCCAGTGCGATATTACTGAAGAAGTCTAAGAACACAAGGCAGTGAACTGATCAGAAGTAAATGCTTGCTGCTGTAAGGCAGTCGAATCAACATGATTCTCTCAACATGATTCCCTCAACATTTCCCCAGCATGTGTGCTGATAACCTTTGCCTTGGAGCGCACCCTTGCCCTGTATATTTTTTCTGTTCTCCCAGCTCTATCACATCCACAACAACTTGTTAATTAGCTGCCTGATTGGTTCAGATGTATTAGTGCAGACAAATAGGTTGGGGACCAACCTGTGCATCAATCAACCGTGTGGATTGTTATTTCAGCTTTAAACGTTTGCATGATGTTCTCCATGTTCCTGCCTTTTCAGAATGGTACGGTCCAATGTGAAGCCATCGTGTGTCCCCCTCTGGAATGTCCTGATGGTTTCATTGCTGCCTATGTGGCAGGCGAGTGTTGCAAAAAATGTCAGCGTGAGTACCCCCACACACAAACACCTCCTACTTCTTCCAACATGCACTCATCCACTCCTTGCTGCCAAAGTTGCCTTTTTCTTCCCTCACACTCCCACATATGTACACACACACATAGAAGCGAAAGATACTATAGCAGAGCTTTTCATCTCACGCCCCCACAGGGTTGCCTGACAACTGACCACATCTCCCCGTTGCTTAGCTACATGCTCACTGTGTCTCCAGAGGTGTCCTCCTGTACATATACATATCCAAATAAATTATTCACAAGCAGGCAATAAAGTGCAGCCCTCTGGGGTATATGCAAATGGAAACCTGAATTTAAACCTCTTGGCCTAACAGTGGCTCTTTTTGATATTGGATTTATTCAAGTCTCTGGCTGTAATCTCTACTCCAATGCAATCAGAAACAATTTGATTTAACTTCCCAATGCATGCAAATGCCGGTGAACATATTATCTCATTCAAAAAAGCCACATGTAAACCATAAAGCAGCATAGACCTGGAGCTTAGTCAAGTGTTTATTCATGGCATTTTTTCTCAACTTCATACTCAGTTATACACTTATTCTGCATTTTTTTCAGTCTTTAAAGTTGCCTTATTATACTCTACTATACTACAGATCGCCTCCTTTTTTAACTTAATAAAAATATATAGTTTCATTTTAAAACGTTAACCCCATTTTCCCATTATCTATTGCTCACACACATTCTCACACACTAGCTAGATCTCCCCTGTGATGTGACAGCATATAAATGTGCTTCCTTTGAGACACATGAAACTATTCTCTTCATTCTCTTTAACTGCTGCTCTTGTTATATCAGAAGTTAGTGGAGGTGCTACCTGTGCTTTTCCACATTCAGAAGCTCACAGATGCCCACAGCTGCATTTTGCTGTTCTGACTGACACTGGAGGGTGTAATAACTTTCCTCCCATCCAGATAGCATGGCCAGTTTTGCCTTCTTGGGCCGAGTTCTATTCCACAGTTTACTTAAAAGGGTGCTCCCTATGCAGGGAATGTCAGTTAAGGGAACTCTTAAATTACATATTGAATATTTATTGAAACAAAACCAGTACCATTATAAAATGTGTACGAGGTTCGCTCATAAAATTGTTATTATTGCCAAAAAAAAAATAATGTAATGAAAACGAACGGTGGTTGTGAGTACCTCTACCTAAGGCGACACACGTCTCCAAACAATGGATGAGCTAGTGAAGACTTTGAAGAAGCCTAGATTTTGGCTCTTGAGGAAAAGTTCTACCTCGGTAATCACCTCGTTGTCGCCTGCCACAAAGTGGTTTTTTCAAGTGATGGAAGAGGAAAAATTGTGTACCCTAAGTCACCAGCATGTTTTAACGTTATGTGAGGTTAATGGGCTGGCGCATTGTTGTGAAGAAGGTGCAGTTTAATTGCGTCAAACGGATGCGTCATTTTGGTTCTGACCCTCTAGCGGCATTGAGCGAAACTAAACTGCAGATTTTTTAAACAAAAAGAAATGTTTATGGACATACTAATTTCCAGTGACGTTATAAAGATCTAATGAATAAATTACATTTTTAATTATTGTGTCCTATTAATGTCATCTTCTATAATAATGATAATACATATACACTGTAAATCTCTTTTTGAACTCCATTTTTTTGCACTCCAGCAAGGCCCAGTGATTGACTTTTCATGTCCACTTCCATCGAAGTGAAGATCCAGTGTTCATTTGTTCCCTACACTGTTCACAGTTCCTTTAGAACTGAACAGTTTCGCTCTCTGTGGTTTTGAATCGCACTTAACATGGCTGAAGTGTAGGTGCAGTGTACTTCTCAGGGAACATCATGCCGATCGAAACGCACCCTTGGACTCAATCAGCCAAACTTAATACTTTTGTTACTAAAATGATCCAAATATTGCTTCCTTCTAGTAAATTTTTAAAACATGAAGTCATATTGAGCCAAGCAAAAATATAAGAACTGAGGGGTTTAGTACTTTGTGTGCAGCCAAAAACGCATACCACACCCCGGGCAGTGTCTGGATTCACTATTCCAGTCACACACTATACTTTAACCCCAACCTTGTGATCATTTTCTTAGTGAACATAAGCCAGTAACAAGAGGGATTCAGTCCACTGCAGTGGGTTTAATAATTTAGGTTTCAGTCGGATTAAATGGTTGAAGTAGCATTTCTCTTATGACTCAGCTAGTAGAAGGGGCCTTGTAAGAGTTTGACTGAAATGCACCCAGTGTATTGTGTAAGCTCTTTTGTGAGATAATCTTTTCCTCCCATCACTGGGGTGTATTGCAGCTGTCTGTGTCTTCCACATGAAGACAAACAAGGCACTAATTAGTTGAGCTTTTGGTTCAATATGGCAGGACAGTGCTAAAGTGCTTTTTGTTATAAAAGCAACACACAGACATAGAGACACACACACATTGACACACACATCTATTCTCAAGTCCTTAAAAAGTGAAAAAGTACAGCACCTGAACAAAAAATGTTTGTTGGGTTTCGAAATGCTGTTGCTGACATGATTTCCAATTACTACTTTCTTGTCAGCCTCTTTGTTCATAAAGTTTTGTGATCTCCATCTTTTTTGGGTAGTTTGTTTTCAGTAAAATCTTTGCAGAAACTTTCATCAAAAACAGCACACTAATAAAAAGTTTTGTGATTTGTGCAAGATTTTGGCCATATGTGTCATTTGCACACAATAGGAAGCAAGGACAAATGTTTCATGGGACAGCTGATGAACATATTGCATCACAATTGCTGTTTGACGTTTGTGTGTTCTGCATTCAGTGTAGTAGCTCTTGTTAGCACTTGTTCACTTGTTCATCGTTTTTGTTCCTGTGCCTGATAACTATTATCCTTGTTGTGGTGCTCTAGGTACTGTACTGTGTGTTTTATTTGTATGTGCACTATGTTTATCACAGAGTCTGCACCTGCATTCTCTCTATCTCTCAATCTGAAGAGAACACAAGACTGTAAAAAGCATGCAACTTTTCCAGGTCCTTTGGAGACAGAAGGAGATGATCCAGAGTACAGAATGAGCTGATGCAGGAAGACTAGAGGCCCAATGTGACTTTTGCCAATTGTGGGTCTATAGCAGGCATGTTGGCCAGAAACATGCAGCTGAATCCCAACAATGACATGATAAAGGAACCTGAATCTGAGGCAAAGAGGGTAGCTTTAATAGTTGTATAATAATTTAGAGGCTAAGGGGTGGCCCCTCTATCACAGTGTGTATCACAAATCTGAACTGCTAACTGTCGTCAACCCAGAGGCCCAGGAGCGGCCTTGCCAGAGGAGTCTAATCCATAGGCAAAAGGTTCTAGGTGCCCAAAACCCAATTTATGGTGGATGGGTTCTCTAGTGGCATTTAAGGGAGGGGGCAGGAAGCAGGTCTCTTGTGTCAAGCCACCCTCAACCCCTGACTCAGGCAAGGATGGCCTTATCCCCGACCCTGCTCAACCATCTGTGGCACCCAACACCACCAAAAAGTTACCCTGTATTCCTGCACTACCTCTGGGGTCACAGTGGCATCTGTGGCTGTTCAGAATGTTACTGTGGCTTCCTGTCTGGCTCAGGAAATCACTCCACCTTCTTCTGGCAACTTTGCCCTTTCATGCTTCATAAGGGACATTGTTTCCTTCTTTATGTCCCCTCTCATCATGTTAATGGAAACACCATTCACAAATGTTGCTTCTCTGACTTTTTTTGGGAGCTTGTTGGGAGCTGCCCCTTAGGGAAGTGCCAAGCAGTCACTGGAGTACAGCTCCCTTCAGTCACCACAAGACAAATGTCACTAATTATGTTCTGGTGAATCTTGTTTATGCATTGTTGTTCCGGCTTTCAGTGTGCCTTTATCTTGGGTTACTTGCTGTATATTTTGCTTGTTAGCACTTAGCTCTTGTTATTGTTTGTTTGCCTGGTAACCATAGTCCCTGCTGTGGTGTTCTAATTTTGTTCTGCATGTGTGTTTTCATTATGTCTATCAAAGAGACATTGCTGGCATCCTCTCTGTCTCTCAATCCTGACACCATGCATTTGTTTAGTTAAATGGCAGCGCATTTAGAAGTCCCAGGTTTGTTTGACCGGCTTCTGTGAGGACATGATGTTCGCCAAAAAAAAGACAGTCTGTACGATACTGATACTGGTGGGGCTCAGTTCCAGAGGTTGGTTGGTTTCACTGCTGTCAGATTGATAGACAGATAAACATCAGCTGGTTGGTGGCCCAGGAAGGTCTATAACAATCTATAACACACTAACTACAGCTAACGATGTGCGACTTCTGTTAGACCTGAAATGCTTTGACACATAATCCCCACATAGAGCACATGTACACATTTCCTTTGTGTGTGTGTGTGTGTGTGTGTGTGTGCGTGCAGCTATGTGCATATTCTTTGGGCAGGAGTTGGTGGAAGGGGACAGAAAAGCTGTGCATCATGCAAGTGGATTGTGTCAACTCTATGAATGCAAGGTGAGAGATCAGGGCCTTTTACTGTGAAATTGTGCTGGAGAATATTAAAATGCATTGCACGAGGTATGTTACCCACCTTATTTTCAGTGTACAGTTGGATGAATTAAGATATTCTTAAGTGAGGAACAAGATTAGCATTAGCATTGTATTTAGTATTAGAGCTAATATAGAGTCATATATTGGTTGTTTTGTAATTAAAATTGCATTGCCTTGTATTTTCGTAGGACCTTTAAATTAAATTATTCTATATTCAAGCATTTAGAGAGAGAGAGAGATATACATAGTAATGATGATTAACCTGACTTGCAAGGCAACAAACAGTAGCTACAGTAGTTTGTTAATAACACTGACCTATTGTTAGTGTCAGCAGTTGTGTTGCTTCTATGGTGACAAATTTATTTAAGTTGCACTTGAATCCTAATGTGTTTAATTATATTTTCAGCACCAGCTTTACATTTTTATTACTAAGAAAATCATAAGAAAATTTCCATTCATTTTACCTTTTTAACATGCCATGCCATGTCAAGTCAAATTTTCTTGCCTTAAAGCTAGACTGAACATTAGGTAATAACATGAGGTTAAACCTTTGGGTAGTGTATACAAAATGTTTTTGGAGCTGTTATGTACATGGTGCACTACACTATATGGTAAAACTATGTGTATCTCTGACCTTCACACCCATATGTAAACCATTCCCAATCACAAAGTTGAAAGCAGAGGATTAAGATTTCCAAACTTGTTTTAGATTGACAACCTTAATGAACACCTAATGAACACCTTTAGGATAAACTGGAACATTGACTGTGTACCAGGCCTCCTTACATCCTGACATCATTACATGACCTCACTAACGCTAATAAAAGAGAGGCAGTTATTATAGCAGCGAAAGCACATACTGTAGGTGTGTCAGTTGTTAGGTATATACAGTACATACTTTTGGCCATATACTATAGTTGCTGTATTACGACTCATACTATTTACATATAATGTCAATTTTAGGCAACAGATTTTATATGTGATATTTAATTGGATTTTAAACATTTGTACACCATTTTTTATGCTCATTTACTCAGTCCATATTATCCATCACGGCTCAATTAGCCAATATGTTTTACATTAACCACATATGCATATCATGCAAATTCGTTCTGACAGCTCTAAACGGTAATGGCGTGATTTTACTGCAGCTGTGACCAACCAAATGGAAACTGTGACCTTAGTATTAGTTCATTTAGTTCATTTTGTATCCAAATAAAATCTCTCAAGGTCTCACAATAAGATCATACTTGCATTTGAAAATAAGCTACTGTAAGCTCATTGTGTAGTGGTACAGAATTACTAGACAGCTTAAACAGTTGTGTTGTCTTTTTCCAGGACCG
Organism: Clarias laeviceps; assembly: GCA_030014305.1. Taxonomy (NCBI): domain Eukaryota; kingdom Metazoa; phylum Chordata; class Actinopteri; order Siluriformes; family Clariidae; genus Clarias; species Clarias laeviceps. The sequence continues at coordinate 21,135,062 of JAQMYJ010000012.1, forward strand.
TACAATGCACAAAGTTCCGCCCGGTGAGTGCCCCAAACTCAGCTGTCCAGAAACCCAGCAGGTCACTCTTAACGACAGATGCTGCAGAGTGTGTAGAGGTGAGGCTGATCTACATCGCGGGATTTTCTGTTTGTTTTTTAAAAAACATGTGAGTGAGAGAACACAAGAAGAACCCATTTTCTGTAAATACTTGACAAGACCTAAATGCTGCAATAATAAATAAGGAAGAAAATAAAATAAACCAGTGAGATAAAATAATTGTCTATGATGGTCTGTTTCAATTCCAAGGCCTTGTGGCTTTCAGGCCATTTTTACTTGTTTATGGTTTAGACCAAAGCCGAGAAGTAGACAAGCAGAACCAATAGTTAAACCTTTCTATTGTTGTGTGTCTAAATTGTAAAAATTTTAATTGCTTAGGAGAATGCACAGATTGTGTAATAATTTGCAAAAGTTTTTTTTTTCATACTCAATCAAGTTACTCTATGTGACTCCTCATTAAATATTGCATAGGCATATGCTGGGAGCGAAATGCCTGTGTCTAGTCTGGACTAGCTTTTCTCTAAGCAAGCTTAGTTATTTGCTCTGTATTACCATTGACATTATGTGAAAATACAGTATAAGGATTTTTTTTTATAGTTAGTGTAATTTATCTTCATTTACGAAATGCCTTGAAACTTCCCCTGTGCTGTACAGAAAAGAAAATGCAATTTAAACAAAACCCCACTATCCATAATGTTAATTCAGGAGTTTGGAACTTGAAGATAAATAAAAAGCTAATGGGCTACACTGACAAAAATAGTGTTATGTAACATTACCAGAAATGTCAAATGAATGTTTCTGTTTTAAACTTTTTAGGATGATTAGGGTATATTTATTCTTTGTTCTTTAGTTAAATGCCATTTCTATTTTTCTTTCCTTTATTTTATTCATCAAACTGGTTTGGATTGTCAGTAGTGATGAAAGTAAATTCCTTTCTGTCCAACAGGCCATGATTTCTGTGCGGAGAGCAACCCCTGCATGGAGTACTCAGACTGTCAGAATCTGGATGCAGGAGCAAACTGCGTTTGCAAAGAGGGTTTCCGCCCGCTCCGCCCAGACAACGCATACTGTGAAGGTGAGCAGTTGGGCAGCTGCTCCAGGCGTTTTAGATTTATTTACATAATGATATACTATCAGATGACTTAAATGATATACTGTTCAGATCTCACCCAGAAGGTTTAATAGCTTGCTAACCATTGGCAGTGGTTTATTGTAATATACTGTATATAACCGAATCTTGCATGTCAAGGGCATTCTCAGATAATTTCCCTCTTGCTAATTGGATTTTTTACCAATTAAAATGATATGAGATGAGAGGCTGGTACAGATGAATCTATAAAGGGGATAAAGTAGGCTAACCTCAAATTCCATTTTCACCTGAGTTATTTTAAGGGAGTCGCTTGTGCTTTTAAATGCTCTGTGAAGTCCTAATGAGCACAAAGTGGCGATTACTTTTTATCTGTGGGGTTTCCTTATTCAGTCAGGCAGGATTTCTTTCATTAACGCTGAAAGGAATGTTCTACATTCATCTTACTGCACTAGACATTTAACTGTTGGGGAATTAAAAAATTAGGTTAGTTACCCTGATGCACAGCCTTTTCTGACCAATAGCTACGAAGCAAACCCGTGTGGTTGTGATGGACATATTCCTCCCGGCCGCAGTCAATGGCTACCATCAGCAGGAGTGCGTCATGACTGGCTCACCTACACCTGTCCATATTTTCCTTTTCAGTCCTCAGACTGTCTGACCTACTTTCTTAGCATGGCTAATAAATTGAGACGATTGGTTCGGAGAGCTTCTCCCTGCTTTGCCTTTACCACTGCACAGATCTGACAGATATGTATTCATCTCATCCAAAAATAAACCTGCACTCATGTGCACGGGCCATCAGTCATCCCTTGCTGCTTTTATGTACACCTCCTGGAAATGGTTGTCAGGTAATTACACAAGAACAGGAGAATATTCATAATTAAATATGCTATCTCGCACACTGATTTAAAATTAATGGAGAGTTCAGTCATCCTTACTGGGTTAAGCTCTATTTCGACTAATGGACCGGCTGCAAATGAGTTCTTTATCCTGCAGTGTTTAGCCCCAGATGCTTTTTATACATAACGCCTGCTAAATATTTCGTCATTGAGAAATTAATACTTACATTGTTATTAGTATATAAGTTAAAATAACATCATCATTAGATTGTGAAAATGCTTTTTTGTAATTTAATGGGTGGAGATTAGAACACGAACCAATGTGTAAATTAGAAATATTTCATTGGTGAAAGTGATAGTCCCCTACTTAATGCTTATCTAGAAGACCAATTCATCAGATTTTCCCCCTAATTTGGGTGACAACCAGCATGCATAGAATATCAGCATGCATCAGTTTATAATATTAGAAGGAGTTTTTGTATGGATTGTATGGATTCACATAAAAACATTCATAAGAACAGTTAATTTAACACACTGGGTAAAGTGAATCTAATTAAAAGACCTGCATAAAAAAACTGTGATTATGGTGAACATCTGGAACAATGGCTTATAATGGCATGATTAAAATCTAACACAAGACAGAATTAGGGAAAATTTGACCAATTGAGATCTTTTGATATATTAACTGCATGCAGCAAAGCAGTTTGAGTAAACACACATCCATAAGCCATTCATTGCATTGACATTTAACATTCCTTTAAGTCGGGAGATGAGCAGCTATTTTCCAACATTACTTTGTGAGTTTAAAGGCAACAACGATTCCTAATGCCTTTTTAACCTTTTTAAAACGGATTTTCCCCGAAATAAAGTTCAGGCAACTTTCAACCTAGAGGCAGCGAGCTACTCGATTTTCAAACACCTTCACCTCATTAATTTCTTGTTGTTTCTAGTTCCCCAGCATCCTCTGAGATGTAGTGGTACTTTTTTTGGGGGTGGCAGAGACAACGGAGAGTTAGTTCTTTAAAGTTGTCTTCCACATCGCTGCTCTCGAAATAGACTCTGACGATGAGATCAGTCCCCTTTCAATTTTTCATGTGGTTGGTGGAAGGGCAGAGACTCAGGGGGATAGTCTTTAGAAACAGAGTGCTGCTCTGTCAGACAGAAAAGCAGGGGGCCTCAATTCCTCTGCTTGCTGGGTGCACTCAAATAGAAGCTGAATTTTACAACAAACACTGCTTGGGATTGGGTGTGGGGGGGGGGGCGTGGAATCATTACGTGTGTGTATGGGATAAACTGGGATATGGAATGCAGGATCACAGGAGGGCTGTGGTGCTCAACAGGAGTGGACAGATAATGAGTTCACCCAGTGTGTTGAGTTACAAAATCATCCTGGTATGTCTTCTTTAGGAATTCTCCAACAACATCCAAGAACAGTTGTTTGATTTCATGGGGTGTCATTTTTTTTTTTTTAAACGCTGCTGATCTTACCAAAGATAAATGATGTTCTCTTAATGTGTTTTAATTGCCACCTTGAATTACAAACAATAGGAACATTTTCATTCTAAGTAAACTGTTGGTCTACAGATGGTTACATTTTGTGATGTAAACACTTTTAAAAATACCTAAAGTATGTTGTTTTCTATTGATATCTGGTCTCCGAGGGGGATTCCAGTCGACTGGCTCAGAGCATGTGTCTCAGAACCTGTTGAAAGGTTTTGTTTGATTGAGTTTGAGTGGAAAATGTCAGTAGGTGGAGGAAGGTTAATTGGCGTTGACTGAAGAGGAGCAGCCAAACCCCAATTGTAATTACAGCTGAGGTGATGTCAGGAAGTGAGTGGCGAGTGGACGAAGAGGATGACCCACCCTTTGTTTCCGCAGTGACATTAGGGGGCATATGTACACAGATCCGTTGTGTGGGCAAAGAGATCATTCTAAGCCACTAGAACACAGAGATCGAAATCCTAAGTACCGCCTGCCATCCAGAGCATGACATAAGCAAACAGGTACACTATTTGGATTCACAGAGAGTTCAAAGTTTTTAATCCTGTTAATAATACCTCTTATATTAGTTTCATATCAGTTTTTGAATCATATGACTTATGATGAATAACTGAATAATAAGAGAATTTAAGATGTTAATTAAAGGCACCCAGGAAGCAACTTCGCTCTGCTTTGCAACTTAGCTATGCAGCTTTATTTCAAAATCTGGCATTAGTGATTTAGAAAGGATTTAGACGGAGTTGACAACTTGAATAGACTTTAAAATTTTTGACCCTTAAACTCTTAATATTCTTTCACAACATATGTTTTAGTTTAATGAACAATATGGCTTACGATGAATAACTGAATAAGAATAAGATGAGATTTAAAGAGACTTCCAATTAAATGCATGTGAGCTTTTTAAGAAGCTTCTTTATTTACAATAAACACACACACACATGCAAACCGTCAGAACCACTTTGTGTAAGTGAGGAGTTTAAACGGGACAGCATAATTTATTACCATTAATCAGCCTTAAAAGAGTCCATTCTTCTTCTCCGAGCATTCACAGCATTACTCGCTTTATTGTTTCGTATTTTACTCTGCAATGAGAGGCATCTCATATCGTGAGATGATTTACTGCCTGCGAGTTTGTTAATGAGGCCATAGCAACGGCACGGCTTTAAAAGGATGCACTGTTGCCATCTCAATTTTGTTGACACCTCACCAAACCCTGCTAATGATCCAAGGTGCTTTCAAGGTATTCTGTCTTTTTGTCTGCAAAACCCCCTTAGAAAGGGGTATTAAGGCAGTGTTTTCAAGAGCCTCTCAATGCTTGGGACCCTGCTGTGGACTTGCACTCTTTAAGAGCCAGTGACTCACAAAGGCTAATTAAAATGAGCTAGCCTGACTCGTTATTAGCTGTGTAGTGTGGTTGTTAAGCAAAGCAGCTGAAGTGGTGCTGTAACCCAAATCAAGGCTCACTGCTTTTACCTGCTGGAAAAAGTACATACTTAAATACATTTTTTTAAATCTAGTTAGGGTTTAATCACTTATTTAAACATCACAAATAAGAGCGTAGGGTTGTTCCTTGATAGTTAAGTATTGGAATAAAAAATAATAATCATAAAAAAAAACTCAGACAGGATTAAGCTAATCATGCAAAAGATTTGTGCACCCTATGAAGCATGACTTTGTGTTAGCGATGAAGTGATGTTATATCGTTTAGAGATCAGATTCTACTGTATTGAAGCACAATATACCTGTAGTTTAAATACAGTACACTTTTATTATTGCAGTACACCCATACAGTATAGCACAAACACACACACACACATACACACATACTGTACATTCATACATTTAATGGGCGCTATTATCTAATTAGAACTTCTTCTCATGCCAATTTGCAAGTGATTGCATTTTTCTTAATTACAATTATTTAAAATTCTTTATTTTAACCATCCTTCTGTTTCTCTTTCTACAAGTTAATAAGACAAAAATGCAATTTGTCATACAACTACAGAAAACACAAAGTCCTCTTCCTTGGAGAGTTTCTTACAGGGGAAACAATGTGCAATACACTGATGTGGAGACTTCTGCCATAATTTATTAGCATTTTCTTTTATTGTTAGCAATGTGTGTGAATGCGATGAGTGTGTGAATGCGATGTTTTTTTAATCTGCATGGGTTCTGAGTATTCACAATACATCTACATTAATCTTATTTGGCTGATGTTTTTATCCAGAGCGATTTAGATTTAAAACAGAATTCAACTGCAAGTTCAATCAGTAGATCAACATCTTCGCCACTGTGCCATGGTTGTTACTATAGAATTATTACATTATTAATACGAGCTCATTCCTTTAAAACTGTGAGGGTATAAAGTATATTAACACTTTAATCATTAGATCATGTATTATATCTCAGTTTTTATACATTTTTCATTTTCATGAGGAAAAAAAATATTCTGGATTGTTGAATGACCCTGTCCTGCCACAAAGGTCATTCAAGAATGAAATTAGGTGATCTGTAGTGTCATGTCTGGTCCAATTTGGGATTTGAGTTGCACAATTTCACTGAATGATGTTGGTGAAAGTGGATTAATATCGGCACCCCTCTTAACCTGAACGTATAATTTCTCTTCAGGTCTGTGAACACAATGATTGGGGATGAGAGGGGATGGGTTCCCTGTTGAGTCTGGTTCCTCTCAAGGTTTCTTCCTATTGCCACCTCAGAGAGTTTTTCCTTGCCTCCGTCGCCGACACTCTTGGCTTGCTCATCAGGAACAATCTCATTATTATCTAAACACATTTATTTCTCACTCATACACAACTCCATAAACTTCCTTTTCATTTTGTGAGGCTGCTTTGAGACAATGACCATTGTTAAAAGAGCTATATAAATACAATTGAAAAAAATTTTAGTTGTTTGTTACTTAATTTAATTAGGTTTTGGTGTCATAATTTGAAATACTGATGGCAGAAATGTTCACAACAGTGATGTTGGTGCCTGAGCAGAGCGAGAAACAAAACCAGGACTTTTGAAGCCTGTTGAGAGAATACATTTCACTATCACAGCAATTAATTACGCACAGTTTGGTTCACATAGGGTGATGTGTTACATGAAGAGTTTTGGAAATTGAAAAATACTGCTTAGCAAGTAAAAAAAGTATTATAATAATATGACTGCATCAGGAAGCTTCAGGAAATCAGATTAGCTATTAGGAATGGTTTAAAACTGTTGCAAACATAAATCTGTTTGCAACTTGGTTCAGGTTTATTTGTCTTTTTACTCTGTTTTTAAATTCTTGATCTGTACAATCAGATATTGCTCTTGAACAATAATCAATTTGAGTGTCATCATACCCTGCCATTGTTACAATAAGGTGCTAAAATGTACATAAATATAAACTATAAAAACATGTTCAGCTCATGCTCTTCATCTAGGCCATAACAACACAAATTGCTGTAATGTTTATCACTTGGATTTGGTCCTGTGTGTGTGAAACAGTGAGAATGAAACAGTGAGAATGAAACATAGAAGCACTCAACATTTCCAGCACCATGTTTATGCCGTGTTTATTTATAAACAGTTTATATACCTGCACACAAATAATAAGTGGGTGGCGTGACTTTAGTATTACAAGCTTCACAGAAGAAATCTTTATAAAACAACGGTCATCTAGACCTGTTTCCCTCCGTCCCTCTCATCAGTAGAAAAGGTAAAATTTTAAATAACTCACTACAAATTGTTATGCTTGCATTTATCCTGTAGACCATTATAGATGTTCCTTATATTATTTAATGGCCTGCATCATTACTGGACTATATAGTCTGTTTTAAATAAAAACTGACATGCATATAAGTATAGTCACAGTACATCTTGGTCATTATAATTTTTCCTGATCGGCTCCCTGACCATGAGATTTGTCACCTGGAACACGAGTACAATGCAAGTAATCGGTATCGAATTCCACAATCCTGGTTCTTTGCAGAAATGCAGTAAAACATTTAACTGAGATTCATAAGATGCTACTGAGCTAAATAAATTCCTATCGTTCAAAATTAGGTGTATTTAGTACAAATTCAACTCTTTCCTTTCCTTTCCGGAGGAAAAAAAGGTGTTAAATGCACCCAGAACCTCTTTGCTCATTTGAGTCGTGGAATATGCCTGTGCCATCAGGGAAGAAAAAAAATCAGGATAACCTGGCCATTCAGGTAGTCAGCTGACTTTATTACCACATAAAGTTGCTGAACCTAGACCCGACCAACTGAATCAACCCCAGATCATAACACAGCCTCCGGAGCTTTGCGGAGCTCCGGGCACTATGCAGTATCACTTCATGCACTCCCTTTCTTACCCTGACACGCTGAGATAGGATCAACCTGGACTCAGCATCAGACCATATTACCTTTATTCATTGATATAGGTCCAGTCTTTACGCTCCCTAGCAAATTAAACTGATTAATCTCACTAACAAGTGGTTTTCCTATGGCCATACAGCTGTTTAGTCCCAATCTTTGTACAAGTGGAAATGCTCTTAACATCACTTTTAAACAGAGCTTTGATTTCTACTTTTGATTATTATTTTTCTTTATGATGCAACAAAGCATGTAGACCGATTCCGGTCATTTTATTTATTTATTTATTTATTTATTTTTAAGTTTACGGTTTACTACTACTCTTCCAGGTTTTATTGTTTTCTTTGCTTGATGCTTTGCTTGAACCTTTTCAAATAAATTGCCAGGCAGTGTATAACTCACATGTAGTATGTACATACAGTATGTACATATAGTGTACATATGTTGCTCAAAAAGTGCCATATGTACTATATGATTGTGATAGGTGTTGTTAAATTGCACAAAGCTGCATTTGCTTTGACCATTCATTATGTTTTGCTTGGTCATATGGTTAAATTGGAATCGTTTGGGATGTTTAAAACCGTGCATGTCTGCAGCTCCCAGGTGCATTAGTGAGTCTCTGCTTTGGTGCCATCAAAATCGGGGGGGAAAAAACGACTGGGAATTTAAAGGAGTATCTCTCCATTCATTTATCTTTTTGTGCGAACGAGTCTCTTGACCCAGATCACTCTTGGAATAAAAGTGTGCATTGATTTCTCAAGCCTTGTGCTCACAATGCTTCTTCTCGTTTTATGGCTGACATCGTGACAGGACGATCAAGGGAATGGAATTACTAATGGAGAAAGAGACCCTCTGATTGTGAGACCTCAGTAATCTCGCTGATAAATGCATCACCCTGTTGTGAGAATTGCTTTTAGAGATTGCTGTAATCACTTAGGTGAGATGTATCTGAGGAGCCTTTGTGCCAGTATATTAGACTTAAGTCAGATTATTTCAAACAGCTAATGCTGCGTTGCATGAATGGATTGTTTGACAGCTGGTGAAATACAGTAATAAAATAATCTCCTTTGTCTAGCACAGTTCTTATCTGTCTGTCTGTCTCTGTCTGTCTGTTTGTCTATCTATGGTATGGATGCCCTCCAAATAGCTGTTCATTTATTCAGTAAAAAGCTGAGAGTTGATTGAAGCTCTGTTCAAGGATATATGATTCTCTTGAGGGTGTGTGAGGAGAGACGTGAATAGAGAAATTTCTAATATTCTACACTTTTATTCCCTAGATTTGAATCAGTGACTTATATAAAATAACATAAGATGGCTTTAGAGAAGGTCGAAACTGAATAATAAGCATGCTTGCTTAAGCAGGAAGACATTGAACGTGTTCAAGGAAAAAAAAGGAATGTTTTTAAGTATTTGGCAAAATGTTAACTTTTCATCAGATTTAAGACCCTGCATTTGACTCACAATAAATAAGGTACAGCTTTTCCCAGCTGTCCCTGACCTCTTTATTCCTCTGACTTGGTTTATAAAGTATTTGTCCCTGTCTCAGGTTTACGGTTACTTGGCCACCCTCAGCTAAGCAAATCCTTAACTTTCTTCTACAACTCCAACTTCTGTAGTGTAATTACAGCTTTAATATACAGGAGTGATTATATCAGTGTAAGATTTGATCCAGTAATGACCAATCTATGCTGTAACCTATGCAATTATACATATATACTGTATATATATGTAAGAGGGGAAAATGGTATAGTGATTTCTAAATTTTGTGCTGAAAACTTTGTGATTTGTCTTTTTTTTCCTGCAGACATTGATGAGTGTGCAGAGGGGAAACATTACTGCAGAGAGAACACTATGTGTGTGAACACCCCTGGATCATTTATGTGCATTTGTCACACAGGCTACATCCGCATTGATGACTACTCCTGCACCGGTAAGCAACAGATCCTTTGTTTTGAATGTTCTATGCAATAACCAGCTTCACCAAATGTCTAGGAGGTCGATTACATTCAATGATGTAAGGTAATGGTGATGGCAAATACGACCTTCATGCCATAGACTTGATAAAAGTGACTCTACAATGCCTTAGGTATAATTAAAAAGCTGTTCTCCCTAGTGCGGTACGGCTCACTGGAAATTGGGGTGAGGTTCAGCAACGTGTGCATTTTCCTCAATTATTGGATTGAAATGCAGTGATTAAATTGACCAGAACTGTAAAACCACTTAAAGTGTAAATGTACCTGCTCAGTGTCAGTTTGTAGAGCACTTGTTTTTCTTTCTTTCTTACATTGTGCATGTTAAATGCTTTACAGTTGTGAGAAAATCTAAAAGCTTTATCCTGAAAAAATCATTCATAAAGGCTTTTTTTCTTTTTTTTAAAAAACATTTTACAAGCAGCTACTGTAGACCACCTTGCCCACCCTTAATCAAGTCTGAGTTGCTAGTCTTTATGTACATTTACATTTAGGCATTTGGCAGATGCTCCTATCCAGAGTAATTTATAAAAGTGCTTTGAACAATAAGTGTATAATACAGTTGTACAATGTTTATATGTGCAAAGAGTTTTTTATTTTTTATTCTGACCTCAGTGTGTGTAGTACGGCTGTACAAGTTTGATTATAGAATACACATAATTTCCTAATACCTTATTTACCAGACAGCTGATGAACCATTTACAGCATTTAATTTTTCTGATCTGCAGAATATCAATATTGTAAAAGAGATTAATTAAATTTTTGCCACAGTGCTTTCACATAGATCATGATTAAACAGTTTGGGAGCTGGGGGCGCCTGCTTGGAGCTTTGCATCCCTCTATAAAAGTCAATTTGTGTGATTAAGTCAGCCTTTCTCTGGCTCGGCTGGAGCAGCTTGCTTGTAAGAGGTGCTTACTAAAGTCAAATGCCTGTCATCCTTTTATTGACTTATGACGATAGAACTATACATGTACCATCTTCACCTCGCATGTAGAGTGGGATATAACTCTTTCTGACATGTACACTCCTCCATGTATATCGACCTGTGTGGAGAATTAGTGGATTGTGAGTTTGTAAATGGACTTGCATGCACTGCATCTCTAAATGAAACTGAAGGCTGCAAAAAAATTATGTTTTAGCAAGTGAAATATTCTTGAGTCCAGCTCAACCCATCTATAATTTCTTTAAATAAGTTTACATGTAAACCAAATATAGGATTAAGCTTATTTCTAGTCCAAAAATAAAAATATCTGCTTAATATTCTTACATTTGGTTCGTTGTAATCAAATTTTTTTTTTTAATCATAGATAGTTTGGCTGGATTCAAGAATATTTCACTTGCTAAGACGTCAATTTTTGCAGGAATGGTAATATCGAAGCTGTGGATGAAGAACGTTTGCTCAAGAACCGATTGAATCACTGGCACTTAGCGTTAGTGCGTGTGTCATGTGATGTGATGCAAAGTGAAACCAGCAGTGTTTAATGCTGAAGTGTATAACCCCAGTTCCAAGGAAGGTTTTCCCTCCTCTAACATGCCTCATTCATCTCAAGCAAGCCTTGGCAATTACCTGATGAAGTGAATCTGTTGTTAAGTGAAGTAGAATGCTAAAGTTTGCAGGATTTGTAGGCTGGTTTATTGATTTTATTCTAGGTGAAACCCCACTGGTTTATGGCAGGTATATTACTGGTTCAGCTGCTTTGTTTTTATATGTGAATATTGAGATCTTTTGAATAAATCCGGGCAGGAAATATTGTACTCAGTATCTCTATACGGTATACGGGTTCAAATAAAGCCAGTAGGCATGGTGAGCATTATACCTGGCTGACTTGTTCAGTGTTTACAGTACACTATATGATTAAGTATTATTGAAGTATTTTCTTTATCGTGTTGCACACTTATGCTGCGGAATCAATGTGTAGGATGAATATGATGACCCTGAGGAGGATTGTTAAGGCCCAGAAGCATGTAGTTTCTTTCCTCTGACTTGTCCTGTGCTGCTTGTTATCACAAAGCTGACAACAGAGCTTTTTAACATGCGTCATGGATGAATGGTGAAATATGAGTGCTATTCTAAGCAGCCTACTCTTTTGATCATGTGAAATAGTTTATTTTTATTTCTTCGACTCTGTTTTGGGTACAGAGTGACTAAGAAGGCATTTCTCCCACAATATTGTGTAGACTTTAGCATGCCTGTGCAAACTAATGAAGATACTGCTGACAACCATAGGCTTATTTTCAGTATAGTAAGACACAAAAGCTGCTATTCTTATTATAGAGGGACACTAAATGATATATTTTTAAGTAATGTTTTGTGTAATTTATCTGACAGATGAGCAATATCGATGCCATTATTGTGTTGTTTCTCTGCTGGATTGCCTGAAGCACTGAGTTTCAAAGCACAGTGGGGGAAGGGGGGGGGGCACCTACAAAAAAAAATTCCACACGTTATTCACTACGGCCGACATACTGTAATGCAGTAGGTGAAATATATAAAATCATCAATTTTGGAAAATATCAGTTAAGAAATAACTTATCTTTCTGATCCTGCTGAGAAAGTTTTAATTAAAAAAAAGTTTTTTTAAAGCATCCTAATGAACACTGTAGAAGCTGGTTACTCCAGTTATCATAGAAAAACATGCATTTTACTCTATAAAATCACGCTGTTTTCTAAGTTATTCTTAGGAGTAGCAGGGAAATCCTGGTGTCAAAATGAGGCAGAGGTTTCCTCTTTCAAGGTTTCCTAATTTTAAGGAATCCTCATTTAAATATTCTACACATAGGATTTTCGAGTTTTCCGAGGTGCTGCAGAGATACTGTATAGCATTGGCTATACAGTATCTCTGTAACCGGACATGATACAGCAAGATGGCATCAAAATGGAGCTTATTGAACCACACAAAATGCCTCTCTATACCTGATTTGATGTGACTGGTCAGGAATGTGGTGGGGACTTGTACTTATTAGCCTGTTTGACTGCTAACGTGAATTTAATGAAGGATATAAAGGAAATTGTGTTATATGAATACAAAGTTAATGAGTAAAAAGCTCAAATATTATTTTAAGCATCTAATTAATTCCTTTATTTTGAATAGCTTTATTAAAATCACAAAAATAAATGCAAAAATGTTGAGGACCCTATATTTAATGACTGAGAGCCCTTGATTTCTAAAAATCAGTACAGGAAGTACACAAGCCCCTTTTTTAGTCTGAAGTGTTTCACTGCAGCTTTGGCAGCACACAGATACGCTCGTTTGCCAATAGCGCTCTTCTGTTGTCCCATGCACGCTATTTTTGTCTCATGCTTCGAGTCCCTCTTGATAAGAGAAAAGTCCTCTCCCAGCTAGCGCAGTCTGCCAACAGGGGGTAGAAACAGACTCGCTTCCAGGTTGAGGTGTTTCAAAACAGTCAAACTTTTAATTAGACATATCCCTGGTTCTATTTGATGACTGGATTAGTTCTGTGTGGTTTTGCTTTTCAAAGAAAGAAAAGCACACAGACTTGTGAGTGTGCACATACCCAAACACCCCCCCCCCCCCCACACACACACACTGGTGCAGAATATCTACATTTTTTACTATTCTATGCTATTATATGTCTTCATCACAGATGTTGAAATTAACGGTTAGTGAACATCTGTTTGCTTTGAATGTTAACCCACACAGAAAATTTCTAGTCCCTAATTGCAGACACACACACACACACACACATACAAAGGATTTTAATCTTGTTCTATTTCTCCACTTTGTATTATCCATTATACCACCCTTTGACAAAACACTATTTGCTGTCCTCCCAAGAGACACAGACAATTAACTGCAGAGCAATGTGGTTTGTTTCTGGCCACCGAGACACAGATTTATAACTGTATTTGAGCTGACCATGTGACTTAAGGATGGTGCTAGTGAATGTACAGTTAAATTAATATATATTTCACAAAATGTATTTACAAAATATATTTAATAAATAGCTAATTTCATTTTCAGTTTTCTGCCTTTTGTTTATTTTGGCAAATTATTATTTTCTGACAGATGCAGTTGTCTACAGCAAAACTTAAAATACGCATGAGCGATTTTGTGACTTGAAACGCATGTGCTGTCAGCACGCTGTGTGAAGCTGGTGCATTCACTTTGTCTAGTTCTGTCTGATATTACCTGTGCTATGAGGCTGAGATGTCATCATATACAAAAGGGAAACTGAAGAAGGTAGTAGAGGAGGCTACTGATGCTGTAAACTGAAGTTTTTGTATTGTTTATAATGTTTATTGTGATCTTCACCAATTTGCAATTAAAAATCTTTTGTGTGCAAAAAAACACCAACACTTCTTTCCTTGATCTAATTTTCTGCCACTACTTTCTGTTTGACTCGCTAAAAAACCCACACAATCAAAGCATGAGTTTGCTATATTTTTATTAAAACCTAACCAACATATCACTCACTCACTCACTCAACATCTACAGCGCTTTATCCTGTATACATGGTTGCAGGGGGCTGGAACCTTTTCCAGATGCACAAGGCAGGGTACACTCTGGACAGGTGCCAATCCATCGCAGGGCACACACATACACAAACACACACACACGCTCATTCATACACTACAGGCAATTTGGGAACGCCAATTAGCTTAATCTGCATGTCTTTGGACTGTGGGAGGAAACCGAGGGTACCTGGAGGAAACCTACCAAGCAGAGGGGGAACATTCAAACTCCATGCACACAGACCCGAGGTGGTGATTGAACCCGGAACCTGGAGGTGCAATGCGACAGTGCTAACCACTTTGTGCCACATCAACATATTATTTATTCTAAAATGCATGATTAAATGACCATAAATAAAAACGCAGTCTGATTTATCAATTGGGACAAAACTGTGGGAGATTGGAGTTATAGCTTTTTAAAAAATCACTCAAAATTCACAATTATATCCAAAACAATTGTAATATTTTTTTCTTTTTTGCCTTTAAACATCCTTGTCTCAAAGAATGCATTTAAGTTTGCATGCTATCAGTTTGCTGTATTACAATATATATACTGTATATTGCATTACTGTAAAAATTGACAGATATGCTGTGATTCTGAGAAATTACAGACTTTTTTTGGGCTATTTAAACTTTTTAAAACAATTTGTAAGCATGTTTCTCTGTTTTATTGATGTGATGGTGCTGTGAGTATTGCATTCATTTCCTAATCAGAAGCCAAATTAATTAGACTTTTGTCTATTTTGATAAGGTACATAGATATTCTAAATTTAACATTAAGTTGACATTTACTGTGGGAGGGAATCACATTTACTGTAGCTAGCAAAGGCTCAGACATTTTATTCAAACTGGCTGCATTAACCGTTGTGTTTATAAAACCTTACACAGGATAATCTTTTTAGCCAGACACCAAGGTAAGGTTATGACCAGACATACAGAGAAGAACAGAAGAAGATTGGCTAAGCTGTTTGGCCAAGTTAAACCTGAAATGTCAGGAAGACATAGAAACCTAGAATAATAATAAAGAAAAACAAAACATGAAAACTGCCCTGTTAAGGTCCCGCCACAGCATTTCAATTGGGTTGAGGTTTGGACTTTGACTAGACTAAATGCAGTTTTGCGAACCTTAGTCATGTGTCCGTGTTCTTTTTAGACAGAAGAGGCTTCTCCTAGCAATCCTTCCAAACAAACTGTACTGAACATTTAACATGTTCAGTGCGGCCTGTAGGGTCTGAGATGTAGCTCTTTGGTTTTTTGGATTTCTCTGAGTACTGCACTGTCTACCCTTGGGGTGAAAATGTTGGGATGCCTACTGCTGGGAAGATTGGCAACTGTCTTGGATGCTTTCCACTTGTGAATAATCTTTTTCACTGTAATGTTGAACTACTAATTGTTTGGAAATTGTTTTATAATCTTTTCCAGGTTGACATGCAGCAACAATTGCTTCTCTAAGATTACTGCCTATGTCTTTCCCTCTTGGCTTCCAGACCAGCAAACTGCCAAAATGTCTGCTGTTATAGAACTGTCTGCACACCTGCTGATGGTCAGTTAATTGGGCTGATGATTGGCAGCAACTTACCCTCTTAAATCCTGTGAAACCAGAAAGGGCGTACTTACTATTACACACTTTTTTTAATTAAAAAATTAAATTTTTGTGCTTTATTTTGTTAATTTTGTGAAAAAAGTTATATACTGTTCGTCTGAGGAATATTTGCCCATACTGAGACCTGCCATGATTTTTTTGCCATGTTTTTATACACAAAACCTGTATAATTAAAATATACAGGGGGTACTCTTTTTTACACATGACTGTAAGCATGGTGTAGGCTAGTATTAAGACTAAAACTTTGGACAATATGAACAGTTTGAGTACAAAGTGAGATAAAATGACTTTATGACTTTTTTACATGCATGTAAGGTTGTCTGTAATCAAACATTTTGTTAAACATCATTACATATTCTTCTTTTTGAAGCTTTGAACCATCACTAATTAAAAGTTTTTAAAACTAGTGGTGCATTTCTAGGTGCAAAACTAGTGATGTATTTATTTATTCATACAGTTGAACGTTGGATTGCAAGCATAAATCGTTCCAGAAGCAAGCACGCAGTATACAGTATATCAAAGCAGACGTATTACTAATGGAATAACTGTTCTCTGACAGAGCGTGAAAGACTCTGGAAACTGGGTCTTTAACAAGGAACCTCTCTAATGACACTTGCGTTTGCTTTGTGCGTGCATACACACATGCGGTCACAATGTTATAGTAAACACGCGAGCACAGACGTTGACTATTCAAGTGAAGCTCGTGCATGAGAGACGATTACCCACAATCCCACAGCACGCGAGGGAGAAGAACCATTGGCTCAGTTGTGATCACATGACGCTCGGCAGACAAAGTGCATGCGTACTACTCGTATATCAACCTTTGCTCGTTTATCAAATTATTACGTTTTGCTCGTCTTACAAAACGCTCGAGACAAAGTTACTCACAATCCAGGGTTTCACTGTATTGTATGACCATTGTTTAAAGTGCTAAAGACAATGACAATTGTTACAAGCTCTATGCAAATAAAATTGATTTGAATTTTTTGAATCAAAGAAGACATGCTTAATATATTTTCAAGCACTTTGCAATACTTCTTGTTTCGTCTCCAGAAAGTTTTTCTCAAACTTTTGAAAATGGAGTTGCAGTCAAAATGTTCAAGTATTACTTGTTGCTTTTTGAAAGTACAACTTCTGCTTGGTCCTAACGCATAAGCAGCCTTCTGTTGCTCTTGAAGGTCAGGATTTGAGTTAATTTCTTACTGAAGTGAGGCGGGTCTTCGAATGCTCCAACAATGATGAAGATTAGCCCTTAATCCCTGAGAAGAGAACGTTCTCTCTTTCGCTCTCTTTCCCCTTCTCTTTCTCTTGATCCTTGTGTACGTGTGTATTTGTGGGTTTTTCTCCAGAGGTCAGTAAGAAGGCTTTAATCTCATGATAACAGAACTGTCTGACTTTTTTTTCTGATTTGTGCGTGGGTGTGTGCATCAACTACCTCACTTACCCACGGGGGGGTCACAGGGGAAACGGGATTAGAGCGAACCAGTTCAAAGATGTTGCTATCAGCACTGTTCCCGAGGCCTCCCGAGGCCTCCTGAGCTTTGGGTTTTCAAAAGACCCCAAAAACCTACAGATGACTGGAATTTTTCGGTTTGCAAATATAAATGTATGTGAGTGAATAAAACACCTGTCAGGAGTGGGGAAATGAATAGCGTTATAATTCTTGTTCAGCTTCCTGACAGTCTCGGAGACTTGAATACTCCACAAAGTAAGCATTTTTAGCTTTTATATTCACTTACGGAAGTGTCTCCACGATGCTTGTGGCTGTTCAAACGAGACAGGGTTAATTAAGGTATTAAATCCTGCTAGTGGATGTCATCTTTCTAAATCTGTATCTCCCTCCTCTGTGCATGAAATCCAAATATACAAACATGACATCTGTTGCTTTTAAAAGTGTGCATGTGTTCAGGAATAGGCTCTAAAAAGCAGGCATTATAGCACAGTACTTTTATTCTTTTTTATAAATGTTAAAAAAGCTTGTATTCAGGCTTTTTCTCAATGCTGTAAATAAAAGCGGTTCATTAGCATGTAGCTCTGGGTTTCATATGCGCAGCTCGGTTTCTGCGCAGATGTTCCAACAGCAGTGGAGGAGAAGAGGAGAGGAGCGAAATAACACAGAGCATCCCCCTGGTGACTGCCTGTACATAATTGATTGTTTATCTGACAGGAGCATGAACAACACTAGAATGAAAGAGGGGGAGAGGGAGTAGATTTGAGTGGCAGGAGGTGAGAAAGTGTCACAGCGTCTCCGCAGTCCTGTCGATATGCTTGCAGTAACACACAGCATGCAGGTCCAACTGCCAGCGGGCCATAGTGACCTTGGGTTAATCTCCTCACCCGTCTACCTGACATTTAATTCCTGCCCTATTCAGATTCTCTGCAGTCAGATTCCTGTGCCTAATTCAGGACTGCACAGGGGCAGGGTGAACATGTATGCATGTCTGAATGTCTTACAGTATAATCACTACTATCTATCTATCTATAATCTAATCTACAGTATTTATCTACAATCACTACGATCACAGTACAGTACAGTACAGTCGTAAAGCGAGCATTGTATTATCAGTCTGCCTAGGTGAGTATGCTTTTTGACAGTTGTTCAGATACATTCCATACTCTCCACTGATGAAAAGGCAAAATGATATTTTAAATCACATGTGAATATCCACAAGTGAAAGAAAAGATCTGGAAATCATCATCATTTCATCCAGTATTCTGTTCAGTGTGAAAGTAGTTTTTGGCAAGTGTGTGGAGTGAGATAAGTAAAAGCATTGTTCACTAAAGTTTCAGTCCAAGGGCATCCATGCAGGAATGAGTCATACTCTGACTTTATAGAAGTCACTGAGTCACCTTGTATTCTCTACTGTATGTCTCCTTTCTCTATCTATTTCTATCTCCTGCCTACATCTATGCATCTCTCTCTCTATCTCGATTCCCCTTCTCTTTCTGTCCATTTTACCAACAGTCTTCAGTCAATGTGTTCAAATCAACACAGACATTTGACTCTGCATCTGGTTTTCATATTATGATCATATAATTCTTTCACTGGCTGTTTAGTTTATTCTTTCTTTTACATTAGTGGCAATGGGAGTTGAAGATTGGTACAGGGCATTCTATAATTTTAAAAGCAATTTTGTGGTACATTTAAACAATTTGACAGCACAAGGATGTTTACTCTTTTGGCAAATTATAATTCTCTAAAACACAAGGTTGTCTATAACAACACATTTACAGTAAGTCTCCTACATATGAACGAGTTTTGTTCCGATAGCTTGTTCGTAAGTCTAATTTGTTTGTCCAACAAACATTATCTAGGTGCTAGGATAGTAACACAGACTATACACGGTATATTACAGTACAGTGTTCTTTGGAATCATGCCGATGGTTGAGCGATTCACGTTAAATGATTGAGCAATGTCTGCCATCTTTTCACCTGACTACATTTTCACTTTTGTCTCCATCACTGCTGCTTTTATTCTTGCTTCCAGACATCCTGGGCTTGTACTGCACTTGTAAAGGATGCACGCTGCACGTGACAATGTGTCTAACTTTTGTGATTGAACATGCGCGAATGCATGTTTGTATCTCCAGATGTTCGTAACTCGAATGTTTGTATGTAGAGAACTTACTGTAATTCGAAAACTGCTTTATAACTTTATCTTGGAAGCTTAAACGTTCACGTTTTGAGCAAAGCATGACACGTACAGTACAGTAGCTACTTGACATTAAAAGCTGTTTTGCTGTAACAAGCAAACCATGTCACTTCTTTCTGTCACATGATGGTGAAGAGAAGACAATTCTTGTGCAACAAAGTGGTTCCCACAAGTGGTTTAAATGTTTTCAGATAATGTTTAAGCAAACAAAAGGATGTTTAGACTTTGTTACTGCCGTTGCACTTACTCCTTCAGTAAAAAATTATGTCCATGATACATTCTGTATAATAGGACATTACTGTATGTGATTTCTTTTCATGAGTGATAATGAGAGTTGGAGAAGGGTACAGGGCATTCTTTATGAGTAATTTTGTGGTATATTTTGAGAGCAGAAGGCGCTAAACAGCATTTTTAAACAATCTTTTAGCAAGATATTATTCTGTGACCCACATTATTGTCTATAAAAAAACATTTAATTTGAAAACTGCTGTATAACCTATATCTCTTAGAAGCTTTAAACTTGTTGTTATAAAACCATTCTATAAACTTAACAAAGCAATGTGGGATACAGTAGTGTATGCATTTTGGTTAAGCAGAGAAATAATGTTACAGAACTTAAAATATGCAAGACTGATTTGTACATCATAGACATGTGATGCAGGAAGCTGTTGATTAAATGGGGCATACCTGTAAAATGCTAGGGAGCTGTCATCATGTATAGAAGTGAAAGTGAAACTGGTAGACGAGGAGTTTGACGATGCTGTAAACCAACGTTTTTATATTGTTTATAATGTTTCTCATGATCTTTATTCATCTTTCTAATTAAAACGGTTTTGTGTTAAACAAAAGTCTTTTTCCTTGAGCTAATTAGCTGCCACTACTTTCAGTTCAACTCATTAAAAGATCACATTCAAAGCATGATACTATATTTTTGTAAAAACATAACCAACATATTATTGAAACTAACTTGCATACCTAACTAACCACGAACACAACTGCAGACTGATATATCTATTGTGCCAAATCTGTGAGAGATTGAGTTATATGTTTTGGAAAAATCAAATTTCACATAATAGTTTGTTATTTGTACATGCGGGTCAAAGGAAACATGCACCAAAAAAAAAAAAATTTCTTAAAACTGCAGAAATTGGAAAAATTTCATCTTGCTCTCAAACTGTTTATCTTGAACATTCCAAACTAGTTTGATGGAAGTTGTCTCACCTAGAATGACTATTAGTCTTGTTTATCACACCTAAGGCTAATTATCTATGCTAATTATTGTTTTTCCTTCTTTGGGAATTACACATTTGTGATCTTGCTGGACCAAACCTTGCTGGAATCAAAGAGGATTATGTTGCAATCCCATGCCGATAAAGATCTCCCCTTGAGCTCATGGTCAATTGAAGTGCCGACAGAAATTGCTTCTTCAGTGTTACACCATTTCAGTGGACAATATATGCACATGCAGTTCTCATAATGTTTGCTGAGGAGGCTGAAAAGTCATTTCATTTGAAGATTTCTAACTTTAAATGAGACTCTGGTCATAATTCCATATGTTTCATCATTGCCTTCCTAACCTTAGGACAACACCCACATAAAGCAATTATTCTGACATTTGTCTCAGATTTTTTCCTTTCTGTTACTGTCTTTGTTCTAGAGCATGATGAGTGTGTGTCGGGGAAGCACAGCTGTGATGAGAATGCACTCTGCTTTAACACTGTAGGAGGCCACAGCTGCTCCTGTAAACCTGGCTACACAGGCAACGGCACCATATGCAGAGGTGAGGACGGGCGTGCTCACTACACACACACACTAATGCACACACGCACACAAACACCTGCCTTGCATAATTGAGTCTACCTGATTTGTTTTTACACACTCTCAATAGTTTATTGGAAAGCTTGTTTATTTGATCTTTGGCTTTAAGTGGCCTTTGATTTTTGTCCACTAATGATTATGAACAGTTGACAATATTTTTGTGATTGTGACAGACATTAATTTGGTTAATGCACTTTAAACATGGCAAAATTTCTTGAATACAGCATATTCTTGTGTAGTTTTAAATTATGAAATAAAAAGTAGGATTTTATGGTATATATTTTATGTGTTCAAGCTTAATACGGATCATTAGCAGGTTTATCTAGATACCACCAAACCCTAAATACTTCTTACAGCACATTGTACTGTATGTCCCTACATTCGGATTAATCAGTCATAAATCATGGCATGGGTCTGAACAGTGACAGGATACAATAGATAGGGATTTTTAATCTCTGCACCTATGCATAGCTTATTTGTTTATGGTTGGAATTTTTTTTACATTTTCAGCCATAAACAAATGGGAAGTCAAAACAGAATTACATGAAACAAGGATTTGGGAAATGTAGACACATATGACTCGGAAAGGGGTTCCTGAACAGCATAATAGAAATAAAGTTTCTAATAGAGTTACAGTAGCATGATTGTCCAGCAATTTGTATTTCGAATCCCCACATTGTCTCAGCTATCTGTGTCTAAGAGTCCAAAAAAGTAAAACTGGCATATTCTCTTTCCCTTATGAGTCACAGCATCACTAGTTAAGCATGGGCATCTGTAAGCTCATGTATACAGGGAGGGGGTGGATGGCACTTTCTGCCAAGGGAGTTACACTGCCCCATGACATAACAATTCAAAAATATGTGGTTGGCTGGCTACATGTTTCTTGGAGGAAGCTGTCACCCTGTCCAACTGGTAGCTGTTGTAGAGTATAATGCAAATTGTCCAAGACAAAGGCAGGAACAAATTTAATGAAAAAAGAACCATTACTTTGGCAATGAACATATACAGAACATGATGTAAAGACACAGAAATGCTAATGAGGCCAAATAATTGAAGGAGGAGTGAACAGAATAGAAAACTGAACCCAACAAACAAAACATCAACAGCTTGCACTGTGCTAGGAAGCCCTTCAAGCATACGTCCTGGACATGGGTAAGTATAGTGCTGACAAAAAGCCCTGGACTAAAGTTGAAATGCAAAAACAGTACAACAAATGTGTTAATATCAAAGGGCTGTATGTGAGAGGAAGTAACAGTGTGAAGTGCTATGCCATTGCTATTAGATCCAAAGTTGTAATAAGTGTGTCATTCCATTTTCCTAGTGGGTAAAAAACAAAAATAATATGTATTCATTCTTACAACACAATATATAATTCTATATAAAACAAATATAGAATTTGTTTCCCATTTATACATGCTTTTTCCCACCTGTCTCCCCAAAATTGTCTCTTAAATGCATGAGGAGGAGGAGTCCATTTGTCATGTGCCTGACGCAGAAGCTGAAAACAGTTGGAAACAGCTTAGAAATAGCAAAAGGCCCTCAGATTTAGAGCATAAACATTATACAGTAGGATGTCACGGTGGTGTAGTGGTTAGAACTGTGGCCTTGCACCTCCAGGATTCCTGCATCAGGCCTGTGTGTGTGGAGTTTGCATGTTCAGGGAAACAATATGCCAGTCCACACATAAGGGAAAAAGAATATGCCAGTTTTACTCTCAGACACAGAAAGCTGTGACACTGTGGGGATTCAAAATAAAAGTCGGACAATCATACTAGATTTCTATTATGCTGTTCAGGCAGCCATTTCCGATTCATGTGTGTCTGCATTTCCCAAATCCTTGTTTCATGTTATTCTGTTTTGACATTCCAGTTGGGAGGTTAAATGGTGTTTCCTAATTTGCCTGTATTGTGTAAGTGAGTGTGCCCTGTGATGGATTGGCACCCTGTCTAGGGTATATTCTGCTTCGTGCCCTGAGTCCCCTGGGTTAGGTTCCAGGCCTCCCGCAACCTTGAAGAGGTTAAGCGGTATAGAGAATGAGTGGGTGAGAGAGAGGAAAGCATTCTATGAAAATATACATATTTTACATAAACATTTATTGATTGATCCACTGTGCTTCTCACCAATTACAGTGGAACAAAAAAGTATTCAGTCAGCCATCAATTGTGCAAGTTCTCCCACTTAAAAAGATGAGAGAGGCCTGTAATTTTCATCATAGCTATACCTCAACTACGAGAGACAAAATAAGCAAAAAAATGCGTGAAATGCTTCTTACGAAGCCACTCCTTCGTTGCCCAAACGGTGTGTTTGGGATCATTGTCATGCTGAAAGACCCAGCCACGTTTCACCTTCAATGCCCTTGCTGATGGAAGGAGGTT
>JAQMYJ010000012.1:21178282-21190150 GCA_030014305.1 Clarias laeviceps
AACATGCATGAGGAATCACAAAGGAGTTTTCATTTTCTGCAGTGGAAAAGTACTCAAACTAGTTACTTTTATCAGAAGGTAAAGCTGTAATGTAACTGATTACTTTTTAATGACAGTAATTTTGTAATGTAATTAGTTACTTTATAAAGTAACGTCCCCCAACACTGGTTATTACTCAGTGAAATTGTTGAAATCTTACCTGCTTTTTCTGCAGATATTAATGAGTGCACTGAGGGCTTTGTGCAGTGTGACTGCCGTGCTACTTGCGTGAACTTACCTGGATGGTACCACTGCGAGTGCCGTGACGGATACCATGACAACGGCATGTTTACTGTCAACGGAGATTCATGTGAAGGTAATCTAAACTCTCAGACAGTTTATAGACTTTCTTTAAACACTTTACATGTTCATCAGTAAGTTCAAACGATGAGCACAAAATATATGAAACGTTTTAGGAGAGTAATTATAGAAGACTGTCCAAATTACACATTCTCAGCTGTTCCTGAAAAAAATAACCAAAAAAGTCCATCATTATGTGAGGAATCTCATACCCAATAAGAAACCAATCCCTATTTCACATGACTGTATCCCTGTCTTTCTTTCTTTTTATAGATATAGATGAGTGTAAGGCAGGGAGAAATACCTGTGCCAATGACACTGTCTGCTTTAATCTGGATGGTGGATATGACTGCAGGTGTCCCCATGGACACAACTGCACTGGTGACTGCATCTATGACAGCAAAGTGAAACACAACGGGCAGATCTGGGTCCTGGACAACGACAGGTGCTCTGTCTGCTCATGCCAAGTGAGTAAGAAGCTCTGGATAGGACAGACTTAAACAGCACTGATCAGATAAATGAACTTCCAGTGCGGAACATATCCACAGTAAAGCACAACACACATAGCGATGTGGCCAGCTTAAAGTTAATTCATTTCCAAATAACAGTACATTGTGACATGTTTGATTCTACTTTTATCACAGTATTTTCTGTTATCTCAATTTTTGTATTCATTTCAAAACACATTTGAACTTGTTTATAGTTCAACCTGTGAAACAAGTTTGTTAATGTTTAATTACAGTTACAGTTACCTTTGGCTGGTATGAAGTGCTGACACTGGAGACTCCTTCCAAAAAAATGTGAAATAAATGTCTCCTCACAGGAATGTTCACCATATCATTCTATACTACACTATCCTGTACAATGTGTCAGGAAGGCTGGAGCGTATGCAAGGAGACTCAGGGCTCTAGGTGGGGTACACCCTGGCTGGGGTGCCAGTCCACTACAGGGCACAAGCACTTACACACTCACCACTCACACACTACGGGCAATTTGGAAATGCTAGTTAACCTAACCTGCATGTCTTTGGACTGTGGGTGGAAACCTGGAAGGAACCCACCAAGCACGTACAGTACACAGACCCTGAAGGTGCAAGGCCACACCTTGCTAACCACTATTCTATCGCACCGTCTGTACACCATATGCATGTTTTTATATGTTTTAGACTTATTTTCAAGACCTTCCGACCAATCAGAATATATATATATATATAAAGTGCATCCTCACTTTATAACACCAAGAGATAAAAATAAAATCAATTAATAGAAATAAATGCATATCAGTTCAATAATGTAGCATTCTGTACCTGTCAAATTCACAGAGTTGCTTCTCTCATAATCACTAGGTAATGATGGCAGTTAATTGCTGCTAATTTGACCGACACCTCGAAGGCTTTTAAGAATAGTATTTTCATTAAACCGGCTGACCTCCATTCGTTTCTCTGGTCACGTTCAGTAATTACCTCCTTAATTGAAATGTTTTTCTTGTGTCTGATGGTGGCACAGAAGAAGATGACTTTCTAGATATTAAATAATCAGCCTTCCTATTAGTCACTTCATGGTGAAGGACAGAGCAAGAAAATCAGTTTTAATTAGATGACTCATTTTAATTGATTTGAAAATGGAGAAACTGTCAGTCAAAATTAGGTCTTCTGTGCTTGACTGAACAGAAGCACAAACATATAATTGTATTTGTGAAGTGGAAAGTTGCTCATTTCTGAGATCCGCAGGCTGTCGCATGATCAAGGTTATCTGATATGTTCTTAAAACTGGTCATGATCAAAGCAAAGTCTTGCAATTGTGGCTACTGGGGATCAGAGCTGGGTGACTCGGCTTGTATTATAACAGCTGTCTGTGAAGTTTCTCAGTCATCTGCATCCTGCTCAAGCCAAAGGTGCTATTACAGTAGACTTGCTTTGTATTTTCTGACATCACTAACATTAACAGTAATATTATATAGATAATACTATTACAGTTATAAATGCATGCATGTACCTGATAGTCTAGTGAGGGTATTTGAAGTGAAAATGATTGCTGTCTGTTTATCCTCAGATGGGGCAGGTGATGTGTAGGCGTATGGTATGTGATTGTGAGAATCCAACTGTGGATCTGTTCTGCTGTCCGGAGTGTGACCCACGCCTCAGCTCTCAGTGTTTGCACCAGAATGGCTTGATCACCTACAGCAGTGGAGACACCTGGACAGAAAACTGCCAGCAGTGCCAATGTCTGGTGAGAGAGAGAGAGAGAGACACACACACACACACACACACACACACACGATATAGATCAAGATAAAGATCAAGATAAAATACATACAGGTCTTATAACAGGTGGCAGCTTTACTAGTGTCTGATAAGAGATATTAGACCAGGGGCGGACCACGGCCCCAAGGTGGATGCAGTATTTCAGAGGATCAAGCCGGGCACTCAAAAATTACTGCAGCAGAACCGATCAATGTTTAGAAAAAAAAGAATGGCTTTAGTTCAGCAACTTTTTTTTTTTTTCTCTTTTTAACCACGAGCCATTACAGCTTCTGCAGCAGATCCTCTGTTCCAGGCCAATCACATGGATTCATTTGAGGGCAGCTCAAAGAGAAATAAAAGAGTTTTTCCAGACTTTGATAGATTTATTCCCTCTTGTCTAATTACTGAAGTGAGAACATGGCTTGATAAAAAGCTGACCAGGACAGCAGAATGATTAAGTATGACTGGGCAGGAAGATATGTGTTTATTGTGTTTAGAATAGATGTGTCATCTGTTCAGAGTCCATGGCATTAGTCAAAAGTGAAGCACTAGTGCAAAAAAGGAAAACATAATCGCTTAAATTAATTGTTTTAATTATAGTCATGAACTAATTACTAATGATTAAGGATTAAAAGGTAAGTCTTGTCACCATACATTCCGACAAGACACTGCTTTTCTTTTTTTTGATGATTTCATTCATCAGCGAGAACTACCAACCAGGGAGGGTGTAGGCTAAAATCTGCAGCCCCGCCTGGAGCCACCAATGGCATCCTTTCAAGCTGCTGCTCACGTATCTTTAGAGAGCAGCATAACTCAATTGGAGAAAAGCGCTATCCGCCCCCTATGCTTGTGTGAGCGCACAGACGCCCATTATTGGTTAGTGTCGCTATGATTGATGTGGGAGGACGCAGAGTACGCCACCCCTTCTTCCTGAGAGAGCACAGCCTATCTGCTCTCTTTGCTCCTGGCTAGCTGGATGGATCGCGGTGATATCTGCTTTTCTAAAGAAAGAATTCATGAATCTGGACTTTCACAAATATGTTATAACTCTGCATTAGAAGTTAAAATCTTTTCATGTACAATTCCAGTGGTGCGACATGGGATCAGCATTGTCTTTGGAATGAAAGCTGGAGATATGTTGTTTTTTTATTCATTAAATTGGAGACATTGGGCTAACAAATAAATCTAAAGTTATAGTGCTCATGCAGTTACTGTATGTGATCCAGAATCAAAACATTCGCCATTTTGTTTGCTTGCCAAAGATAATCGCATCAAGCCAATTAATGATGAATTGCTGGCTAAATTTACACCCACGGATTTTATTGAACACATGATAAGAGACCAGATAATGGTGTATGTTGAGAAACTTATGTCATTGGATATTACCAATTTTATTAGGCTCCAGTTGTTCTTTACAAAACCTTTGAGGCCAGTGCATTGGCAGGTCTGCATATGATATTTACCGATATATCATCAGTAATGATTTCATATTCAACTATTATTTCATAAAATAAAACATTGTTTAAGCATAATATTAGCATATTTTACATTCTGTTATTAAACATGTCAGTTTCTCTTACCTTGCTGTTCATCTGTCACTTTGCTACCCGAGCTGTCTGATGAATTACTGAGGTTGCCACGTATGTGGTCACACTGGCATATTTAGTCATTTAGCGTGTATGATAAAACCAGTTCATTAAAAAAAACAGACTGCAATACATCTATATAATTTAAGCTTTAAGGAAACAGCACTTTAACATTAAAAAGTGCTAACTAAATATCAGCCCTGGCCCAATTTACAGGCCTGTGTACTCTACATTAACAAATGTAACACAAGTACATGATGCATGGTTATGTGTAAAAGAGAGTACCCCCTCTTTTACTTATGTGTGCTTTTGTGTAAAAACATAATAAAATCATTTAATCGTAGCGGGTCTCAGTAATAGGCAAATACAACCTCTGACGTTGAAAACCACACAGCAGAAACACCTCATACCCACTGTCAAGCACAGAAGTGGAGGGTGTTGATTTGGGCTTGTTTTTACATTAGAGAGCTGTTCATAAGCGAATGCCCAGAAACCCCAATGAATCAAAACAATGTTTTAAAGAAAAATGGACCAAAAATCCTCCACAATGATGTTAGAGACTGATAAGAATGACTACTTCAAGTTATTGCTGCTAAAGATGGATCTAAAGCTAGTGAATCATGGGGGCACTTAGTATTGCCCACATGTTTTTATTTTTTTGGGATTTATTTTTGTTGAATAAATAATGGCATGGCAAAAAAAGTTATATGATATTCATCTGAAGTGTATGGCTAATACTAAATCTCACTACAAGTGTTTTAAGTAAAAACACACAGAATTAAAAGATAAAATAATAAGTTTTGCACATGATTTTATATTGGGTATTTATTGTGTTAAATTGACTGATAACGCTATCTGGGATAACACTGGTTACCTCACAAGCAACAGTAATCACCAGCAGGGGCTCATCTTTGACCAGGATTAGCCCCGTCACCCGCTGGATGGCTGACAACCACAAATCTCTTTTCCTTTTGTCAATGGAAACTAATACTGTATAACTGTCCTCCAAGTTTGACCTTATATGTTGTGGCATTTCCATACTAAATAACTGTCTGACATTGTAAAACCACAGACCGATTGCCAGACAAAATGGCAGTTGTTGGGTTTTACATCAGGTCTGATGTTATATGCAAGAGCTCTATTAATGTTTTTCGTTTGTTCAAGAAATTGCAAGTTACATTAGAGTATAGATACATTAGAGTACAGATGTTTAATATATCCGTAGATGTATAGAAATACAGTATTTTTCTGCCATGTTTCTGGTGTTCAGAAATAAGCTTTAGGTACTTATAGAAAAATGCCTAAAGTGTTGCATCATAGCCAAAAGAATTTTCTGTTCTTTTTGAGGGGAAATGCTAAATCAATTGCTTCAGAAGTTTACTGAATGAAGGAAGTTAGTTCTGTAATATTGTATTTTGCCAGAAAGTGATACACAAGGTTCAAGATTGTAATGACCAACTTAAGGAGCTAACTTCTTCCTTTATTCTCATTTATACAGTAAGAAACTCGCCTACAATCTCCTACCTTTTATTGACCTGCCCCTAAATGGCAAACTCTCATAGAGTGTGCTGTGAGAAACTTATAAGCAGACATTACATTCTTTTGTCTCGCCAGACGTTTAAACAGCAGAAAGCCTGCCAGCTGAGCTGATATCCTATTTGATTTGTTTGATATAGCTGATGTAACTGTGCAGTAAAAACAGTAATGATTGCTTTGGAAAATGGCCAGCTGAGGATTTTGCCATGGATCTTATCTTAAGAAATTACATACATTATATCCTAAATCATACGCGGTGATGATCTCTATGGAGCAGCAAATGCATTAATCAGAATTCCCTTCATTCGTCCTTCTTTCTACCACTTTCCTGCTTTTTTCCTTTCCCTCGGCTCTCAGCCCTCCTGTAGAGCAAAGAAAGAGCAATACATTTCACTAAACTTTTTCTGACAAGACACGATCCTCCTTCCCTCCATATCTTAGCTATTCATCCACCCCATCCATATGTTCATCGAATGCAAATGCACTACATGCCATTCATGAGGATGAGTTTCTGCCTCTCAAGAGGCCAAAAAAAAAATATTATGGGTTCCTCTTGGGTAGCACCTTTTCCTACAAACTCCCTTCACTGTTGTCTGGGTTGAGGTGTGTCTGCTCCTATTAGGCTCTAGACAGATCAAACACACAGTGAAACACAGCATCCCTGACTCTTTCAGCTCTCCTCTGGCTTCACATTCGCATATGAACACAGATGTGTGCCAAAACTAGTTCTTAATACTTAAAATGCTTCTTCTGCCTTCCTGGCTACTCCTGCTGGATATGCAGTTGCATTCTGGCAAGAGGGTAAACTTTCTAAAGAGAAAGCAGGATATTTAATTGCCTCCTCAATGGCAGGACAACTGACTTTAAGTAATGGAAGGAAATAAGTCAAGGATGGAAGGAGGAGATGAGAAGAAATGTTGCAGCGATCAAAGGACGAAAGAGAAAAGGATGATGAAGGGTGAGAGTGAAGAGAGAGGGACTTCGAAGAAAATAGAAGAAAAGTAAGACTTGAGGATGAAACACTTGAGCATTGCAGTAAAAATGAAAACTAGTCAAGGTAATCTACTATTTCATACTGATATCACAAAATAATATTATATATAACAACATACCATTGCCTGGCAAAAAAAAAAGTTTCAGAAGGGTCAAATTCTTGGCCTGCATAAAGCAAAGAAATGAACTAAAGAGATTTAAAATGGTTGGGATTATGTTAAGAACTGTCCAAGACATTAGAAAATGTAAGGATACTGCCCAACCATCAACTTTGTGCAGGAAATATGGTAAAAAAAAATTTATAAAAAAAAAGGAGATCACTTAAACACTTAAAGCTGCGTCATAAAAAAATTCACAGCTGTATTTAATGTTAAGAGAAAGAACATTTACACATGCACAACATGAGAACTCACAGAATTGTGATTAAAAAGCTGTTAGTCAATAAGAAAACCACTTGTTAGTGAGACAAATCAGAGAAAAAAACACTTCATAAAAAACAGATCATAAAGATTGGAATTTGGGAAAAGGTCATGTGGTCTGATGACTTTAGATCGACCCTATTCCAGAGTGATGGGCGTGTCAGGCTAAGAAGGGAAGCAGATGCAGTGATGCACTTATCATACATAGTTCTGGGGTTGCTTCAGTTGGTCAGGTCTAGGCTGAGCAATGTTATGTGGCAAATAAAATGATGTGAGCTGACCATCAGAATGTTTTAAATGACCAGGTTATCACATCAATTGAGTTTTTCTTTCCTGATGGCATTTCCAGACATATTCCATAACTCAAATTGTGAAAGAGTGCTTCTGTGAGCACGAGGAATAATTTTCACACATGAATTAGACACCTGTAATCAAAACTAAAGGCGGTTTTTATTTTAAAGCACATTTCTAGATATAAACGCTTAATATTATCAAAATAATCTACCCCATTTGAATTTACTAAGATTACTGAATACTAAAATGACCTTCAGTTTAGGTTGCGCCTAAACCTTGTTTTGTTATTTCACTTTTCTAACATCAGAAATGTGGGTATTCCGGAGTACAGTGGGGAACTACAACATATGAAAGTTTAGCTTCATTTGATTTATTGCTTTTAACAAGACCATATTAACAAGACCATATTAAATAATTTAGTTTGACACTAGTACTTCAATTTATTATATTTGACAAACAAGTCGAAGAAGAAAATTAACCCTTCAGATCTGACAGGGCAAATGAAATACTGTAGTAAAACCTTTCAATATATGGGGGTTGGGTGGGGTCTTACGTATCCCGCTTGTGTGTGAAGTTTGAATGTTTTACCCCGTCCTTGGGGGGGTTTGTTCTGGTTTCCTCCCACAGCCGATAGACTTGCGTTGTAGGCTGATTGGTGTTTCCAAATTGTCTGTAATCTATGATTAGGTGTGTGCTTGTGGCCTGCGATGAATTGTCCCTCCTTCCAGGCTGACTCTCACCTTATAAAGGATAAGTGGTATGGAAAATTAATGTACAAATGATAAAGTCCTTGCGAACTCTTCCCTTTCTTGATAAACTGCCTTTAAAAAAATGTTTTGTTATTGGTCACAACAAGAATTTGATACAGTAGCTACAGTGGTTCATAAGTCAAATCATTTGAGTCACTTAGCTATTTTTGCCCAATGTTGATGAGTTGTACAGAAGGGCTTAGTGCAGGTCTGCTGAAATAAATTGCCGGGTCCGAAATCTGTACTGCAGCCCGCCTGCTCTACAACATTCCATTAATAAAAATGACTAAGTGCATGAACAAATAACAAGCTAAGCACAGTTATTTTCTTCTCACATGCTTAGATACATGCATTCAAACACATCTCTCTCTCACACATACACACATGCACACACACACACTGGGGTTAGCATTAAACCTGGTGAAATGAAAAGGTTTATCTGAAATAGGTCAGGCAGAACTATGCCACTGCTTACCCAAAGGTCGGGTGAAATATATGACCTGTATTTTAGGGACTTACTGAGAGCAGCAGGGGTGCAGGCAGTGCAGCTTTCTGTGCTGCTGCTTTCATGTGATTTATGAGAAATGAAGAGGGGAGCATTTGCTCCAGAGAGCCATGCGCTTTCTCACAAAGCACTGCATTGTAAATATAGGTAGCGTCATCAAGCCTGTAGGTGATTCCATGTGATCTATTAAAGTAGATCCAGACCCTAATTACCAGATAGATTGTACGCTAATATGCAGCGGTAGTGTTTCTTTTGTGGAAAACAGTCTCTCAGTACAGGCCAGGCAGGGTCATTTCTCATTACAGAGGCAGTAACTATTGTTTATTATGGTCTACTTTGGGCTCAGTTATTTGTTGCAGTGTGCTCCAGGGGCTTCACAGAAATGAGCACTCTCAGTCCTTCCAAGTTTTGACAGAGGTGCAAAATTCTCTTCTTCTCTTTCTGCTGTTATATGAGTAAACAAACTGTAGCTAAGGGTATTACAAAATTTATAGTGAAGGCAACCGGGGCCATTATGGTGCAGAAAACCAAAATCTAGAACTACTGGAGAATGTTTTGTAAACTGAAGATGTATTAAATAAAATGTGAAGTAAAGTATATTATATATAGAAGTAAAGTAAAGACATAAACATAAAAATTGATATCAATACAGCAATTAGTTTAATTAAAAGCGGTCTAATGAGAGCGGTGTGTTGTGTGCAGCAGGGAGAGGTGGACTGCTGGCCGCTGTTGTGCCCTCCGGCACATTGCGACTTCACTATGGTGCCCGAGGGCGAATGCTGCCCACGCTGCGTCACCGACCCGTGCCTGGCTCAGAGTGTTCGCAATGACATCACCAAAACCTGCGAGGATGAACACGGTATCATGCGCTTCAGCGGCTCCTCCTGGGTCAAACATGGCACAGAATGCACACTTTGCCATTGCAAGGTCCTTACATCACACATGCACTCACACTGAGAGCAAATTATTACTTGGTCATGTATAAACATAATTTATGTTTTTGTTTTTCCCACTGTGCATCTTTAATTATCGCTCTCCTTTCTTTTTCCTGCAGAACGGACACATCTGTTGCTCAGTGGATCCTTTGTGCCTTTAGCTGCAGTCTATCTTCCTAAAGGCATTTGTACAGTTGTTCTCCATTTAAACGTAACCCACTGTTTTCACCCTGTCCCAAATCGACATCTTTATACCAAAATGCAAACTATGTATTATACCAAACTGATGACAGAGAATGTCGCTGGTCATATCTGCTACAGAAAGAAATCTTTTTTTTTTTTCACACTGAGGTGAAAGCTCACAGCTCTGTACAGAATATTGTATACACAGGCATGACCACAATGGATGTTAAAAATCATATCTTTTCATTTAGAACACTGTTTATGAAACCAGTAAAAAAAGAATTAGGGATCTTAGATAGTATGTAAATGTTATTGTATTTCTCTTCCCTCACATTATGGAGGTTGTCTATATTTTGTGATTCCATAACACTTTTTTTTTTGTATGTTTGTTCCCTTCTGATTTATTTCACAATTTTAAAAGATTATCCCGCTTGCTCTTGTCTAATGGTGAAATAAAGTATTTCCATTTCCATTTCCAGATGTGTTGTACTTATTACTTTCTAACCTTCAAGACTGGTCATACAAGTGAGGAGATATTTTTGTGGAACAAGTATTTGGCATAAATGCGATCTGCGAGCACAGTATTATTATAATATTATGATGTAAATGTTTTAAAGATAAAATCATGTGAATTGAGCTAAATAAATATATACTTGTTCTGTTTAGTTCAGTTTTTTTCTAATTTTTTATTGATCTTAGTTTGAATATTTATTGGTCAACTGGAACACTGAGTGAATGGTCCTTTAACCACCTACAGTATATGCAACACCAACTAAATGAACTGTGACATTTTACACTCTGATGTGGTACTGTGCTTTTGTTTGTTACAAATTGTTTGTAATGTGTGTGTGTGTGTGTGTGTGTGAGTGCCCTGAGATGGATTGGCACCCCGCCTCGTTGGGTTGAGTCCAGGCCCAAAGAAATATATTCAGTAATATTCAGGTTTGCACATAAAATGTATGTTATCACATTATTAAATATCGGTTAAAATTAATGCTCAAAAGCACACTGTTTCAGGACCTACCTCGCCAAAAACTACACCATGTTAAACTGGTTGGTTGAGCAAGTGTGGCTATCACTCAGAGGACTTTTTACCTCAAATTCTGCAGAAAAAAATTCTGAAAGTAAACTTTTCTTTTTCCATATACTGAAGATGTGTCTGTGGATCTGCTTTCATTCTGAAGAATTCAGTTTTCTTTTTCCATATTTTACAGCTAAACATCATCCTGCCTCCTTGTACTATATTTGAATATTGTATGAGGATTCAGCAGTTGTTAGGCAGAGCAGCGGAAACAGGAGCATGTCCTAAATGTAAACGCAGCACACTGTGCTTACATTATACAGAACACACAAGGTCATTCCACATTTGGATTGCAGTTGTTTTTCTCTCTCTTGCTTTACTTACTACATGTCCAGCATGCAGAAATGTAAAGTGCTTTCAGGAGCACCAAGTTTGCACAATAATAAATCAGAAATCTTGTTTTTTAGTTGTTGTGAAACCATTGCTGATTTCTTCATCCAAAGAACTTGGAGCACAATAAATATCCCCCACTAAAGAAATACACTACACTACACCAAAGCTAGACATTTCTTATCTCAATAATTTCATGTGTACCTTATTCTTAGTCTTTAGTCACCTATAGGTCAATGGTTCTGTTCTTCATCCTTTCAGTAGGTTCAGATCTGAGTGGTAATAAGCTCCCTGGCTGCAGCTTTTCCCTCTAGAGCAGAATCTGCTGATGGAGCTGATCCTGTAGATTATACGCTCAGCACCCAGGATACAGTCCAAAACCCCCTGTACTCTCGCTTTCTCTACACCTGCATTTGATCTGAAATTCATTTATGGATTTATCGACTTGCAGATCTGTTTCTAGCCTTTAAGACTGCAGGTCTGCTTATATCATGCGAATTTAGATTGTCTTATGTTTCAGTAGATTTAAAATACAATGACTCTTAAAAAGAAAAACTCTTAAAAGGTTATTTATGGGGTTGTGGCTGCAAAAGCTTTATATAAAACATAATATATAAATATGTGAAGTGAAGAAAAGAAAAGGAAGTGTATGGATGTGGATGTAAGGATGTGCTTC
>JAQMYJ010000012.1:21191645-21201842 GCA_030014305.1 Clarias laeviceps
TGGTTTGATGAACATGAAAGTGAAGTTGAACATCTCCCATGGCCTGCACAGTCACCAGATCTAAATATTATTGAGCCTCTTTGGGATGTTTTGGAGGAGCGAGTCAGAAAACGTTTTCCTCCACTACGCATTACGTAGTGACCTGGTCACTATTCTGCAAGAAGAATGGCTCAAAACTCCTCTGGCCACTGTGCAGGATTTGTATCTGTCATTCCCAGGACAAATTGAAGCTGTATTGGCTTCTAAAGGAGGCCCTACACAATAGTAATGAATTATTGTGGTCTAAAACCAGGCGTTTCAGGTTCATTGTCCAACCCCTGTAGGTTCCAATTATTCAATTATTATTTGAGGTGGGTAGGTGTTGAGATTTTCTTAATCCATTTTGCTAGTTTATTTAGTTGTCCACGAACAATTAAACAACTAAACAATTTATTAATCTCTATAATTTAGTTTGATATTGTTTAAAACTATTTTTGCAAATGTGTTGATTGTTTAATCTCCGTAAATTATTTAAAATTGATTCAAATGACTTACTAATTTGTATCCTAGGAGCAGTGGAAGAAATCCTGTACATTAAACAACGATTAGTTCTAACCGAGTAATCTGATAGAGGCATTCCACCAATTATGATATAAAGCATAACAGCACAGAAATGTTTAACTACAGTATGCATCACTCTGTGTCACAGGTGTTAACCAATACACAATTGTTGGTTAAGTTTGGGTGAAAGTAGGCCGATACACTCCACAGTACTGGAAAGAGGAGAAAATAGCTGCCTGCCAAAACACACATTCAAAACCATTCACAGACGCACTTTTTAACACAGCTGATTAAACAACTCTTTTTCGTTTAACATGAGCTACAAAGCTAACTAGCTTCTAACACAAGGCTGAATCCCAAATCCCTCTTTAACCCGTGTTCAAGGGCACTACTTGGTGTGTAAAACAAGGGATTGTACACCCTACATAGCACATTAGCTTTCCATGTACTGCTATTTGGCATTTTACCTCAGGACCAGGATGTAGTGTTGCCAACTTAGAGACTTTGTCGCTATATTTAGCGAGTATTCAGACCCCTCTAGCGACACATTAAAAAAAAAGCGACTAGCGACAAATCTAGCGACTTTTTCTTTTTTGGTGTGTTACTCAAGACTTTTGGAGATTTTGATGTCCGTACCGTACTGTTCTTAGACTTTTCAACTTGCCGTAACAGCTGCTGCCGCCGGCCCCCTCCCCGTCCCAAAGCATTCCCAGGCGGCCCAGTCCTCTCTCAGCAGTCCCTCCCAGCTGCAGTCACAGCAGGAGATGTTCACGCTAGTGATGGGAAGTTTCAATCATTTTAGTGACTCAGTTCTTTGAATACATACACAATACATACACAATACCCCCAAAACATATACACATTTTGGCTATAGTTCCAGTAATGAAAATATTACAATGCAGCTAAGGACATATTATAATAAACAGAATGAGTCGTTCGTTCTTTTGAATCTATTGCACTGCATCGCGTCTATGGGAGTCACATGAAAAAAAGAACGAACGACTCGGGACGTGAAGATTCGTTAGAACCTTCAATTCTGTTTCCTGTGTACTGCATTGCATAGCGTTTATGGAAGTCACGTGACAAAAGAATGAACGACTCGGAATAGAAGAGTCATTGAGAAAGAATCAATGTTTCCTGTACATAACTTAGAGGGGTTTTGCGATTATTTGCGCATGCGCGCTCAGTAGAAAATGAACGTTTCACTATCCAAGAATACTCGTTCGTCTGAGTCACGTTAAAGATTCATTCAAAAAGAATGAATCGTTCATGAACGACCCATCACTAGTTCACGCCTCTGCGTCCCGACTGCAAATGAATCGGCGCTAGCCGCTCCCGCCCTGGCTTGTCATATAGTATATAAACAAACAAACAAACAAAAAAACTAACTCCGCCAGAGTGTCTCTTTTGGGTCACTTTAGCCGGTCCCAAACCCAGATAAAGGAGGAGGTTTGGAATTGTAACATTAATAATAAAAAAAAAAAACAAATTTTAACTAAAATTTAAACTAAATTCTTAAAAAAAACCTAACATTAACTAATTAAGACTAGCTTCTGTGTTTCTTTTGTATTCTATTGTAATCTATTTTTTTTCTTTATTATACAATTAACAAAGGCAAAACAGACCTCTAACACTAGCTTGTTATATTCTTTTTCTATTCTACTGTATCTCATTTCATTTTATTACATAATAATAATAATAAAAACCTTGATACATACACTGTGTTAAGCTAACTGAGACTTGCATATCATTGCTCTTTTTTTTTCATTTTGAGTGCTTTAATTAAAAATAAATAAATGTATAAAATAAATAAAATTTATATATAAAAGCAGGATATTTTACAGAAAAAAAGTTAATTTTTATAGTTCTAAACGTACTGTATCTAGGGTGTTTTTACCTACTCAATTTTTGTCATGACATTATGTAAATTACATGATGACGTCATTTAGCGACTTCTAGCAACTTTTAGGACAGCCAATGGCTACTTTCCTTACTGAGGAGTTGGCAACACTGCCTGTATGTAAGCTGATAGGTAATGCAGATGTTAGCTGATAGCTAAAAGTGAATAAGTGGAAATATAAATAGCAACTTATGAGATGTACAAAATTGTCCACCAGCTGCACCATTTATTCTCCTCGTAGTACGAATTTAAAATCGCCTTTACCCCTGTTTATTACACTAATTACTCTGGCTGCACCTTCATCCCTATGACTACATCACAGCCATGATATTCAGCACATCACTCCCTCTTGTGTGATATTGCTTAATTACAGTACAGAATTAACTGGACATAAATTTTTTATTGACTGCTTGGTTAAATTTTTCCTATAGTATCATATAGAATATACAGTAGCTTATATAAAACCAAGAATCTTTACTACTTTTGTTAAACGCTTATCTCATGTATCAATGTCTCATTCCACCATGACTGAAATTATAATAATAATAAAAACCATCTATCACCAAATGCTTAAAATATTTTTTAACCAACAGCAGACTAAATTAATGAATAGGTGGGGTTAAATTGGTTTCTCAAATTTTTACTCGTTCAGCTCATAACCCATACACCTGATGGCAAGAGCTTTGCACAATGAGTCACACCTCACTGTTAAATAAAATACAATTATGGCTGTCACAGTAATTAACATGACAATCAGAAAATAAATTCTTTCACTAGAGGGCAGATTTACCATAGAAAGGGCTGTCCAGTTCACATTTTACAACACTAAGCATATATTTGAGTCATTTTACACACCTAAAATATACCTAAAATTCACTTAAGTAATACTATCTTTCTGTCTCAATGGTTTTCTACCTTTGCAAAGAAAAGTAATAAAGACAATGAAGTCTTTATCAGTACATTCATCACGTTCATTACAGCTGCAGCCACTGCAACTAAGAGTCCCAAACCTGCATGACGGTGCCCCGGTGCACAGAGCCTTCACCACACTCAACACCCTTGGGATTAACTGGAACACTGACTGCACCACACTCCTCCTCACACTACATACTGCAAGTACCTGACCGTACTAATATAATCCTCACAAAACTGCAACTGATAATCAATGTGGTTTTCACTTCATCCCAGCCCATAATTATTTAAATATGCAGTCCCCAGACAAATTAGTTGCGTCAGTTTTAGAAATGTAAAAACTGGTAACTGGAGACCAATTATCAAGTAGATTTTCACCAGGCAAACTGTTTATTTTTATTTGAGTCATTTTCCTGACCACTAATTTCACTTTTATTGAAATTTAATTACACAATAGTAGTATTGCTCAGGTCCCTATTTCTCTATTTTCTACTCTTTCCGTTGCTGTTCATGACTTTGCCCTTGTTTTAATTAAATCCATGTCAATGTTCTGTCCTTTAACATGTTGTATAATAAAATAATAATAATAATAATAATAATAATAATAATAAAAACTTCAATATGGAATTTGGAATGAAATTTTAGATTGGAAAGTCATGGGTTCAACCCCAGCACTGCCAAACTACATAGTTGCACCCTTGAGGAAGGCCCTTAATCTACTCCTGGGGTCCCATGTCACATGGCTGTACCCTGTGCTTTGGCCCTAACAAATACATTACTGTGCAAAAGTCTTGACCCACGCCTTATTTCCTCCTATTAAAACAATTTTATTTTAATTTAATTATTTTTTTTAATTTGTAGATAAAAAATGGGAACAAATGTTTTACTGCAACAAGATGCAATCTGTCTATAAATGCAATTTAAAAATTGGCTGTATACAGCAACCTCATTTTCCCTCTCATCTGTTCCAACCACTCATCATTCAGCATCACCAGTACACTAATCATCGGCCTGATCATTTTTCATCATCTGGACCTGTTTCTTACTGGTTCATGCTTTAAGTTAGATGTTGGTCAGCTACAGTGACTGGACTAAAAATGAGAGTCAAAAACTTGCCAAAAATGAGAACCAACATGTCCTCCAGGCAGCCTGGAGAACTATTCCTCAGGACTACATTAAAAATACAAGAAAGTCTGGCTCTTTGGAATCAAAATATGAAGAAATGGCAAATGATTCAAGACTTTTGTGAAGCATTGTATGTTCTATGTGGAAGAAAGAATTTCATTTTAGTGTACTGTATAGTGGCTCTGGTTTTATACTGGCTCTGGTTTTGGGATCTTTTCCAATGATTATTAATTGTATCTTATTATATACATTACCTGGCCAAAAAAAGTCACCACTTCATAAATGGTAAACTTAATGGACTGCATCAAGCAAAGAAAACAACTAGGGGAAGTAAAAAATGTTTAAGAATCCTTCAACACCATCAAAAACTCATCAAAACCTTGAAGGATAGTGCTGAACTGTGAACTTTGGGAAAGAAATGTGGTCAGAAAGAAATCATAAATGGACATCACTTAAACAGACTTGGTGAAGTTAGATGGTAAAAAAAAAAAAGCTACTGTATATTTAAAAGTAAAAGTAAGTGCATTTCCATATGCACGCAATGTGAGGAGAATTCACAAGATAAACAGCTCTGTGGTCATAAAAAAAACACGTTAGTAAGACTAATTTGCTAGGAAGCATAAAGAATAGAATTTGGAGTAATGGAAAAAAGATCATGTGGTCTGAAGAGTCCAGAGCGATGGATACATCAGGGCAAGAATTTAAGTGCATGAAACGATGCGGCCATCATGCATAGTGGCTACTGTACAAACCTCTGGAGGAAATGTTATGATCTGGGGTTGCTAGGCTCCGCAATGTTATGTGGCAATAAAATAAAGGCAGTTGACGACCTGAATGTACTGAATGACCAGCTTATCAAATCCCCGATAGCACAGGCATACTTCAGGACTCATATGGTGAAAGAGTTGTTCTGGGAGCATGAGGAATCATTTTCACACATGAACATGTAATTAAAGCTAAAGGAGACTGAATGAAATCTTAGAGCATGTAACTTTTTTTTTGGCCAGGCAGTGTATTTACTTACACAAGTGTAAAGAACCTTAATTCAAGGGAGTGTAAAGAACCTTAATTCAATTAACCTAAATGACTTCTGAGAGATTCCCATCTTGTAGTTGTGTATAGCGCATAATTCCTGCATGTGTCTCTGTACACATGGGTCTCTTGAAAGAATGGGCAATTATTCTTTACAACACATCCTTTCCATTAATCTCACACTGAGCATATTCTGGAAATGATTCAGGAATGAGTGGACTCTTGGAGGTCATCCATCCATTACAACAATTACAGGATAACGTCTAATAGAAGCCACTAGGCAAATGTGAGCTGAATTAATTTCCCCTTTTTTTTCTATTTGTCCTGTCCTTTAATCTTAATTTAATGTTTCTGTACATAGATATTACAGTGAATTGTTTAATCTTATTATAAGGATGACTGCTTTATATTTCTGCAGTCTCTGGAAATAACTGAAATTTGCAATTGAGGCCTTAATGTACATAAAAGATCTTTAGGTGTCAAGTTAAGCAGGATGAGTTGTCAGCTTAACTTTATCAGCTGGAATAGCAGGGATTCAGCTATGTGAAAGGTAACAGTCTCCTCAATTGTCAGCTAGTCAAGTATAATTGATAAATGTTTTTAATATTAGTTTAATTTTAACATTAGACGAACTCATTTTTGTATTTCAGCCATTTTGCAATCATCCAGAGGAAAAAAATTTGTGAAGGGTAAGAATGTTTCCAATCATAATCCTTATTCTTTCCAATGCATTAGTTTTACTCATTTATTGCTGCAAAAGAATAAATTATTATTGTAGTGCAGTTATGGAAAACCACTTCCTACATCAGTCTACTGCCTCCCAATCCTGATGATTTACACATAATGTTATTGGAAGAAAAAAATCATAAATCTGACACCCTTCCATTAGGTTTCTCTTGGAGCAGTTTCTGAAAGCCCACTGACTACATTTTTAAACTAACAGAAAATATTATTTTAAAATCTTGTACCAGTGGCATTCACCCACTTTATAGCCTGTATTTTACAAGGAATTTGCTTACAAACTGAATACCAAGCAGACAGTTCTAAATTCAAAATTAATATATAAATATAATAATAATAATAATAATAATAATAATAAAAATAAACTAACTGATTTGCGTTGTAGCTCCTTCAAAGGGTATGCAATAAGAACTTTGACGCACATTAGTTATTTAGTATCAAATCCAAAAATAGATTTTGTATATGATAAAATATTAAATTAGACTGACATAAAATTAACATTGATTTTAACATCTGAAATTAAATCAGATGTTTTTAGAGTCGCATTTTTATGTAATCGTAGATGGATATATATCTAGTACATAGTCATACGACTCGAATGAGAATGGTCAGATCCGAGTCAGCACCGGCATAGTGGGGATTTAATTTCAATAGTGGAGGACACAGGAGAAAGTAGCGGCAGTGGAGGGAAAGGGAAATTGGTGATTTAGTAGTTATTTGGGGCAATCAGGTTGCCCAAGCAAAACTGGGGGGAACCTACAGACACAGAGCAGTGTTTGATGTAATTTCAAAGGAAATATCAAAATGAGGCCATAAACGAATGTGGCTGCAGTGCTAGTGAAAAGTAACCAGCATTAAGTCTAAACAAGGAGACAAAACATGAGCAGACTCATATCAATGAGTGCATGCATACCATATCAGGGGACAGGCACATCCACATTGAAGACAAAAAAAAATTGCATATATGCAAGTATTATTATGTATATATATTATGTATATTATATTTACAGTATATATAAAACAAATAAACTAACTATGTAGGTATACTTTAAACATGTGGACATCTGTATGTAGTATGTAAGTAAAGTATGTAGTACATAGTATAGAAATAACGTGTTTTCGAAAAATGGAAGTTGATATATTCCTTAAACACAAAAGGCGGGTTTTCTCTGTCAAAGAAAAAAAAAAAAACAACAGATTTAGTTTAAATACATACAGATGGGTTACGATTTACATAAATAAGAAACATACTGAGTGCAGATGCTTATAGACAGATATACAGCATAATACAATTATGCTATTACCCTCCTACAATGCTACTGTAGCTGTTAGCTCCAGTTAACTTCAATTTGAGATCAAGACTGAATATGGATCTAAAAAAGATGTAAAAAGATTTGACTTTGAAGAAGTGGTCATTATTGGGACCGGATAGCATGTGCTATAGTCACAAAGACTCATTATTTGTAACTATGGGAAAAACATCAGTAAATGGGCCTGTGAATTGTGGTTAAAAGCACCCATTTACTGCCTCTGCAATACTGTGATATGGAAACAGAATAACAACTGTTCTTTAGGTGACAGCTGATGGAAAAATGTAATATGATGAGATGAGAAATCAATCAACAAGTAAGAGGTTCCTTACTCAAGGCCTTCACCCTTACACTGGTTTTGTTATGCTGCGCAGGACACTCCCCCTTTAAAAGGAGGGTCACTGAAAATATATGTAAAATGTTCTGACTAAGGTTCTTTATTCTATGATTAAACAGATGGGAGTGGTCTAATCCAAGATGATTGCCATTCTACAGAGTGCAAGGACTAAGTGGATGGTTTAATGAGGATGAAAATGATGTAAATCATTTGCTATGGCCCGAGCAGTAGCTAGATCTCAGTGCCATCTAACACCTTAAAAAGATTTTAGACTGATGACAGCGTTTAGACAGCGTTATTCACCACCATCAAGACACAATTGGGGTAATATCTGAAATTATTTGAAATCACGGTGCTCATCCCATCAGTACAATTTCAGACGACTCACTGAAGCTGTTTTGTTGGTCCCTTTTAGAGAACTTCATTCATTTATTTATTTGTCACCGGACTGTATCTACAAATTAGGAATTTTGTTTGAATAGATTTCACAAAACTTTCCTTCCAACCGATCATTACATTACAGAACATAATAAAAAAAAAAAAAAAGAATCCGGGGCTTGAAATGTTCTATTCAAGGGTGCTTTCACACTAAGGTCTGTGGCTCGGACCCGCGAACATTTGACCCCAAAGTTCGGTAAGTTAATGTAAAGTAATCACTCCTTATCAGGCATGTTTAAAACACATCGCCAGCACTGGTGTTCTCCCCAAAAAATCCTGTGTGTGCACAGCATGCCTCAATCTCACCCTCTGCATTATACTGCCATAGCTGACAAATTAGGAACACAGATCATGTGAGAGGGTCTTTCTTGAAATTTTTTCCGTGAAATATCTATAACATTAATCATAGACTTAAGTTTACAAACTGCCATTTATTGTATCAGAGTGTGCAAATATGCAAAAGTAACTCAAGTAAAGAACAATATTAATGATGTAAATGCTAGCCAGCAGGGGAGTGGAGAGAGAGAACCTATAGCACAAGGCATTGTACAAATCAATTGTGCCTAGTGTAAAAAGCAAATTAACACTGTACTATAAACACTATACCTAACGAAATTCTTGCAAAACCCTACAACATTTTTTCCCCCCTAAAAGATACCAAAATAATGTAGGGTCTTCTGCACACTTATTTTACCCCGATCCCGATCCCCATACAGTTTGGATTTATAGAATACATTCAAAAGTGTTCAGGATTTGTCACACATTTGTCTATTAATGGCAACCTTTGTCATAACTAATAAAGAAATCCATCTTTCAGGCTACAAATTTTGTACCACTGCTTTTGCCTTTCTTTCATTAAAGATATATTCAGTATAAATGGAATAATAAAACACCTTTCCGTGTACATTGAATTCAAAACCAAATGTTATTTCTGATGTTAGAAAAGGT
Organism: Clarias laeviceps; assembly: GCA_030014305.1. Taxonomy (NCBI): domain Eukaryota; kingdom Metazoa; phylum Chordata; class Actinopteri; order Siluriformes; family Clariidae; genus Clarias; species Clarias laeviceps. The sequence continues at coordinate 21,200,929 of JAQMYJ010000012.1, forward strand.
AAGCTTTTACATTAACAGCAAAACTATAAAAATGTACAGTTGAGGTAAAGGTATGTTCTCTCCCCCTTTACATTTTTGCATTACAATCAAACTTTCAAAATACACATAAGAAAAATCCAGAAGCAGAGAAAATTTAGTTAGCCATGGAAAGGTCTTGAATTGGTTTCACCACTAGGTTTTAAAAGAGCAATGCAGGTTCAGAATGTGACGTTAGAGTAGGATGAACTAAGGTCAGTGCAATATATTTCATCATTATGAACTTGTTATCAGTGAAATGCCAGTAGGATAACACCCTGCTCAGAGTGTTTGGGATGGATTTGGCAACAGTATCTCCTGGCACGACTGACTTCAGCAGTTCACAGTGAGTGGCGGCTTTTTGCCAGAGGCTTGAAAGTGGAATCACAGCAGGCGTGCTGGGTTTGTCCAGCTGGCTCCTAAATGTCCAATTTTCTATTGGAGAGATGAGAGAAGTGCAACAGATGCCTCTACCTGAAAGAAGTTAATACTACTGAGTCTGCCTTTAGAGTCGACTAGTAATTAACTTCAGAAGTTTGCATTAGGCTCATAATAATAAGAACAACAACCATATAACACATCCATTTAACTATGAAGTTTTCTTTTTTTTTTTTTTTTTTTAGTTATGTTAGAAATCAATATTTAAAATCTCCAAACTTTATCTTAAAAATATTTTTGATGAGTTGGTTCAAAGAAAAAAAACTTAATAAATTAATAAATTAATTAAATTAATGGACAACAAGTCCGCGACCGGCACTAGGACCCGGAAGTAATGCGGTCGTGAACCAGTTAGCATAAAAGGAGTAAACAAACCACAACACTTCGCTCAGTCATTGAGTTCGCCCATGTCGGTTCAGGCTGTCCGTCTACCAATTCGTGAGTACTCACCTTCTTGGGTT
>JAQMYJ010000012.1:21219286-21256534 GCA_030014305.1 Clarias laeviceps
ATCTCACCATTAACTGTTCAAAGGAGATTAATGCATTTTTGGACGCCTTCAGCATTCCTTTACAATGTAGAAAGAAAGAAAAATCAGGAACGATTATGGAGATAGAAAGTGACCCCAAACTTTTGAACGGTAGTGTATATTATACTGTGCACTGTGTTTGTATATATTATGTGTTTGTATATAAAAAAAATATATAATTATTATAATTTCTAAAAGAATGAACTGGACATTACGATTGAAACAGTTACTCAGTACTTGAGTAGTCTTTTCACCGAATACTTTTTTACTCTTACTTGAATAATATTTTGGATGACTACTTTTTACTTGAGTAATATTATTTTGAAGTACAGCTACTCCTACTTGAGTAAATTTTTTGGCTACTCTACCCACTTCTGCGCGTTGCACACAAACACACGGACTAACGGAATCACCGCTCTGTTGGCAAACTTCTTTACCAAGGAGCCTCTCTAATGACACTTGCTTTTGCCTCCTTTTGTGGATTTTGCGGAAATGTTGTCGTTAAACAGATTCATCTCCTGCACAGCCTTTTAAACTTTTTTTTATTTGCACATTCGAAAAAAAAGGAGTTGTTGCAGTACTGTTACCAAATAACATCAATACACTCGGACACAATTTTAAAAAATGCATACATGGTCACAATGTGTTAGTAAACAGTACACGCATGCACAGATGTTGACTATACGAGTGACGAACGCGTACTGAGACTCGAGAATCCCGCAGCACGAGAGAGAAAAGAACCATTGGCTCAGTTGTGATCACGTGACGCTCGGCAGTCAAAGCGTATGCGTACTACTCGTATTTCAAGACCTAGCTCGTTTATCAAGTTACAATTTCTTTAAAAATGTTTGCTCATCTTGCAAATATGTTCACAATTCAAGGTTCTACTGTATATAATAATATCCTTTTTTTATTAACTCATTAATAATATTCACAGAAAAATTTCTTCCACTATACAGTCCCTGTTTACTGTAATGTTTTGTTGCTACGCAATGTAACAAAGATTAGGATAATCCATGTACCAAACAATGTCTCAGTATTAAGCGTGAATGCTTTATTGTTTAAAACCTGGTGCATTAATACAGTTATCGTGACATGGTCATGGGTGTGCAAATATTATTTTACAATGACTTTGAACGTGGCTCAGACAATTAAATGTCAGAACCAAAACTATCCATTTCATGACATAAGATAATTACTGGTCATAGCTTCTATGTTCATTGGTGGTTTAGTTTTAGGCTTCTTGGGTGCCGTGTGGAAAGCCCGGGTCTGGTTCCAAAACCCAAACCCAGCCACTAAGTTGCAGGGCATCCTTGGTGTTGATCCCAAGCCTGAATGAAATTGGAGGATTGCCTCAGGAAGGGCATCTGGTGTAAATCCCGTGCCAAGTTAAATGTGTGGATCGGATTGTCTGCTGTGACATCGCCTTTGTGGTTAGTCATAGTGTACTTCTTATTAACACTGGTTATAGCCAAAACACCAACATGTTCTATTTGATTCATGATTAGTGTAAAAACTTGTATAAGTAGTTATTTTTCCTTGAACTATTGCTTTAAAACAACACATTTAAACTTCTGAGGAAACTTCTGTATAGCAGTGTTGTTGCTGAATGGAGTTCGTAAGCTGATTTACTGCCAGTAAAGTTTGACACAGCTACATGCACAAGCACACAAATGCACCAAACATTTATTACAGTCTACTATGGCCACTTTTCAGCAAACATCCTCCAACTGGTTTACAGAAATAATAGTATCTCACACACTGCTGCCTGTTGATTTGACACGGCTGTCATGTTTTCCCCAGAAATCCATCACCTTAGGGAGAGAATCATCCTGTAGCTCACCAGAAGAGCACGATTCTGTTGTTGCCCTGTTTCCAGAAGCGCCGAGCTGCTCGTCCCCAGTCCGGGTACAGCGAGTCTTGCAGCATCATGTCTGTCACCTGACAGAGAGAAAGAGAGAGAGAGAGAGATCTGTGATGGTAATTCTGTGCAAATGTGATGTAACTATGCTTAATACTGGCCATACTAGTTTACTATGTATAAACTTATAAACATATTAACTCTAAACAGTGATTATCTAATATGTCTCATCATCAGATCAAGATTATTAAATGAAAATTGTATCTGTTTTTTGACATACAATGTTGCTTATTTTAAATGCTTATATCCATGTCTAGTGCTCCTATCTTACCCTGACATTATGGATACACATCATGCGCACTTTTTTATACTATTAATGCCTGGAAAACCGATTTTAAACCATACCATATGCTGCTTCAAGTATCGGCATATAAAAGCCGTTGAACTGTGTTTTATTTCATCTTGGGGTCATTGCATTTTTATTTCCCAAATACTTTAATCCGTGGAAGCATATTTGGAAGAAATTATAATAAACCATTTTATTGTTGCACCCACCACTGGAATATTACCAAACACAGACAATAAAACTTACAGTAGTTGTTAATTTATTGTTTGTATTGAAGTCTGCCACACAGACAATCGAGCTCCCTGTAGATGGATTTCATAGTCAGAGCACGCTTTTGCTGTCAAAAGTTTACTGCTGTTTGGGAAAAAATATCACCCGTGAGGAATCAGTAAAAGTAATTAAACTCAGCCGCCTCTCTATCCCTCCCCGGTCCTGTCTCCCTCTGGTTCTCCCTTTTTCTATGCAAATCTGGCCTTTTCAGGATGACACATTTTGTCCAAGGTTAGTGTGTCGATAGATTAGTGTGCCCTCAGGCAAGAGCACAGCATGTCTTCTCACTGGGGAGAGACTGGCATCAAATCTCTGTGCTACAGCAAACAGTGTGAAACTAACTGTGTGTGTGTGTGTGTGTGTATGTGTGTGTGTGCACATGCGTGCGTGTGTGTGTGTGTCCTCCTTGGACCATGACCCCCCCCCCATTAAAAAAGCCAAACCCCCACAGAGGAGAACGGGAGGTCATTGTGAGAGAGCTGTGTTGAATTAATGGAATGAAAAAAGCCTTGTAACGTCTCGATTCAGCACTTTCAGGGGCTGTTTGCTCTTTCTCCTCTCTCTCTCTCACACACTGTATCTCTCACTCTTTCTCTAACTCTTTTCTCTTCCTCCCTGTCAGGCATACTAATGTAATGTAGGCAGCATAGGGTTGTCAAAGCTGAGCCTCATCCTCACCCACACATACACATTTATGCATACACAAACACACACTGTCACACGGACATACACATAAACAGTCCAAACTGACAGGGCTACTCATCCTCTACAGACACTTCTGTCCCCTAGGATCCCTAACTCAGCCGAGATGTGACAGGAGACATGAGCACGTCATGCTCGTGTGTGACTAAAAATGACCCTTGCTCGTGATCAAGTATAAGCCTCATTAAACATCTTTTATACAGTTGTTCTGACTAAGGTCCTAATTTCATCACAGAAAAGGATACTTGAATATATATTTGAATCATTTGTCTATTAAACAAGAAATAAAAATAAAGGTGTAAAAAATAAATAATGAAATCATTCTGACACATGACCTGATGGTTTTGCAAAAACGTCGATAATGTGTCTAATAATTCGAGGTCAATTCTATACCATGTGATGTCCATGTATGGCAACTGGCATCATACAAACAATACAAACACATAGCACTTTATTTCTCATTCATGCAATTATCTATTTCATTCAATTGTGTGGCAGTAGTGCAGTGCATAACATCATACAGATACTGGACAGCAGCTTTAGATAATGTTCACATCAAACATCAGAATGGAGGAGAAATGTGGCAGAATCTTTTGGCTGTGGCATGATTGCTGGTGCCAAACAGGCTGGGTTAAGCAGTTCTGTAACTGCTGATCTCCTGGGATTTTCGCTCAGAAAAGTCTCTAGAGTCTCTAGTCTTTACTCCGAATGGTGCAATAAAGGGAAATGCATTCAGAGAGTAGCAGTTCTGGGGGCAGAATAGTCTTGTTGATGAAAGAGGTCATCAGAGAATGGTCAGAGCAGTTCAAGCTGACAGAAAGGCTATAGTAACTCAGATAACCACTTTGTACAACTGTGATGAGCAGGAGACCATCAGGTTCAACTTTGATCAGCCAAGAACAGAAAGCTGAGGCTGCAGTAAAAACTGATGTGATGAATCTGCTGAGGCTCACAGATGGTAAGTATGAATCAGTGGACCTGCCCTGCTTTGTGTTAACAGTCCAGCCTGGTGGAGGTGGTGTAATGGTGTGGGGAATACTGGCACATTTTTGCCTTGTTCATACCAATCAATCATGTCTTGAATGCCACAGGCTATTTGAGTATTGTTGTTGACCATGTGCATCCCTTCAGGCCAACAATTTACACCTTCTAATGGCCACATCCAGCATGAAAATGCAGTATGTCACAAAGCGAAGGTCATTTCAAATTGGATCCGTAAACATGGCAATGTGTTTAGTGTTCTTCAGTGGCCGTGCTAATCACTGGGTATAAATCCAATAGAGCACCTTTGGGATGTGATAGGGTTAGGGGATGTTCCTGAAAAATTCTCAGGAACTGTGTGGTGCAATCATGTCAGCATGGACAAGGGTCTCAATGGAATGTTTCCAACATCATATGGAATTAAATGCCATGAAGAATTGTTTCGAGAGCAAAGGGTGGCCTTACCCTGTATTAGTATAGTGTTCTTAAAAAAAGTGCTCAATGAGTGTATTTCACATTTTATTGAAACATTTATTTTTTTTTAAACAAAGATGTATTACTTCAATCTGAACTACACTAACTAAACACTTTGCCATCATGCCTATATGTGCTTGTTAAACTAATTCCTGTTCTTAGTCCCTCAGGTGGTAAAAAAAAAAAAAAAACCAAGGAAACAAATCAAATCTATAAAATGAGTTAATAAACAAAAAAATTTATATACTGTTAAAATGTGCTGTGTGAAAAAATTGCAATAAAATAAAATGTCATGACATTTTATATGAATATCTTTGCTCACTTATTTATGAATTTCAGTAATTATTTATTTCAAGTTATTAAATTCAATTAGCATCAAAATGCCTGATTAAATTTCAATCCAATAAATTATAAAACTAAAAAATAAGTATTTTTACACCACCTTATTCCACTACAAAAACACAAAAAAATGTCTAAGGTCAGGGTTCAAAGTGACTGCACTGGTTTCTGTGATTTGGCATTTAATCTAGTTTTTATGTCAGCTGTTAAGGTACGGTAAGTGTAGTAGAGGTGTTAGAAACTACATTACCATCCACGCAGTCACGAAGTCTCCCATCCATGTACCGACGGCAGCCATTTTCATAAAGCTCTCATTCCTTATGCCCATGTACTCTGTGACCATGTGAGTGCTGCGAAGACAGACAGAGAGGGAGGGAGAGGAGGTGAGGAATATACTGTTGTTTTTATGAAAAGATGTGAAAAAAGGCCAGAATTGGTTTTAAAGTGTCATGAAGGACATGAACCCTTTCCACTTTCCTCCACACACAAAGCAAAAACTTAAACATTTCATGTGTAGAATCAGACACTGGCTCTTTAGCTGATTTTATAATCACACCTTATGAAACCCTCCACCCTGACTGGAGCTTAATCTTGACCATTAAAAATGACAATAGCCAGAGCCAATAAACTTGTGACTGCAGCTGGCTTTGCGTCGGATCTGCTGATGATGGAAGGAACGCGGCTGACCCTGCATCCTCCTGTCTCCCTCCCAGCACTAAAGTACTAATGTCATTATCCTATTAACGAACACAGGCAGCTTTACCGAGCTCTCATCTTAATGAATGCCAATTATCCGTCCCTTCCTCTTTCCATTAGCTGACATTTCCTCCCCATAGCAGACCATCACATACACTCAGATGTTAAAGAACGAGCTTGCAATGTGATTATTATTCAACAACACACCTTACACCACACTCATTTTCCCTTTATTCATTCATGTGTCTCACTGTACAAACACAATATTGCATCAAAAAGCCTGGCAAAGTGCCATAACTGTCCATGCGTGATGTATTAAGTGCATCTATAGTCCATTGTTTAAGACTACCGGGCAGACCCTCATTAGAGCGAAAGCGTTGATGCTAATGCACTTTGCTTGTGCATAAAGTCTGTGTGATTAGAATGAAGATTTGTCACACTGTTAAGACACTTTAGAACACCTTCTTGATCTGGAACATTGCCAGTTTCTATAATGATCCGACAGGGAGTCCTTGACATATTCTGATCGATAAATCTGAAGCACTCCCCAAGTTCCTGCAACATACTTAAACTGCGTACAGACTTCTAGCAAGAGGAAAAGCAATTCTTGATTTTTTTTCTTTCTTCCTACAACAGGATGGATCTGTGCAGTGTTTATTCTTAAATTCCCCTCCCATCATTTTTTTGTGTCTGAACATCTTTAAAAATTTTCTTCCCATACCCCATGTGATTAAAGCCTGGGGGTTGACTTATTCATAAAGGCTGAAATTTTAATGCAGTACCAAGTCTAGTGGTCTAATGAAGGAAGTTATGTGTGCTGAAACATCAGTGCAATATTTCTCTCAGTTCCTATCTCTCTCTCTCTCACACACACAAACACTCACATACTATTCACGTGAATCACACAAACACCACCCAGTTGCCTTATTTAAAGAGAAAAAGACGAAACTATTTCCCCCAGGCCTGCAGTTGATCAATGGGACTTTAATATTACCATAATGAACTATAACAAAAAGAACTAAGAAAGCAGACCTTGGCATAAATAACATAAACAGCGATGCCTTTAGTGTAAAACTCCTGTACATTCAGCCATCACCTGAGTAAATACACCATTGCTGCTACACTAATCCTGTTTCAGACGTGATGTGCAGGAGGAGCTAGTTTAACCATCAGTGTCTCCAAACCAGTATTGACATTTTGGTGCACGTATTCGGGGACATTTATACATAAAAAAAAAAATAATAATAATAAAAAAATCTATATCTCACTGACCTTAAAACTTAATATGTTTATTCAAATTCAGATTTCATTTATCACATATACAGTCATACACAGTATGATATGCAGTGAAATGCTTATACGAGTATAAAATAAGATAAAAAGATTATATATAGAACAAACTTTTAGCTGTAAAAAATTACAATATGTACAAATAATAATATAATGTAACGGGTTCGACCAGTTTTTCACGGGCAGCACCATAAAGCACAGACACGAGGCGAGGTTTACGGGAAAAAGGGTAATTTATTAAGGTAAAATTGGGGAAGGAAAGGGTTAAAGGCGGGAGGATGGAAAGAAACGGAAGGAAAGAATGTGCACGTGCAGGTCTGGTGGGCAGCCGCTCCTGCGTAGTTCGCTGGCGCTCTCAGCGGATGGAGATCCCAGCTCTCTCTGTGGGCGAGGCCTCAGACAGGAGTCCTCTCTAACGTCCGGCGGCTGGGCGGCTTTCCCCGGATGGGAACAGGGGCCATGACGTGTGGCCTTTTCCTCTTCTGCGACAGGGTCACCATAATCCGGCTCCATTGAAAGCTGAAGAGCCGCGGGAGCTCCAGCTCGCAGCTGTCCTCGCCTCTTTGACCCTGGGGCGCGTTCCATTGCCCCACTTGCATGCCGCTCTTCCGCGTTATAGCGCGCCCGTCACACTCATACCACTTAGTAAAGTCCTCAGCAACCCAACAGACCCTGAGCTACACTCCCCGCTGTGTTTGATACCGCGAGGAGAAGCCGAGGATCATTAGCGGCGATAGCTCACCAGCCGTGCCTAATTCCGCGGCCCTGCTCCTTCACATACCCGCAGAAGGGGAGGCCGACTAGCTAGTGAGCCATGAGTGATATTGATTTGGGTGCACACCCATCACAGGCGAACGTCGTGACAATAACAATACAATAAAATAAAATTAAATCGAATTACAATAGAATTGGGGTATAGAAACCATGTCCAGTCATGAGCAAGGCAATGTGCAGAATGTGCGGGATAATGTGCAAGTTCACAGTTCAAAGTTGTGCTTTATGTGCATTAATATGAGTGTGTAATGTGCATCGTAATGAGAGGTGAGATTGTTTAGTCTGACAAAGCAGATAGAGTCCTATGTGGTGTTGTTTGGAGATAACGCTAGTCTAGGACGCCTAATACTGACTCACACGCATGCCCGTACGCTTGCACATATACACACTCATTCGCTCACTCAATGTCTATACTGCTTTATCCTGTATACAGGGTCTTGGGGAGCCTGGAACCTATCCTAGGAGACTTAGGGCACGAGGCGGGGTACACCCCGGACAGGGTGCCAATCCATCGCAGGGCACACACACAAATTCGTGATCATTCACACACTACGCTAATTTTGAAATGCTAAACGGTGGTTTAGTGCTTAGCATTGTCACCTTGTACCTACAGGGTCTGGGTTCGATCCCCACCCTGGTGTCTGTGTGGATGGAGTTTGCATCCAGACTCAACAGGGAAGCCATTCTCAGGTCTTGTGTACACAGCACTATTTTTTTTTTTTACTTGAGTGCAATAAATGTTTTGGTTGAAAATGAGGATCGTGTGAGACAATCATTATCTCAATTCCAATGTAGAAAAAATTGTGATTCACATTTTTAGTAAGAATTGTGCATCCCTACCATACAGGTGTCCATTACTGGTTAGAAAGGATCTGAGTGAAAGGGAAGAGTAATGTCATCCAGTCCAACCAGGCAGCACAACCTGTCAGGATCTCCCAACAAAAGGGTGAATGCTTTTCTGTGGCGACATTTCATAACCTTCAGACTTTTCAACAATAGGAAACAGTCAGTCAATCAGTAAGCAACATTCAAATATTACCTACAAAAATATACCCTATATTAAATTAAATTAAATTAAATTTAATTGTATGTATATACTGCTTTTAACAATGGACATTGTCTCAAAGCAGCTTCACAAAATGAAAAGATGGAAGTGTGTATGAGTGAGAAAAAAATGTGTTTTAGATAATAATGAGATTGTCCCTGATGAGCAAGCTAAGGGTGTCGGCGAAGGTGGCAAGGAAAAACTCCCTGAGATGGCAATAGGAAGAAACCTTGAGAGGAACCAGACTCAACAGGGAACCCATCCTCATTTGGATGATAACGGATAACAGGAATTATAAAACATCATGTGTGTTAGGCTGCTGGAAGTTCAGTATAACAGAAGTTGTCTAAGTTATCATGGAGTTCAATTCAGCACAGGGATGAGTCAGCAGGTGCAGTGGACAGAGGGGGTCTGGATCACTGGGAGCTCAGGAGCAGCATGTGTAGATCCAAACCATCATGAAGCAGCATCCAGCTGGAGGTGGTCCTTCTCTGGATGCCTCAAGATCCTCGCAGGGTTGGCCTTTGTATATTGGAGCTGGCACAATCTCCAGATAACTCGGGATGGGTAGAAAAATAAAGAACCTTTATATATCACTGTATCAGACTGATAAGTTGCATCAGTTCCCATTACACTGAAGGGTCCTGCTGAAGTTAGTTAACCCAGTAATAAGAATGGAGAAAGAGAAATTACCATAATGTTATAGTTATCCACTAAACAACAACTTAGCAGCCTTTTGGGATAGTACCAAAACGTGTATACAAAGCAGCATTTGCCTAAGGCTCCTGTGTTAATTAGAACCTCCAGCATATAGGCTCATGGAAATCAGGCCTAGTACACAGGATCTGTTGGAAAGGGACCCAACTGTTCTGGTTTATTTTGGAGATTAAACATTTGGATTGTTGCTTTCGCCTCAACAACACAAGAAATTGCTAAATTGCATAGTCATTCTCTTTAGCACTTTTTCATTAGTGAAAAAAAAATTCAGAGTCCTCCATAGATCATGGTCGTGACCAGATTACAAATGAATCTGAACATATTCCTGTGTAGTCTGTCCAAGCACATCATACACCACTTGTAACACAAGCCCATGGGCCTTGAGGACTCCAACCATGCATATTAATATGCATGTGCTAATTCTTCAGTCTCAAGCCTAATGCCTGATTCTGCAGAGCTCTCGGTCATCAAGCCTACACACATGCTGAAGAGATCAACTGAATTAGGGTAATTAAAGTTTTCTGGTTATTTGTCTTTGCTTGGCATTACAACACGAATGTACTCTACATTTAATGTAAATGTCCTTCACTTGATTTCAAAGGGGGCAGGCATCTTCCCATCTCGTTAATTTGCATGATGAAGATTGGTGAAAATGCATCCCAACTACTTAGAGTCTAATTATAATAGTTATGTGGTGTCTCAAGGTTCCTCTACGGTCCACTGATAGGCATCTCTATGGAGCCCCGGTGCAGCTACGGCACCATCATTCAACAACATTTTCCATCAATGCGATAGATTCTCGCTTCAGAAAGTCTCTGAAGTCCTCGTTTGCTCTCCCTCCCAGGTTCCTTGAAGCTCTTTACAGAAGAACAGAAACTTAGTATAAAGTATGCACTGCATAATGAATGTAATAAAAAAAGTCAAAGTTGAAGAAGTCCAAATGAACCTAGTGTGAATATCAATATCTCATTATCACAGACACCTGCTATATTTAAAATTCCAATCAGCCACTGAACAGAAATGCATTTAACACCATTTATGGTAGGCAATTAGACACTAAATAACCAAACTCAAACTAAAAATAAATTAAAACAGAGGGATGTATTTTTGCTCTTCTCCAGCGGGACTGGTATGGCGCACCGTATTTAGAAGTGTCACGCGGAGAAATTCATGGGAAATGTTTAACATTACAACTGACAGCAAACAGGGCTGAAAGGATGTAATTTAGTAATTTATGACAATACCCGCTGTTAAAACCATACTATAATGTGAATATTGGGTTGTAATTCAGGATCCTGTAGACTTCAACACACACACACACACACACATATACAGTACACACACACAAACACACACTTTTTTCACCCAGATACAATCCGACATTCTTGATGTATAGCTCTAGCTGTATGTATATCTGGTGTTCCCATGGGACCCACCCTCGTTGTCACGATAACAATTGCTCCTCCTGAGCCACACCTCCCTCTGCTTTGGCCCTGCCCACTGGCCTAGTTACCTCCACAGCTAATGTTTTGTTGGGAGAAGTAGTCCCGAGGAGTGAATGTGGGTGCCAGTTCAGTCACACTGAATGCAAGATGCTTTTATATCACATCTAGGATCATAACTACAGTCATGTTGTGTTACACATGTGACTTTTTTCTGTCTGACAATAAAAGCATGTACTGTATGCCTAACCATCAGGTGCAGCAATAAATAAAAGCTGCACCTGATGAATTTGGTGTCTATCCATGATATTTTGTGTAACAATGCTTTAAAATAACACGGTTTTACAGCAGTTAAACAACACTGGCGATTTTTAGCCCATTGCATTAGGAGTGGGAGTAGAGACATAGCATCCATAACCAGATGGAGTGTTAGAGTTTGTAGGTCAAGACGTTTTAAGTTCAGCACTTCAGGGCAGTGACCTTGTTAAATTTGACCCATTCTGCCCCTAGCTGCCCCTGCATGGGGGAGACATAAACTGATATATATCGCTCTCAGAGTGAGTGATGGTGAACTGGAGGAGGAGGTCTTCGAACCACAGAATACGAGCACTAATGAGTTCTGTTAGCTCTACACATGTGACTTATGTGTGGGAGGAAAAAAAAAAGGAGTGAACCAACACTGTGATTCTGACTAATCTAGCTATGACTCTTCTAGTGCATTACCTTGCCCTCTTTTCTCTAGCTGAGAAAAGTGGGTAAATAGCCCATTCTGTCTCTCTCTCTCTCTCTCTCCATCTGTTTCTCCTCTATTCATTGGTCTCTCTCTCTCTCTCAGTGTTCTTTTCCTCTGCCTTCCCTCAACCCCCTCCTTATCATCTCTGCCTCGCCATCACTCAGGCCCATCTCATTCAACCTCTCATTCCTCCTTTCCTCCGTCCTCCTTATTTTCTCTCTCTTGCAGATGTGTCACTCGGTCCATGAAGATTCCTCTCTCTCTCTACCAGGCACAGACGCGCCATGGCTCTAAATCGGGCGTGATTAATGAGATCTCCACGCGCTGGGCGTTCTTAATTAAATAACACTGCTTAATTAGCAAATGATTTATGCCCATAATGGATGCCTTAAGATGAGGAAAAGGAGAAAGACTCCTCCTTTGTCGAACTCTTTTCCCTGAAGCTTACTCAATGAGCAGCGTGTACTATTCAGTGCGCACCCCCCCCTCCCACCCCCACCCCCGATATGACAGTCTCAGTGAGCAAGCAAATGGACAGAAACAGAACGAGCCAGCAAGTGCAGGTTACTGTCCCGTGATGGTGTTCACTCAGACACTGAGTCAAATCAGAATGAGTTACTAATGAGAATGAGCTCAGACTTACAGCCTGAGCACAGAGAGACATGTTCATATTGTTCATCTCAGTAATTCTGCTAATGGTCTGATTGGGCACTAAAGACTCTAACATTATGTACGTGCAAGGTCACTTAATATTGACAATGTGTTTTCCTGGCTTTAGGGCATTCATTTTACTAACCAAACTTTTTTTTTTTTTCCAAGTGTTCGTTGTTTCTCAATTTTTGACACTGAAATATTTTCTGATTCTTTTTCTAGCAAAGATGCATAAAGCAGTACATTTTTACTGTAGTGAAATGAACACATAGACGTAAACACAGCAGTTAACAACTGCCTTGACTAATGGCATTTTCCATTACACTTTACTGTTCTATAGTTTTGAAAAGAAATGAAAGCATTTTTATATGAACCAGTTTGAAGCTGTTTTACATCCTCATTATCGCCTTTACACCATCCTATAATTTACATTTACATTCGATTTTAGTACAGCTCCACTTGTCATTCACATAAAGAAAAGGTGGGGGAGCTACATTTCTCTGTGATCGCCCTAATTTAACCCATGGCTAAACCTCGACACTGATGTTTCATAATTTTCGATCAAAGGGGTTTTATCTTGAGATGACTGCTAATATTTTTTTATGCAATCGAAAAAAAAAGCTACATTAAGAAGAACAAAAGCTTCTGTTCCAAACGGCTGACTGGTCTTTAACAACAATGACGATCTTATTACAATTTCTTAAAGCGGTTTAAGCATTCTCCTAGCTCACACACAGTTATAGTGCAATCTTATGTGTGACAGTAATGTGATTTATTCAATATAAGAGAAAGCATTAGGACGCATCTTCGGCTGAAATTTGATTTCGGCGCTGGTGGTTGAGGGGTGCTTGGTGAATGTTCCTCCCCCATCACCCCTGCGGGCTGGAAGGTCACGGAGAATAAAAGAATATCAATGAGATGAGATGAGAGGCAACAGATGCTGTCTGAGCAGAAAGACAGCAGGTGAGACAGACAGCCCTAAATTTCACACAAAAGAGAGGTGTGACAGGAAGACACACACACACAAAATTGCTAAAAGTGAGTATATGCAAAACCTCGGACGTTGAGTTACTTACTTTAAAATGTACTGTTTATGTATTGTACATACATATCTAATGCATATGCTATGAGAATATGCACTTCAGAATGTAAACAGTAAACAAATAACATACATATCTATCCAAATATCAGGCATTAAAATTACAGCAAGATACAGAAAAGCATAGGAACAGTATGATAATTGTGACGGTGTGTATGCTGTCACCTTTAGAAGGAATAAAACTTGTAACACTACCAGAAATCTTTCCATTCCCTTCTTGTTCACCTGCTTACATGAAAGGTAAAAAAAATAAATAAATACATACATATATATATAATTTCCAGGGGTGTTGATTGACAGCCCTTTTGTTATTTCGTGAAAACAGTGGTGGATCAATTATAAATTCATTAGCTAGCCTACTGTGGAAATGAATTCCACATGTGTTTGCCCAGTTGCTTGTATTGCTTGCCAGGAAAACCAATTATCTAGGCTAAAAAGCAGCAACTAATGTAATTTACCTCAAAAGTATGACAAGCTGATTTGTACAGTAATACAGACCCATAAGAAATTTTATTATGGTATGTATTCTAGTTTACTATGGTAAACTAGAGTGTAGCCCATAATATACTGCACCATAGTTTTACCATTGTATTTCAGAAATTACAGTGGTAGGCACCATAGGTCTTAATATAGTACCAGGGTAGGTTCTGTGGGCATCATGGTAATACTATGGTGTGTACCACAACACTGTGGTGAATACCATGTTACTTATTGGGTACCATAGTGGCTACCAAAAATCAGCGGTTATCTAAAATGGTATGTTTGTACATACTGTTCCATATTAGATATGTTACACTGGTATTGTATAGTCCAGGCAGTACCACATTATTATATGCAATTTTTAAGTTTCAACAGTATTTAGTTAATGTTACATATATACAATCGTACCATATTTATATCGATATTACCTTTATGGTACGGTGCATAATCACGTATAACATACAGTATTTTTGACAGAATTCTGATTCTACAAGTACCATCAGAGTATCAGGGTGTTACATTTCTTATGGGGAGTATGGAAAATAAGCAGGTAGTTTAATCCCAGGGATGAATGACTTTATGTAGCCATAGTCTTGATCCTTCTCTTGTGATGAAAAACATGGTTTTCACAAAAAAGGTATAAAGTCTTCTGCTAATGTTGCAGCTTCGATCTGTGGTGTTCTCTCATCACTCATAAGAATGATACTGGAATCTGACAAAGCACCTCCTTTTTTGCTCAACAAAGTGTTTTAATGCGAGGCAGCGGTGTGCTGTGAGAGCATTACAGTTGTTTAGCAATTTTATCACTGTTTTGTCATTGCCTTGCAGGAAGACTGTCTAGCAGCCACTCAATCTAATGAATGTACCTATTAAAAAAAAAGTTGCTGAAATCCGAAATGACCCTGGTGCTTACAGTGAAGATCTTTCCAACTGCTTGACTCTATAGTGTACTGTTTAAATCATTTAAGAGTAATGATTTATATTCTCACTATCTGGTGTCATCCTGATGTTTCCATTTTAGTCTAATTCCTCTTAAAGTTTCTTCTTCACATTGTCTTAAGGAGTTCTTCCTTCCCATTGTTGCCTCTGGCTTGCTCATTAGGGATAAATCTAAACATATATCTGGCTATCATTTAAGCTGCTTTGTGACAAGATCGATTGTTAAAAGCACTGTGTAAGTAAAATTCGATTGCATCGAATTAACAACCATTCCATGGCATTGGTGCATGTGCAGCAGGATACAGGACTCGACAAAAATTGTTACACAATTTTTAGCTTTTAGGTCCTGGGAATCATATAAATTAACTGTAATGTGTTATTTTTCAATTTGTATGAGGTGTGTTCAAGTTAAAATGGAACTTGTGATAAAATTTTTTGTAAATGTACAGTAGGTGTAAAATTGATTGACATTTGCACAAGACTTTAAACACAGTAAGATGATAAGCCACTTAGCCACAGTAATACATTTCAATGGTGCAACCGGTTTAATGGAGGCCATGTCTTGAATGACGATGCCAGCCGAGGTGGCTTAGAGTCTACTGCAGTCGTTCCCGTGAACAATTAGAGAGTGGAACGCCTGACCCTTGAAAAGTGATGGATAACCTGTCACCAACTTGCAGAAAATATGCATCTGTCTGTGGGCTCTATACACTCAATCTTTCACGAACACCACTTGCACATTACAGGAACTCAGGTTTGGGTTATTAAAGGAATTCCTGGAAGTCCAGAATTTCAGACGTGAAGCAGGCAGTCCGATCATGGCACTGCCGATCTGAGAAAACTTACTACTTTGATGGTATCCAAGCACTAGTCAAACGCTGGGATTAGTGCATTAGTGTAGCAGAGAATTATACAGTATAGAGAAATAAAGGAAGTTTTTACTCTCATAACTATATTCTCAAAAGTCCCGGTTTGGCTTGAACAGCTCTCATAGAACAGTCATGATTCGGGTCATATCTATATAATCAACTCACATCCATCACAAGTTTCTCATGTTTACTTTCACCTGACTACTGATCTCATGCACCTGAAATATATTACACACACTCACAGTCACAGAATAAAATTACACTCACCTCCACACTCAGGTTACAAAATATATGCTGTGTTGTTTATACCAGTTGTTACTGAGCCTTGTTGTTCTGAGTGATATCATGATTTGACCTTGTTCCTGTTTTCCTGTAATGGCCTAGTTATATGTGTTTACTTACTGGATGACCATTGCCTGTTTAACGTCTCTAATTCACATGTTTGAGTTATCTCCAGGTACTGTAGTTCTGTTGACCTGCACTTTTGTTCCTTACAAGTTATAATCCCACTATACAGGGTCACTAAGAAGAGAACAGGTTTTTAAAATGAAACTAAACTAAAAAGGAAGTGGAATTTGATTTACTGTATATCAGCAGCTTACTTGACCATCAACTTACCTCACCATCAGGTAACTATTAACTGAATGTAATGATACGTATATGTATTTTGTATTGCAGGTAATACTGCCTTTTGGCTAATAAAATAAAGCAAAATGAAAGAGTAGATGTCAGATCAATGGACTCGTGATAACGTATCAGAGAAGCTGCATGATTTTTCAGGTCGAAGAAAATTTATTTAGAGAACTAAGTAATACTATTATAGTATTTAGTCAGATTAGTGTTTATACTTTTATACAACTACAGAAGCATATTTTAATAACATGAAAGCGATTGCGTCAGTAGGAAAAGACTTTCAGCAGTCGCTGACTACCCATGTGTCTGCAACAGACCTCCTGTAGAAAGCATGCTGAGCTTCCTACTTGTCTGCTGTCTACACATGTGTAAACATTAATTTCTCATGACAGAGCTAAACAATTCCTTACTGAATGCTTGACAGGATAGACCAAAAAGTAAAGGATAACGAAGAGGTGGGGAAAATAGTCCATGGATAAGAAGGAAAACAGTTCAAAAGAGTACAGGCTCAGCAACGGAGGAGACATTCACTGTGCATGATACATTTGCCTGCTGTGGCATAGCACCACCCTTTGGCAGCCATGTGTGCCGAACGAATTAACTGTGTTTTATACTATCACGGGGACCAGAAACATAACAGTGGTTGTGCCAAATTCAATTGAGCTGTTGTAAAAACCTCAACAAAACTATACTGCAATAAGATATGAGCACATGTACAGTACTTACCTCATGTCTGGAAAAAATACAAGACAGAGGAAACATTTTTAAAAAATGACCCTGTGTAGGCTACTCACACATTCATTTCATTCTGCATTCACAGATCAATTCTTTATTGACCGATAATATGCAGTGCCACGTTTACTGTTTCTCTCAGCCAATCAGAGCGAATGCATATGATGGATGTCACTGTCACGGTTCAGAGCGTGTGAGAAATTATTTGGTCATACGAGAATGACCTCAACAATTCACACTAAATGACCAAAATACAGCTTGACAACATGGCATTTGTTGGTCAGGCAAAAACAAAATGGGCATTTGTATCAATTATATGGGAAACAAATCATTTAGTCACCTTCTTTAGTGTTTTACTGAAATAGCAAAAAAAATAATAATAGTAATAATAGTGGACAACTTTATCTTAACAAGGTATTGAGTTAAAATCTCTATAGTGATGTGTTATTTTATGTATTTAAAATATATCACATTATTAAGTGTGATAAATGAACACAGCCAGGGATTTTATAAGCCATGTCAACAAGGTAGTAAGTGTGTTTTTATGTTGAAAAACAACATAGTGACAGCTATCAGGCCATGTGCACATTAATGACCGGTGTTTTCTGTCAGCTAAGAGTAACCTTGGAGTGATGGACTGTGGTCATAACGATCACGAACACACTCAATCTTCGAATCCCTTGTTTGTTCCCACATCAGAAACAAAAAAACATCAGTGCGAAACCATGGCTCAGGCATAACAGCAGGCCATAAGTGGCACATTCATCTTGCTTCATGATACGGAGCCAAAATGGCTACTGCAATATTTAAATGATCAAATGAATACCTGTGTTTAAGAGGTGACTCTGTATCATCTATTCAAAAGCCTGTCCATATGGTAACACTGAAAAAAATTACACCTTTCTCAAAACCACAGGCTGCAGATATCATTTAGTGTTGTATCATTAGTAACACATGGAAAACATAATGCCACTTTGAGTAATAAATCCAAGAATTTCATTTTGTATTAGCGGATTAGCTTCTGAGTAAAGAATATTAGCTAACTGTTTCTGAGTTAATAATATCAGCTAATTGTCTCCGAGTAAATAACATTAGCTGAGTAGCTTAAGCAAGGAGCATTAGCTGATTAGTTTGAGAAAAGAAGATTAGCTGATTAGCTAGGAGTAAACAATATTAGCTGCTTAGCATCTGAATAAATAATATTAACTGATTAGCTCCTGAATAATAATAATAATAATAATAATAATAAGCCTCCTAGTAAAGAATATATTCAGATTAGAGTCTGAGTAAATGAAATAACTGGATTAGCTTTTGAGTAAAGAATATTAGCTAAGGAACCCCTCCGTAACCTCTTAGCTTCTGAGTAGCAAATATTAGCTGATTAGCTTTTGCGTAAATTGTAACAGCTTATTAACTTATGACTAAAGAATATTTTCTTGTTAGTTTGTGAATGAATAGAAGGTGATTTAGCATATTACCACTTAGCTTCTGAGTAAAGAATATTTAATAGTTTTCCCTGCAGAATGCAATAAACATCATCGCTAACTTTTTGCCTCTTTTGCAATTTTTTTTTTCCATAAATGGTGTGTCTTTATATGTATTATTTTTTATATTGTAGAACAATACTAAGGGCAGCTTTCCTCCAGACATTTGATGTTAAGATGTTTTTGCTAATTTAGCTCTGTGAAGCGTTCATGTAGTCTCTGGTCTGAAGTGCTGTTAATTAGCAATTCCTGAGGCTGGTAATTATAAATAAACTTCCCCTTGAAACAGAGGTAAGTTTTGGTGTTCCTTTCCTGGGACGGTCTCCATGAGAGCCAGTTATCATGGTGCTTGATGGTTTTTGTGATCACACTTGAATATAGTGTGTATTTAGAGTTCTTGCAATTTTTCAAATGAACCAACCAATTCTTCAAGTCATAATGAACTGTTGTTTCTTTTTACATAATTTCATAATTACATGTATGTTAATGCATAGTTTTGCTGAATTCAGTATTGTTCTACAATATAAAAAGCAAACAATAAGAGGAAAACTGTTGAAGTAGAAGGTGTGTCTGAACTTTTGACTGGTACTTCATCTGGTTTTGCAGTGAAACTCATTCTTTGCCGATTAGCCTTTGGGAAATAAATAAATTTCTCTCTGCTCTACACAGAAACACTGCTCTGTCGCGATTCTTTTCAAACGTAAAGTGCAGGTTAATTTGTTTTATTTTTACTTTACAGCAGTGATTCCGTGTGTCGCTCAATCGAATGTCATTAGAGAGATTTCTTGTTTATTTTTCCGATAAAACAGTGTTTCCGTTGTGTGCGTGCGTGTGTGAAAAGAGTGGAGGAAGGGTAACTGTGTAAGACAAGAAGGGAGAGAGGAGGAGGGGCTCCTTACTTTAGCTTTACACACACACACACACACACACACACACAAACACACACACACACACACACACAAACACACACATACAGTGGAACCTCGGATTGCAAGTAACGTGGTTTGCGAGTGTTCCGCAAACGACCAAGTCTTGGTTTACGAGTACCGAGTATCAGTATCACGCATGCGCTTCTTGTTTTGATGCAGAACGTCACGTGATCACAACTGAGCCAATGGTTTTTCTCTCTCTTGCGTTGCGGAATTGTGGGTAATCGTCTCCCCTGCTGGGTCTTAGTGCGCGTCTCTTACTGGTATAATCAACTCCCTCGCCCTCCCACCCCCTCCTCCTCTCGGCTTCCCACACACAGACGCACACTCTCTGCCCTACACAGAAACTCTGCTCTGTTGATTCTTTTCAAAGGTAAAGTGCAGGTTCATTTGTTTTTTTTTTTTTTACTTCACAGCAGGGATTCCGTTATTAAGCGCTCACGCGAGTGTGATTGGCGATGTGTCTTTTCGTTAATGTGTGTGCGTGTGTACATGCACATTACACACACACACACACACACACACACACACACACACACACACAGCGCCTGCGCGCATAAACGGAAACACTTATCTGTCGGGATTTATTTTTACTTTTTATTAAAGGTAAAGTGCAGGTTAATTTGTTTTATTTTTACTTTATATTTTGTGTTCATTATTTTTATGTATTTATTTTTTTGGGCTGTGGAAAATTGAGAAAATTCGAAATTTACGAGTGTTTTGAAATACGAGGCCGCTTCCGGAACGAATTATGCTCGTAATCCAAGGTATTAGATTCCTCATAACAAACAGTCTATACGTTTTTCTTTTTTTTTAATTACTATTTTTGGATTCTCCCCCGATTTTCTCTCTAATTTTAGTTGTATCCAATTCCTCCCCTCTGAAACCACGTGACGTGAAACTCACAGAGGCCTGTAGAGCCGTGAATAATGTGGGAGCACTAAGTACCTCTCATCCCTCCCCTCTGAAAGTGCTCGGCCAATCAGCTCACTAGACCTCCGGCTGCCAAAGGTTACAGCATCACCCGAGAATCGAACTCGCAATTTCTGGTTGATAGAGCACCTGCACCCCTGCGCTACTTGGAGGTTTATTAGCAGAGAAGTAAGTACAAAAGTAGTCTGTACAGTAATTATCACCTATTTGCATTATTTGTAACCAAAAATAATGAGAAATCGGACATAACTTTTATATTAACTGGCATACTGTAGGTAATCCAAATTGCATATGTTGGTAGAGTAACTCCTGTTCTATACTCTATACAAAGGAACTACACAACATGGTCTCCATCACAAGTAATGTGTTTGCACCATCGTTGAAGTGAATCCTCCTTTGTCGCAAATGATCTCCCACTGCATGGTTTGTCCTCAGTACTAGTTTCCCCTTCTTTCAACTTCTTCATCCTTCTGTGCACAATGCTTTTGTAAATGATGTCATCTCTGTAAACATTCTGTAGTGCATCGGGAGAGTGCAAATGCATCGCTTGTGATGGAGACTAGGTCAAGTAGGGTCTATACAGAGGAAGAGTTGCTCTAAAAAACATGTGCAATTTGAACAACCTATGTCTTCACCTAAAATGTGTCTGTTACTGCACTAGATGAAATGCTCCCTTACATAATGAATTTTTTTTCATACTTCAAACAGCCTCTGTTCTTCATCCAAACACACTGTTACATCAGTTTTATGTAAATGAGATACTGCTGTGCCGACCCACCAGAGAACTGTGGAGCCGAGCAAAAACCCCAAAAAAGGGAGGGGCGGTTGTTATATGAGGTCATATTAGGGGGAAAAAATCTAACTGGCTTCATTAAGCCCTGGAAAATTACACTTTTTTTTGACATGCACAGTGGGTAAAAATGTAAATTTCTAAAAAAAAATAAAATAAATGGGAATGTTAATCAAAGTGTCCCCTTTAGTGGATTTGTCCTTGTTATTGTATTGTACAGTGTCTTAAGCACCCACGTTTTCTACAAACTTTGTTATACATGTCCATTTTATGACGTCATTATTAACCTGATTTTCAAACATTAGTATTATTAGTACATCTTACAGGAAAATATCTGTAGGTTAAAAGAGAGAGCAGTATATTATGTAAAAGACCACTTTTCAGACAAAACAAAACAAAACAAAACAAAAAAGCAAGCTGCTTGGTTTTGCATGCATAAAAAAGAAGAAGGTGCAGCAAAGTGCTCAGAAGGACTGTGACTGGTTCTGCAGCATGTTCAGGAAAACTAAGCAGCTAATTTCCTTATAAAATTACTTTCACATGCCTAAGACTTTTGCACAGTATGGTACATTCTCTGAGACACACATAATGAAAGAAAATATGGGCACATGGTAGCACAAAATACAAAAAACTAAATGTGGGCTTACCTCATGCCTCCATTCATGAGGAGGAAGAGGTTGTAGATGTAAGAGAAGATGAAGAGGAAAAGTATAGTGCTGAAGAACATGGTCATCCAGGAGCCATGGTCCTCACGAAACATCTTCAGTCGTAGGAACCGCCCTGGTAGACAGAGAAGAGCCCGCTGTAAGAACAGACTCATCATCCTTACTAACTAAATATTTAAAACATGCACGCACAAACCATAGTTGCATTTCCCAGCTTTTCTTATCAACATGGGCTCAGTCAGAAGCGATAATAAAGAGGTTTAAAGTTTATACAAAGCAGGTCCATCACCTTAAGTGCGCTTTAATGGTAAATTCACTTGGCAGTAAAATGGGGTTTAGAAGATATAAATTACTCACTAGTCTGCGGGGCGGTTTTCTTTTTCTAATCTGGCGTATGGGTTTCATGTTAACTTAATATGCTCACGCTGATTGTTCTGACACACACAACCTGTAAAGCTTTCTTTTCTCTTCCCTTGGGAATCAAATTATTGAAAAAAAAATCAAATCATTGCAGGATAACTCTGTCTTGCGCACACTCCCTATCTTAGAATATGAGATTGATTCAGATAGGAATGTGTCTGCTCTGAATGTGTAATCATGTCCTTCTGTTTCTCCTCTGCCTTGATGTTTCAGGGAAATTGAGTTTAAGTCGCACCATTACGTAGGGTCTGGCTTTAAGCTCAAAGTAGGCGTTTAAAATGAAACTCTTACTGGGCACTGAATAATGAATACAGAACATTTCCAACATTCTTAACTGATTATATTCTTACTAGATTTCTTTCTTAATGCACTGATTTAATGATGCAGTGTGTTGCCAAGGAGAACAAACACAACATACACTATGCATGCTGAAGTGATGCAAAACATCTTACACTGTTTTGTCTTTTTAACATTATCTACACAAGTTTAATATTTTTAAGTTTAATGAGTTTAATATAAATTTAAAATCATTAAATTTACATTTAATGATTTTATCTCCTGTTTTGTGTGTACACCCAAATGACGTCATCTTTACTAAGACAAATAGGTTTCTATCAACAGAGATGGTGGAACCTGAAGCTGACTCAAACTCAAACTGAAGAGCATGTAATCAGAAGTCTCTCTGTAAACTGTTCACCTTCTCTTCAACAGCAGTCATGATAATAATATGTCAAGGATATGAAAAGCGTGTTTCTCCGACCAGCATGCAGTCAGTTAGTGCCCCCTAGGGGCAAATTTTAGATTATGAGTTTCTGGGTTAGAAAGCAATTTCCATGTATGTTTTGATGATAGTTTAAAATATATACAAATGTGTACTTTATCTCAAATTAATGATGAGATATTCGACTTTCGACAATAATATTGCAAAGCACTACCTGCTGACCATTCTAGAATATAATAAATACATATTGCATCACTCATTACCCATAAATCTAATCACATTTAAGGTGATTATTTAGATTCTGAAAGCATGCGGAAAGTTTATGGAAATCAATTTAATTTATACTGTATTTAAATCTAAAATGCATTTTAAATGTTTCCTAGTGGCGGCTCAGCAGTTAGCACTGTCGTCTCACACCTCTAGGTCTGGGGGTTTGAATCTTGACTCCAGTCTGTGTGTGTGTGTGTGTGTCTGTATGTGTGCATAATTTGCATGTTCTCCCTGAGCTTCATAGGCTGATTTTTTAAATTGCACATAGTGTATGATTGGGTATGTGAGTGTGTGTGCGTTGGGTTGGAACTCCATCCAGGGGCTACCCTGTCTTGTACCCTGTGCTGCCGACACCCTACACAGTATAAGCGGTACAATTCCCCCTCAAAATGTTTATTTTCCCACAATTAAACATGTATTATGGGGGATCACTTCTTGTGCGTTTTTTAACAAAGTGATCAGCTGGCTGCATAATTATGAACACGGACACATAGTATCGTGTAGGCAGAAAATAAAATCTATATAGTTTAAAACCACATCATATTTTTATGCACTGGGTTTAGCATCTGACTGTAGCACCAGGCAGCCAAGTAATATTAAATTAAGCAATGAGCATTAAATTAGACACAGACACATTTAGTAACATAATTACACTGAAAAACTGCAAGGACTCCTATATTATGAGAAAATCTGATTTTTTTTAAATAATAAAAAAAACACAAGAGGTACAACACTTTAACTATACTAGTTATATATTATTACTTTTCCAAGAGCCAATAAGACAAGAAGCAAAGTGGGAGCACTGAAAAAGCGTCTGTCTGAACCCAACAAGACAAGGACGAGTTCAGTATGTGTGTATGCAAACGCATGTACTTTTGCTCGTCTGACCTACACACTGCACTTTTCCTACTGCATTAACTTCATGAGCCTTTGGGCCTTCTCTCTGTCAGAGTGATAGGCTGCATTATTCTCTTTCCCAGACACAGCCCACAAGCCTTCATTCAGGCATGATGAGGCCATTTATTTTCCCATTACACTGAGACCCTGGGGCTCTGAGGATCCAGCTTGGTACTGGTTCATCTCAAATTACTCACAAACCCTTCCTTGATTCAGCCTACAGGGCAAAGTGCTGAGTCAATAATGTGATGAATACCTGCTTCCAGCATGTTTTATAATATCTACTCTTCAACAATGTTTTTAACACAATTCCCGAGAACCCAACAAAAATTGTGTCAACCCAGCTTCAATCTGTCAATAGATCTAATTTCTTAACCAATGGGTGACAGCATTTGCTCCTTCCAGATTTCATTGTTGTTGACACAATTATGGTGGGCATCCTCTATATGACAGTAAGGCATTTCCCAGGAGCCTGTCATGTCATGTGCATAGCAGTCCAGCACAGAAAATGTTGTAGGTCCACTGTGCCTACCTGCTCCTATTAAGATTATACGTTATAAGTAAACTGAGGTGATTGAGTAATAATGACTGACTGTGTCAGTTTGGAAGGTCCTTAAGGGTGCAGGAAGTACTTAAGGGTAGTGCCAAGAAAAGGACGCTTAATCAGAAGGTTTATTACTTTCAATGCTGGTGTCCCCTAAGCCATCACTGACCTTGACCCAGTTCTTTAATGACAGTTTGGTAAGGAGGTCATTGGGATTATACTTTGAGAGGCTGTTGACTTCAACTGAAGCGTTATACTGTAAAGTGAACCCAACTTCCATTACAGAGATGGTTTGAGGCCAGAGATGACTCGGGGTCCACTACCATCTAAAGTTATCAAGCTTCTGAATTAATGTCCCTTTCTTGTCATTACCCTCAAGCACTTCCTCTGGATTTATTGTTATTATTCCTGCAAGGATCTTCCAAATTGGCACAGAAATTTGACTGAGGATTATTCAATAGCCTCACTTCACTTAGAAGTCTTATGAAGAACTCAGTGCATAATATAAACTATAATTTCATTAGAATATGAATAGGTTATTCTGGTGCAATTGATAATTATTAAACCAAAACACTGACTACACAAATGTGACTAATGGAACTATTTATACAGGAGTGAACTACATCAGGTGTTACATTCTCATTCACTGGTCTGGAATTTGCCCATTTTATTTATTTATTTATTATTATAATATATTTATCCCATATATTGTTAATGTTGTATTGATTACAGGAAGCATTTATGCAAAATGTTGCAAAATGTAATTAATGCCATTGCTCACTCATTTTGGCAAATTAGTATTGTCTGATGTGCACTATAACAACCACGACATGTACAGTAGATGTTGTCTTTTAGAGGAAAAGTCGACATGTGATAAGCCAATCAAATCACTTCTTTCTGTCATGTGATCAGTGAAGCATATGTCTTGCTATGCAAGACAGCGAACTAGTAAGTGAACTAAATGCATTTAATTAAGATTTGGAGAATGATGAAGCTGTTTACACTCTGTAACTGCCATTGCAGTCACCCCATCAGTACCAAATGAGAGGTACGCAGCGCTTAATGTGAACAAAACATTTAATGAAAAAGGACATTATGCGATTTGGATGTTGTTCAGACAACATATTATATACTTACAGTTATATGGGACACTGTATCCTAAGCACTGTGGTAATGTTAGTTAGTAGTGCAACTTTCTCTTTAATGTCTCTGTGATACGACTCTGTTTTCCCTCTTGCTCCTACATTTACTAGTCCTGGTTTTGCTGCATCTGGGAGCCATGATGCACTTGTGGTAATATTTTGAAAGAAAATTAGCAGAGAAATAACGTTACAACACTTTGTACGTAAGCGATTTGCATACAAGAGAGATGTACTTGCTGTGTGTGAGAGGTTGTTGTTGCTTTGTCTGCTCCATTCCATAAATGGACACATATGCAGTCAGTTTATGCAGTTTATGATATTAAGCAGGGCACTATGATAAGGATGCAGTCTAATCTGCATACTTTAATAACCACAAACACAACTGCTGGATGATTTATGCATTGTGACAAAACTGTGGGAGACAGAGTTATAGCTTTTTGCAAAATCACACAAAATTCAGACTAACATAGCCCAAACAATTTGGCTTAATATTTTGCTATTTGTGCATTTTAACACCCTTATAATTTAAAGTAGGCATGCACAAAATATCCTCTATCAGTTTGCATTACTCCTCTATCCGAATATTTTTGTCTCATAACTTAAGAAAGAAAAAACAGTATCTGTATTTATTTTCCATTATGCTTGCATGAAAAATAGTTAAACTGTATCCTTTAGGGAAATCATATACAGTACAGCTTGATTTATTTTCACATCAACCCAATAGGTGCCACATTTTACATTTTTACATTACATTATCCCTATCACTCTGATCTATAGGTTTTATTTATGCAATTTATAAAGAAGTTTCTGAACAGCATAAATAGTATTAAATAAAAATATTTAAAACTCAGGATTTTAACTTTATTTTAAACATGATTGGATATCATTGTCTATACTGCTTATTCTGTGTAGAGTCCTGAAGCTTATCCCAGGTACAACCTGAATGGGGTGCCAACCTGTCTTTCGACTGTGAGAGGAACCTTGAGTACCTGCGGGGTAGAACATGCAAATTACACTCACTGACAGCAGGCAAAATTCGAATCCCCAACCCTGGAGGTGAGAGGCAGCATCACTAACCGCTAGTCAACCACGAAACGTCAAAATATTTCATTGTGCATCTGACTGTGCTTTCACTGACTGTGAAACACTATGAACATATACTGTAATAAGTCACATCCTCTGAAACTCTTAACTTCTAAACTTTTCCCCAAACATTTCCCTGCATTCTATGCTAAGCCCAGTTTGGGTAATTTCAAGGTCTGTCTTAGTTGCATAATTGGACTGATTTGCATGAATGAACTTAATTGCTTTGGGCGTTCAAAGACTTAGCTCTAGTGGAGGTGAACGGTATGTGTGTAGATGTGACTGATTACTTGTCTAAGTGTGAATGTGTGTAAAAGGGGAACACACAGATGAGAAAGAGAGAAGGGAAAGCGAACAAATAAAAATATCCAACAAGCCATGGGGGCAAACTGTGTGTGTGTGTGTGTGTGTTGGACACTGTCATTTTAAATGTGATTACAAACATCACTTTGATGGTAGAGTAATCAGCCATCTGCTTCTATTCATTCTATTCATTTTGGCCTTCTGTGTGACCCCAGACTGGAGGATGAGAACTGATCAGCATTTTAAGCTAGACAGTAAAAAAAAATAAAAAAAAGAGAGAGATGTAGACAAATGGCTCATTTTCCATTGGTATATTCATATTGCATAAGTTATAGGTCAATGGTTTCTATGCACACACATGCAAAGAGATGTGGTAGAAGATTGTATAGACAACATGACAGATGACGATGCTTTGACTAGAAATAATAGAACAGGAGTTAAAGGACACAGTGACACAGTATAAGATAGTATACTGTAATGCAATACAAATGATACGGGTGAAATCAGGACATCCTGTGCTTGACTGGAAAAATAAATAAATGATTTAAAAAACTGATCCCTTTGCAACTAGGTCCCTCTAGTGGTTGGCTATAACACACACTCTTCAAAATTGACAAATCGGTTACTGAGGTGTGTTAAAAACAAGATTATTCCCCATAAATGCCTCGTAAGTCCTGAAAACTCAGATCAATTAAGGATGAAGTAAAATGGTACAATATATACCAACACAGTGGATGCTCATAGTTCAATATATACAGATCATACCTCTCAATATTTACACTCTTTAATACAGTACCAGTGCCATATCCTTAAAACACACACCGACACATGCGCACACAGTTCTTTGTTGATTGATGTGGTGGGTGGAGCTGGTAGACAGACACAGAGAAGAGAGCAGCGGTCTGTCAGCATGATCCATTTTCTCATCAATAACTCTTATAATCCTGGTAAGGATTCAACTTTTTACACACACACGAGCAATTAGAACAGACCATGGAT
This sequence comes from Clarias laeviceps, assembly GCA_030014305.1. Classification (NCBI taxonomy): domain Eukaryota; kingdom Metazoa; phylum Chordata; class Actinopteri; order Siluriformes; family Clariidae; genus Clarias; species Clarias laeviceps. The sequence goes on from JAQMYJ010000012.1 coordinate 21,247,558, forward strand.
AGTCAAAATCTCAATATAGACAAATGTATAGTGTATACAATTCAGACATAACGTATGCTTTTTAATCTGACGTTTAGGAAATGGGTGTCAATGTGAGTTGCAATTTGTATCATCATTTTACATGGAGCATAAAGATTTGTTTTGTAAAATTGTTAAAATGTAAATGTAAAAAATATTGTAAAAGTGTATGATACAAAACCTGAAGAGGAAAAAAATTTTTTGTTATATTTAAAACTCTAATTAATAGTGACTAAATATAAATAAAGTGTGAAGGAGGAAGATCTTATGGGAACATGTTCCATCTTCATATTTCTTCACAGAACACGATGAGAAAGCGTTCCTGGATTACCCCAATGACACCACGCCATTCTGCAGTCAGTTCAGTGATGGTAAATGGTACTGCTCTATCCTGCTGCTCTTATTTGTCCTTGGTCTACCTGTGGGGTTGTTGGGTAACATGGCGGCCATTGTGAACTACACATGCTGTCGGAGACCGTGGAACACAGGGACGGTTTTCCTGCTAAACTTGGCGCTGTGCGACATAGCCTGGCTACTTTTGCTGCCCTTTAATCTTTTCTTCACCGTAGTTCAGCCTGCGTCACATATAAAAGGCCTGAATATCTTTTGCCAGTTCAAGAAGACCTTCTTCAACATCAATGTGTATGGTAGCATCTTCTTCATGGCTTTGATAAGTTTTGATCGTTACACTGGTACGGTCCATCCGATCAGCTCCCTGCGCTGGTGGGATGGTAAAAAGGCCTGCCTCTGCTCTGTTTTTACCTGGATCATTCTCATTTTGGGGTCTATTCCTGATTTGCTCATGACTTTTGACGTGAGTCATCCTGGAAACATTACATTCTGCATGGACCAAATCCACGGCTCATTCTCTTATGTGACGATCATCTCAATAATGCGGGCGCTGATGGGTTTCCTGCTGCCATTTGTGGTGATGGGCACCTTTTACACTCAGATGTTAAGGGTGTTGAGGAGCATGCCAGGAAATAAGCCCAGGAGTTTTGCTCCCCGCAGAAATGGGAAGCCTCTCATTCTTATCACGGCAACTTTGGTGGTTTTCTTGTTAGCTTATGCTCCCTACCACATCATGATTGTGACTTTAGTGTTTATGCGATTAATTGGCACGGTAACGACTGAAAACCTGAACACACTCTATACATCCTATGAGTTCTTGGAGACGCTGTGCAGTGTAAGCAGCTGTCTGGATCCTGTACTCTACATTCTTGCAAGCCAACGTTTCCAGCAGAGATGGAAGAAGCAGAAGTTGGCCATGGCACGCTTGTGCTGCAAGGACACCAGAAGGGTGGGGGTTCAGGAGCCACTGTGAGAGGGAAAAAAAGTCTTGTAGAGAATTGAGTCTGAAAATAATTTTTTTAACAGTGGTTAATAACCCAGGTCTTGTTCACTTTATTCAGATGCTGCCTATTTGTACATAAATAAATAATGATCTACAATTAAATAATTCAGAAGAAATTTTGGCAAAATTGGCAAAAAAGTGATAAAAAAAAAAAAAGGTTGAACAAAAAAAAAATTTAAGTTCCAGCATAATAGTTTTTAATTAATGTCTACAAGCCCTTTGTGGTTGTAGTAACAGTGGGTTACTGGTCAAGAAGGTTGGCGGTTCATGTCCCAGCTCCACAAAGGTGCCACTGTTGGGCCCTTGAGCAAGGCCCTTAACCCTGGGTCATGAGGGGTGGTGTTTCATGACTGACCCTACATGCTACATATCTTATTATCCTAACGAAGCCTGGCAGTTTCTACTATTTGGACTTAAGATGTTATGATGTGGGCAGCACGGTGGTGTAGTGGTTAGCACTGTCGCCTTGCACCTCCACGGCCCGGTTCGATTCCCAGTCAGGTTCGATTCCCGTCTCTGTATGCATAGAGTTTGCATGTTCTCCCTGTGCTTGGCGGGTTTCCTCCGGGTACTCCGGTTTCCTTCCACAGTCCAAAGACATGCAGGTTAGGCTAACTGGTGTTCCCAAATTGCCCGTAGTGTGTGAATGAGTGTGAGAGTGTGTGTGCGCCTGCAATGGATTGGCACTCTGTTTTTAGAGAAAATTTTTATTTTACAGGTTATTTTTATGTCTGTAAGACTGGACTTTGAAACATGTCAAAATTCGACAGACTCACATTGTGCCTCACATTTTAGACAAATGGAAGACAATCCCATGATTGAAAACTGAATAACAAAAGCCTTCTCATTTCTCTTGAAACTGAATTTCATAATGACACTGTCATCAAGCACAGGCTTTCAGAGGCTTATTTAAAAGTTGTGGAATATCCATCCTTGTCCCATTTTTGATAGAAAACATTAAATGGAATGATGAAAGGAAGCAAAAACTCTTATGGAAATTTAACCTGTTGGAGAATCAGCACCTTCAGCCCTTCAGAGTCTCCAAAGGTAGGATTCAGGTGTTTCAGAGTAACTTCTCAATGTCATGGACTCATTATGATGAATAATTGAATAAATGTTTTATAACACTTATTGTAGTGCCTGCTATCCTCTTTGTGATTTTCAAACGCAGTTGAATCAACTTAAGTTTGCTTGTTTGCAGACAGAGACTATATAATTATACCATGTGTTCACTGTATATAAATATATTTGAATATATTTGTATATATTTGAAATATCAAGTATATACGATATGAAATAAAATCGAATACAGTGGAACCTTGGATTACAAGCATAATTCGTTCAGGAAGTGGGCTCGTATTCCAAAACACTCGTAAACCAAAGCAAATTTTCCCATAAGAAATAATGGAAACTCAAAGTATTCGTTCTACAATCTAAAAAAATTAATACATAAAAATTATTAATACAATATATAAAGTAAAAATAAAACAAATTAACCTGCATTTTACCTTTAAAAAAAGGAAAAAATTAAATCCAGACAGATAAGTGTTTCTGTTTATGCGCGGAGGCGCTGTTTGTGTGTGTGTGCGTGTGTGAAGCCGAGCATTTGCTCATTCTCTGTATCAGCCTGTTGTTATGTGTGTGTGTGCGTGTAATCTGACACCGTGCCCCTTCACACACACACTCTCACTCTCTCTCCTTTATTATGCGCGCAAGCGCTGTGTGTGTTTGTGCGTGCGTGCACGCATAAAGGCGAGAGAGAGAGAGAGAGTGTGTGTGAAGGGGCACGGTGTCAAATTACGCACACACACACACATAACGACAGGCTGACGAGCACTAAGACCCAGCAGGGGAGACAATTACCCACAATTTCGCAGCGCAAGAGAGAGAAAAACCATTGGCTCGGCATCAGAACAAGAAGCGCATGCGTGATACATGATCATCGGTACTCGTAAACCAGGACTTGCTCGTTTTTTAAGTCAAAATTTATTCAAAATCTTTGCTCGTCTTGCGGAACACTCGCAAACCGCATTACTCGCAATCCGAGGTTCCACTGTACGAATAACCTTGCCTCTTTACCACATTAATTATATTTCAATGCTCTCAAGTGTTATAAGCCTATCTAGGCTATTTGAAACATTCTAAATGTCAAGTCATTGTCTGCGTGTTTCTCTTGGGAGCTTCCTGGCTGTGCAGTAAGAATCCAGGCATACTGAACCCCAGTCCTAACTACATGTGCCCAGCTCCCCATGGACTCAGCCAGAGAGAATTCATTCATCATGTTGTAAAAAGGGTTGTGGTTTAATGTCACAACTGACCCTTGGGACAGGAAACTCTGGTCACATCGATTAATCAGGGATAGGTATACCACTGTCTGCTCTCCTCGTTACAGGATACTGCTGTTAAAAACACACCAGAAGTTGACCACAGATGTTCAATATGTGCATATTTTAATCTACCAAAAATGTTCTGTAAAACATTTTGCAAAATATTTTTTTCATGATATTTAGGCATCACTGTGAACATAAGGCATCCTGTATCTTATAAGCAGTAGGCTTATTATTTATTAGCTTTTCTCTTTGGACATCGGAAACACCTGTTCTTTCCATACAGTATGTGCAACAAGAATCAACAGAAGGTGATTTAATGTTTACTCTCTGAATAAACAGCCTACTTCAACACCTGAATATGATTTTATTAGCTACAGTATGGGTACCTGGTCAGTGATCAGTGATACCATCTAGAATCACTTATGCAAGCTCAGCTGCTTCTCAACACTTTAAATGCTCCTGACGAGAATAATTACACAATTCCTACTTTGTGCCTAATCAGGACATCAGAAAATGTTGGGAAACGAAAGTAATAGCCAATTTGAGTGGTGAATTAAGCAGTGAGAACACAGCAGGTGTGTGCAAACACACCATACAGCAGCTGTGCTCTCCTGCTCAAAGCACCCTATTTCACCTGTTCAAACACACTGATTCCAAACAAAGCAAATCTGCAATTTCCACACATCAGAGACATGCACTGCTTCAGCACATGACAGTGTGTCAAGTCAATAATGAAGAAAGGAAATAGTGTAAGTAATGTGACAAATGTGAGAAAATGTGTGCTTAAAATGGTATATGCCAAGGTCATAATATTTAGGGTTACAGCTTTTGTGCCATTCTTTATGTAGTTATCTAAAACCGCATGCAATATGGCAGAGAAGTCCTCCAGTACACACAATTCAGAAATCAGCAGCCAGGGTCTGTTTCTGCTTTGACAGAGTTGCCACATCTGTGTGACAATGATCAAATGAAGACTGAATGTGATAGGGTCCAAAAATCATAACTATTACTGCAAAAATAAAGTTCTTATTATTTACAATTTGAGTATTAATTTCAGATAATATTTAAAAGTAATGCCATTTGATACAAATGAAGAAAGCAGTATTAAAATATTTTTCAAATCTCTTTAAACATCATGGTTAAAAAAGGAGTATATACTGTATATACAGTACAGCCTCAATTCTTCATGGCATGGTTTCTTTAAGATGTTAGAAACATTACTATGAGATTCTTCACGCAATTCCTACAGATTTTTCAGGTGCACTTTCATGTCTTAAGTCTCTTCTTCTACCACATGCCAAAGGGTTCTACTGGGCCAATGAGAAACACTAAACTTATTGTCATGTACATGAGACCAGTTTGACATGGCTTTTGCTTTTTGGATTATCATGCTGGAAGAAGCCATTCAAACATAAATCGTGTCCAAGAAAGGATGCCCATGGTCAGTGCAATACTTAAATAAACTGTTGCATTCCAGCGGCAGGTACGGTCCATAGATTCATGCTGTGGATAATCTCTACCATCTGCTTGACTCAGGCCAGGTTATATTTTTCCAGTCATCAAATGTCCAGTTTTGCTGAGCCTGTGCCAACTGCAGCCTATGTGTTCTGTTCTTGGATGACAGAAGTAGGTCTTGACAAGGTCTTCTGCTGTTGTAACTCATCCTTTTATTCACACTACAACCAAGTGATCAACTAGTGGAATAAAAGCCAAACTGTAGGCTTGAATGTATGTATACTATATGATTATTCAACATATACATATACAAGGTATGTTAATCAGACTAATATGTTCTCTGCTTTCCGGAAAAGAAAGATTATGTTTAAAATGCTGTACTTTAGTAAATAATTCTAAATCCTATGCATGTTCATTTATTAATTTTTTGACCGCTCTCAGATAGGAATAACATACCCCACACCTCACTCTTTGCCTTATAGTTCTAGCCAGATGGAATACGCAAAGTAGCACTGAGATTCAAGGAACGAACCAGCTAACAGCAAAACAACAACCACAACGGCACTCCAATGGATCATCAAAGCTTGTAACCAATTAACACTGAAAGCATCCAGGCCCCACATACAGTCCGGTCATCACCTCTTTAATCTCCTCCCACCAGACAGGAGGTTCAGGATATACTGTACGCTCCGGCAAATCTAGGCTTAAAAGTCATTTATTTTCTAAGGCACTCACCATAATTAACAGTCAGCAATAGCTCCCTAAGATGGTCAGATCACTTACGGACATTTACAGCAATTACACGCCATATCAATAACTCAAATAATGTACAATACTGTACATAAGAATTAGTGCAACAACTATAATAAAATAGAAGTACAACTAAGAATTCAAAGCAAATTAAAAAGCATGGAAAGTAAGGACAGTAACTTGGGTACCTTTGGCAATAACTGATTCATGCGAATTGACTATGAGCAATAACTGAGGAATATGTGCCATAATATTTATATGTGCAATAACAGGAACTGAGCAATAACTACATTATGAGAAACAACCAGCATTCTTGGATGGAAGGAATGAAGTAAGCACTTCTCTTTTGGCCTATGTTATGAATACTGTATGCTAAATGGGTGGGTAGAAGGGCATGCTGGGATGGTGGGATGTGAATATGGTTTGTGTCTGCAACATGTCTAAGTTAGTGCAACTGCAATTTTGCTGACCTTGACAGTGACAATAAACCACGAACCTCATCCACAACATTCTGAAGGAACGATGACAGCTTGTGGTTTTTCAACAAAAGTCATTGCAGAGTTTATTATTTAATGACTATAGTTGTTTCAATTATAGCATTAGTACTTGAAGTTTGTACTACTTTAAAATTTTGGAATGTGATCTGATTTGACAGCATAACTTACGGAACTAATATCAAGCCTGCTGCTTGGCTGTGGGAGAATTATTATATCATCAAGACTGAGGAACAAGCAACTGAAAGCTGATCATAGTTAATGCAGGTTCATATTATTATATTTTTGCCATATATCCTCTTTAAACGCTAGAGAATGTTCAACACATTCTGATGTTGGATATGAACATTATTCGAAGTTCTTCACCTCGTGGGTTTATGCATTATGCTGCTGCCACAGGAGCATATTAATATTAGACCAGCCTGAGGTGCTTTAAATATGCTAAATTAGTAAAGAAATTCTATGCATGGTTTGTTTAAGCTGATAATTTATAATTTTAAACATTCAAAGCAATTGAGCAGCATAGATTATAAAATGAAATGATTTCCACACAGAATGATAATTCTGCAGAGTGTGTTTCTGCATATATTCCAGTAGGAATTTTGGCATCCATCCTCAGAATCTAACAGACTCATTTTCTATGGCATTTGAGATCAGAAAGTGGGATGCACAATGAACAACAAAAGGCTTTGATTGTTTTGCACCCTCCATCAGTATTCAGCAAGCTGCCACATAGCTGTCATTAGAAAGCACATTGTTCCCTCCTGAGACTGCCTGAAACGTTCTGCATCTAACGGATCGTGTGATTTGTTAATATGATCTCGTTTAATGGTGTGAATGTATTAGGAGATCTTCCTTTTTACTTATGCCTATTATTCACGCTGTGTTTGGCAATAAAGGCTTTGTAAAAATGCTCCCTGAAAGGAAAGTCTGGGCTGGGTGCAATGTCCTTCACAGTAAGTGTTGGAAGACCAGATGATGCAACATGCCACACCTCGTGGCTAGTTTATACACAGGACAGAGACAGAGGCTGACAGACCGGGAAAGCTGAAAGATAAAGATAAAAACAGGCCAAGGATCAATGGTAATAAGATGGAGTAAAGATGATGTAGCTGTAGAGATGGTGAGAAAGCCAGAGAAAAGGAAACAGGAAAGAAACAATAAAGTAAGTGCATAGGCTTAGGTAAGGTGGTATTTTAACCCACACATCCTGTCATCTCTCTCTCATATTTTATATAATGAATATATATGATCAGTAAATCAGTAAATGGTGTACTTATTTGGAGAAAATAAATGTCAGTAAATTGGTGTGATTATTTTCCTATAATGGCATGTTCTTGGGTTACCATGTTTTATTCCTCTTACTGTACACCAGACCAATATTTTCTTAACTAAAGAATGACCAGTTATTTATTTTTTTATTAGTTTATTGTGATATTTAAGGTTGTAGAACATCTATGTCAAAAGATAAGCGATAAACAGGCATCCGCTCACCAGCATCTTTTTTCTTTCTTTAAAGAAAAAAAGAAAAAAGAAAAAAAATGGAGAGGACTGGAAAGCAGATTCTCTGTCCTGAAAATAGAGAATCCCTCCATAAATATCACTTAAGCATCTCTTGACAGAATGCTTCACCACTTCTGTATTTCATCACACAATTCATATCAATTACAGTATATGTTCTTACAACTATCGAGAGCATCCTGACCAACCCTATCTCTATCTGGTATGGCAGCTCCACTGTGTCTGAAATGTCTCCTCCAGAGTTTTTTCTTTATTTTTATTATTTTCAACATTGTTCATTAATCCTGAAGATATTCAAACTATGAAATAACTCATATAGAATTATTTCATAGTTTGAATATCTTCAGGATATTTTTGACAATCTAAAATCTAAAATACATTATTGGTTGCTTAACACTTTGTTTGTTTTTTGCATGTAAAAAACAAAAAAGTGTTAAGCAACCAATAATGTATTTTATATTTTAGATTGTCAAAAATATCTCTATTTAGCTTTGATGACAGCTTGGCACACTCATGGGATGTTGTCTTGTTCAGAAAAAGAGTGGGCACAGAGTTAATAACCCTATTAGTAGAGATGGAGGAAAAGTATTATTATTATTATATATATTTTTAAATATATAATAGAGATTATAATAGAGATCCTTGCTGGTTTTCAGTTTGATTGGAAATGGATAGATGGTTATGGTGTTACAGACGCAGCCACTCAACCTGCATGCACACTGTTGAGTTTTATTAGATGATGAGTGAGTGAGTGAGTGAATGAGAGATTAATTATTTACACATTTTCATTCCTTGTGGTAGAAGCGAATTATTTAATATTATTATAATATATTATATTATAATATTATTTAAAAATAATAATTATGGCAGATGATCGAGATGCTCAGTTAAATGTTAAAGTATTGTATTTAAAGTTTGTGTTGTTTAAATACTGCACTGGGCTTTTAATTGAGAAAACTAATGTTAAAAGGAACAGCAAGGCCCGGTTTCTCGATAACGCACACTATTCGCGCGCTAAGAAGACTCTTAAGATATATCTTACGTTAAGTGATAAC
>JAQMYJ010000012.1:21267766-21316697 GCA_030014305.1 Clarias laeviceps
TAGAATGTAGAAAATAAATCACTAAACAAAAACAAAGAAATTTGCAAGTGACCCCAAACTTTTGAACGGTAGTGTAGATAGATAGATAGATAGATAGATAGATAGTCATGGCACAAGGTTACAGTAAATGAAGGGTTCCTAATTATGGTTTATGGTCCCTCTACTTATATTCCTTCTTTACTCCTTTATTGTTAGTTGGGATATTAAAGCAGCTATGATATTGCACTAAATAATTAAAATGGAAATCAACAATCAAAATTCAAATAAAAAACAGAGATTAAGATATTGCTCATCGCACATTCGTTTGTTGCAAAGTTATTTTGTCATATAGGTTTATATTTTTTTCACAAGTTTTGCAGTTGTGAATAAATAAATATAAACATATATAAAACACAATATAATATATAATTATTATTATAATAATAATTATCATTTGATCTTCATTTGTTTCTTTTTTGTTACCTTCTGCTCCTTTTATTTTCTCTGGCTATGCTGTTTGGATTGTGTGTTATTGTTTTCAGCAAAAATCAAGCCCTAACGTCTCACTGCACATGCGCAATCGCTAACAAATGCGCTTGGAGGAAAGACAAGTGACGACACTAACCGGAGCCGGTCACGTGACTGTAGTTCTATTTCCTTCTTCCTGGTTATTTTCCGCCGATCAACCGCTCGCCTTGCAGGAGAAAATGTCCCATCAAACTGGAATTCAAGGTACATTCCCTTTAAGTGTCGTGTCGCGTACTCTCTTATATGATGTGTTTCTCATGTGAACGATTCAGAGTGGAGTTTTCTGTAGAGATTCATTGAAAAGATTCCGCACAGGTCTGCCTCAGCTGTGTGTTAGAGAGAGAGAGCAGGATAGCGTTAAGCTTTCTGTCAGACATGGAGGTGAGGTTAGTTTTATCTGAACGCTAGTTTAAAGATCGTGATTGAGATAAATGAAGCGTGAGCGTGTTTACACCTCGTTCAGGCTGGTAGCTAACAACATCTGTGTTGCTGTGCAGTGATATAGCGAGATGTGGAAGTGGGCAACGCCTACACACACACACACACACACACACACACAGATGGCTCATTTCCACCCTAAATACTGTATCCTCCTGATCATCAGTAATGCTATACCAGGGTGATGGGGGTTATAGCCCATTTACTAACTGCCCCAAATGACCTGGTCTAATAATTTATATTTAGGTCAGACACCTGACTTTGGAAAGAGCAGCTACTCTGTGAACTAAGTGCCATAATTTGTTGCTTATTCCGGAATGTTTGAGTTCACAGCTGGAGCTAACAACCATTAATCCATCCATCCATTCATTCTATATATTTTCAGCACTGCTTGTCCTGTGTATCACAGCCAGGCGGGCTGGAGCCTGGGGCAGTGGTGGCTCAAACTGTTAAGGCATTTAGTTGCTAATCAGAAGGTCGTGTGTACAAGCCCGAGCACTGCCACTGTTGAGCCCTTAAGAAAGGCACTTAACCCTGTCTGCTGTAACCTGCCTGACCCTGTGCTGTGACTCCAGCTTCCTAACTAGCGAAAAAATTATTTCACTGTGCTGTAAGGTACATGTGGCAAATAATTAAATTTTAACCTTTATCCAGGGCACCCTGGATACAGTGCCAACATATTGCAGGGCACAAGCGCACACTCGTTCAACTAGTCCTACACTATAGGCAATTACAGGAACAGGAATCAGCCCGGCAGAACACACGAACTCCACATACACAGACTGAGGCGAGATTCAAACCTCCAGTTCTGGAGGCGTGAGGTGACAGTGAGCGTGCAGCCAGAATGAACAAGGATTTTTTATTTTTTTTTGCATGCTGCAGTAAAAGATAAATAGGAACAAAAACACAACAATGATAATAAAGATTATGTTTTAATTGTAATGTTCTAGTCCAAGCTGGTTCTAACTAAAAAGAGTGGTTTGAACTTTTTTTCTGTTTGACTGGTTCTGGTGTGATTTACTTGAGATCAGTTTAAACTAAATAAGTAAAAAATGTACATAACCATTATTGTCACTTCCATTTAATCTGCAGCAGTTTCCCCATCTTCCATATTGAGTTATTTATTCTGCTCAGCAACATTTTGGTAAAATAATCAGCTCACCAAACCAGTGCAAAGAAACTGTACTGGACCAGTCGAATATGTATGTATTCTGTAAGCTAAAGCAATGTGCATGTTACCTCTCAACCTGAAGACGGTATCCTCATTTAAATGTACTGCTTTCTTCATTTTTTAAAATCATTTTTTATTTATTTTCTAAAAAAAATGTGTTGTTCTACAAACCTGTGCCACATTACAAAATACAAGAAAGCATATTTTGAGTGACAGGCTTTAGGTCCAGATGTGATACAGATGTGGACTTCAGCAGTTAATGTGTAACCAAATCGGGTCCACGTACACTGAGAAATGAAGCTCATGATGGTGCTATTTTCCTTCACTTGCTTGTTGTTTGTTTAATTGTTCTATTTTTGTGTTTTATCTTTAAGCTTCTGCGGAGGTGAAAGACGTATTTGCCAGAGCCAGGAATGGAGATTATAGACTTCTGAAGATTGTGATCAAAGATGGTAAGAAGACACTATAAGCAATTGTTTTTTTTTTTGCGAATTATTATTTGCTGGGATTACAACATGTATTGCACAACATTGCAAGAAGGTCTGACTCATGAGTCATAAGTTATTTACTTTATTTATGCCACATGTGAATGCTGAGATTCAGTCGGGCACTCATTTGAAATGTCTGATCCTCCACACTTTATTCTGGACAATAAAACATTTAGTAATGTGTAATAAGGCTCGTTTTTCTTTTAGTTTCCTGTATTTATTCATGTGTGCATGGCAGATGCCCGAGGTGTGACATGCGACGTGTTGTGCTAATGCTGTTTGCTCGGCTAGAAATGAAACAAAACGACACAAAGTTTGTTTTGATGAACTGATCATATAGATTGTGTCCATACTAGTATGGTACTGACCACTATGTACTCAAAGACCTCTTAATATGTACTGATTTCTTCATAGTTTTGTTTAAAGGCACTGAAAAGCATATGTGTCGTTACTATGCAATTTTATTCAAATTGTTCATGGCAGAGGAGTCTCAAGAACAGCAGCTCACCTTTGAAATAAGCCAGTTTTTATTTTCATAATAATTAAGTAAAGAGCTATCATGAATATGCATTGCCTTGTGGGTCTGAATGTCATCCTGATGAAATCAACACTCTATTTATTTATTTTTTTAAATGCTTTACAGAACAGCTGGCGCTCGGTGACACCAAGCGAGCATCTCAGACCTGGGAGCAAGACTATAATTCCTTAGTTCTCCCTCTTCTTGATAAGGATCTACCATGCTATGTTTTATACAGACTGGACTCTACTAACAGTCAAGGACACGAGTGGATTTTCATCGCCTGGTCCCCAGACCACTCTCCTGTAAGATATTTACGTTTATATCGTGATAAATTTATATTTATAGTGTGATAGATGGATAGAGAAATAAAGTGAGCTGGATGCTACTCTCTTGACTCATTTACGTTCAAGGTTATTTAATTTTTGTTGTTATGTAGGGCAGATTGAAGTGACTGGTTTAGCTAGCAAATCTATCTGTTCAGTGAAGCAGAAATACCTTTGAACAGGGAATCCATGCCACAGTAGAAGTGCAACAGGTTAGGGCTTGTCAGCAAAATCCAGGGTGTGGCTAGATGTTTCTGAAACATGTCTACAGGTCTGAGTTCAGTTGTGGTGTTTGATTTAAAAATCCTACATGTCGATCAATGTACTGAGCAAACAAAGGACGCTATATTACACATATTACATATAACAGGCTTCCATTATTGTTGTCTCAGTACTTTAATAATGCTGTCTGGTTTCCTGATCCTTGCTTGCAGCCATGTAGTCTCATAATGGGTACAACTGGCTATTTATGCAGCAAGTTGTGTCGCAAGTTCTTGTGTGTGTCTGTGAAGAAGTTTCAGTTCTTTATCAGCCACATACTGTTCTTTTATCCTAACCAAAGACCCGTTTTTTTTATTCACTTTTCACATTGACTGTATTTAATGCAGAATATATAGAACATTGTTTTTCAACCACTGTGCCGCGGTACACTAGTGTGCCGTGAGAGATCGTCAGGTGTGCCGTGGAAATGATTCCGTGGAAATGATTAGAATTCACCTAATTGGTCTAAAACATTTTTTGAAAACTAATACGTCTGCGAATAAGATCATAAAATACTTTTTCTTTGTGTTTATTTGATTCCTGTTCAAGACACTTTGATAAGAATGGCTGTATATTGTTAATATAGGCTACAGAGTTTCATTTTTTTACAGTTTCGATTGTTGGTGTGCCTTGTGATTTTTTTTTTATTTAAAAATGTACCTTGGCTCAAAAAAGGTTGAAAAACACTGATATAGAATAAGAAAAGGATATTACATCTCATACATCTAAATGTATAACAGAATATTGATATAAGGACACATTATGTGATGGTCGTTCTAAGGTTTTCTAATTTGAAATGCATTAGTGAGATTGTGTAGCTGAAGTCAAATAGCATGGATTAAAATTCATATTTACATTCGGTCAATGGTTAACTTTGATTTCGTCATTTGTCCCAACAGGTGAGACATAAAATGCTTTATGCTGCTACCAGGGCTACAGTAAAGAAGGAGTTTGGAGGTGGACATATTAAAGATGAAATATTTGGTACTGTTAAGGTATGTATATTATAGAAGGAAAGCAATATTTACTGTATACGCTAAGGCTTCTTTGTGATAAAGTGAGCCAAAAAAAAAAAAAGTGTTGATTTGACATGTCTTTCTTTAAAGCTAAAGTATAGGAAGGAGCATCCACTCCTAAATCTGTAGATGGAGGTTAGAGATGCACTGAAGTCTAGTAAACACTAGAAAGCTGTCTGAATCTATAAATCCTTTATTTTTTGTGAACACACCATGTATAACACAACATGCTATATAGAACATCAGAACTATTAAAGAAGAAAAAGAGAACTTTATCAGCAACATTTATTAGTGTTCATAAATCCCTAATTCATATTTAAATAACTTTTCATTTGAAATCAATCACCTGAAAACTCCGAACTTTTATGTTCTTTCTCAGGATGACGTTTCTCTGAGCGGTTACAAGAAGTACCTCATGTCCCAGGCTGCACCTCTTCCACTTTCTGCTGCTGAGGAGGAACTGCGACAGATTAAGCTCAGAGAGGTACACACAACTCATTTCGGTCAACAACAACATTTACAACTCGCCATGCAAAAAATCTTGCACCACCTCATTTCTTCATTTTAAATAAACTCAGAAGATTTAGATTAAATGAAATAAATATTTTATGTTTTACTGTGACAGGCTGCAGTGTGCCTAAAGATATAATTTGTAAATTGGTTGTTTTTGTAGGCGGCACGGTGGCCTAGTGGTTATCACTGTCGCCTTGCACCTCCAGGTTTCGGGTCCGATTCCTGCCTCGGGTCTGTGTGCATGGAGTTTGCATGTTCTCCCCGCGCTTGGTGGGTTTCCTCCCACAATCCAAAGACATGCAGATTAAGCTAATTGCCATTCCTAAATTGCCAATAGTGTATGAATGAGTGTGTGTATGTGTACCCCGCCTCCATGCGATCTTGTATACAGGATAAAGCAGTGGATTACAAAGAATTAGTGCCATCAGTGCTAAATATGACTATGAAATGAACCTGTACGTCACTACCTGTGACTTAGTGGTTACTGCTCTGAGCTGATTGTGATTTAAAATTCATTGCCATTGTTAGACCTTTTAAGCAAAACCCTTAACCTTAAATGTAAAGGAAGAGCATATGCCTTGTGAATATGTGTAATGTCATTAGTTGAAGTGAGAGGTTAAAAAATGGTTGGACACTTTTAGAAGCTAATGAGTAAACACATTGAGTCGAGTAAGAACTTCCCTTTTACCATGTTTCCTGCAAAGCTGAGAGTTTTTTTTAAGAGTATGTAATGTCGATAAGCTTTATTATTCTTTGGCTCTGTGCATCATTGTCCCATGCAATTTTTAAAGAGTAGTTTGTCGTGCACTCTGCAGTAACTGCTGAGCTCCTCGTTTTCATTGGGAATAGCGTGTCATGAGGGCATACCCTTATAAGGAAATGTGCTGAAAAAAGCTGGACCATGTCTCACTTCTGACGATAACCAAACAGAGAAGGAGAAATTGCAAACAGGAAGTGACTAAGAGAAGCTAGCAGTACTGCACTGGTCTTATGAGGTCTAGAAGATTTTCACAGTGTATCTGAAAGCACATTTTTTATAAGAAAAAAAAGAAAACAGATAAAAAAAAAGGCTTATTGTTGAATCTAGTTTAATGAATTATTATTAGAAAAAGCTAAATAAGACATTATTCATACAAACATTATTCAGAGCATTATTTCTATATCCTTTATTCAGTTGCATTTAGGAAATGATGAAAAAATGCTACTTATGCATCCTTTATCATATTAATGCATGTAGAAAATATTAAAAGATCAGTATGTGTATATATAAATCAGCACATACAGTATATTTCATTTGTGCTGAATCTGTCTGTGTGCAGGTGCAGACTGACATCAGCGTGGACACCAAGCAGCAGACACTGCAGGGTGTGGCTTTCCCCTTGCATGGGGAAGCCATGCAGGCTTTGCAGAAATTCAAGGACAAGACGTTCAACTACGTTCAGCTGGTAAGCATCAGTAGTGACCCTGGTTTAGGTACAGTACAGTATATTCTCCAGATATTCCAAAAGAGTGTTGCTGTGCATACAGTATTGGTTTGAAAACGCAGTCAGTGTCTCGAGCATGACTGCAACGCTGTTGCTTCTGATTTCGATGTGGAAGACACTAAATGAAACAAAATTGAAGTATATTGCATTGATCTGTAGTCTTTGTGTAGCCTGCATGGGCACTAGAGCTGTGAACTGTAGGCAGACTATCAATTCGATTTAATTC
The DNA here is from genome assembly GCA_030014305.1 of Clarias laeviceps. Taxonomy (NCBI): domain Eukaryota; kingdom Metazoa; phylum Chordata; class Actinopteri; order Siluriformes; family Clariidae; genus Clarias; species Clarias laeviceps. Next base: position 21,274,714 of record JAQMYJ010000012.1, read on the forward strand.
GATATTTGCTCATTCGGATTCTTTTTCATTCAGTTGCACTATTGTTTACTGCGTGATTTGTCTCAAGCAGCTATGCTTATTACAGATTAACAAATACCACATTAAGAAAATGTAACATTTATTTATCTTCAGATTTGAAATCTTATCATGTTTAGGGATGTTCAAGTCAGTCCGGGACTTTCGATTGTGCAGAATAACAGAGCACAGTTATGAAAGGTAAAAGTACTGTACCTTCTGTATATAATCCCTTGCTCCTTTAATGCACTTATTCCAGAATTTCACTAGTGTTAGGACACCATCAAGGTAGAACGTTCAGTTTGAGTACACCAGAGCCATGATCAGACTGCCTGGAACGAGTCTTTTGACTTTCATTTACATATAAAACATGCGAAGGTGTAACCACAAAATGTTAGTGGTCTGTAATTTTTAAAACCAGGAAGGTGAGTGGAATAGGGACACAAGTCCATAATGGGTTGAAATCATAAAATATGAAGATTCATAGCAATGTTATTCAAAGACACTGACAGTCAAAAGGCTGAAAAGGTTTACGTCTCTATATCGTTTGTCACCAGAAAATTAATTTTGACAAGGAGCTCATCATGCTCTCGAACACTGAGCTGACAGAACTGAAAGATTTACCCAAGAGGATTCCTAAAGATGCTGCACGCTACCACTTCTTCCTCTACAAACACACACATGAGGGAGACCGCCTGGAGTCTATAGGTAAATGTCTGCATCCATGTTCTGGATGTATTTTTAATGTAACTCTGCTATAAACAAAATGTGCTGAATGAGAATAGTGTTGTAGGTAAAGCCGAGTCAAAAGCCAGGAAAACGTTTATATATAACTTTAAGTAAGTTTTTTTTACTGGACTTTCTAAGCTGGGCCTAGGCTTTCTGCAAAGGCCACGATTGGCAAATAAGAAGTCAGTTGACCAAACACAACTTTTTATGTAATGTGTATGTAAGGCTATGAGACGGGTGTAAAGATGGACAATAGTGATATTGATTATTTTAATTTCTTATTATATTCAATGTTAAATGTCCACAATTGCTTTAAAACAGCCAGTGTGTTGGTGTCTTTCAGTGAAAGTGAAATGCAATACATTTTTCTCCCTTTTCACTTTTTAAGATGATCACACATTGAAATCTCCGTAACATTTTGTCTGTTACAGTGTTTATTTACTCGATGCCTGGCTACAGCTGCAGTATCAAAGAGAGGATGCTTTATTCCAGCTGTAAGAATCCTCTCATAGACTTGGTGGAGAACAAACTGCAAATGGAAGTAGAGAAAAAGGTACAATAACTTAAATAATACTATTGTGGTTGATCAGTAATGTTTACTTTTTTTCTTTTGTACGGAACCCCTAAATGGACATGAGTCTCAAAAAAAAAAAAAGTGACTCCTATACATATCAGTTTTTCTTAAATTGCTAGTCAAGCAGTTACAGTGGCCAAATATCCTCATCATTAGCAGCAATCTTTAAATACTTTTTTTTTCTTTAAAAACTAATTTTTTTTTTAGAATTTATTTAAACAACAAAGAACTAATTTCTTTAATTTTTAGAAAATTTTAATTACATTATTTTAATATACGTATATTATATATTTATACGTATATTATAGAGATTCAGCTTTCCTGAGAGCCAGTTATCATCCCAACTGTGGCCATGTTTATTTCAACACTGCTTAGTATCACTGATCTACACATTATGTACCCGGAAGTTTCGACGATACAGAAGTTCCAGAATGACTTCTGCATTGGGGTTTAAAACGCAAGCTGTACTTCTGTTTCAGCATTGTATAGCAGGCTTGGACTTTTTGAACACATTTTAATATTTTTTTAACACCAACCACTGAATAAACATGCAAAAATAATTAGATCTATGAGGTATTTAATAATAGTCTAGCTTTACAGGGGTCGTGGCCAGATTAGGTGAGACAAACTGTTTCTGGCCCAAAACTCACAGTGACTTGCCAATAAATGTCTACATTCATATTACAAGCCATATTAGTCAATTCAGATTTTCCTGACTCTAGGCCATCAGGCTATTGATTTTTGAGGAGCCCTGATTTAAGACCTACGCTAGATTTAATAATTAATAAATGTTTATTGAATGAGTATATAAACTGTCCCAATTCAAGTCCAGAACTAGGAAATGATCTAGGACTGAAGAAGGATTGATTATACTCATATTATAGAGATAACCAAGCATAAACTACCGCTCAAAAGTTTGGGATCACTTGCAAATTTCTTTGTTTTTGTTTACTGATTTATTTTCTACATTCTACAACAATACTGGGGATTTCAAAACTATAAAAGAACATACGGAATTAGGGAATTATGTAAAAACGACAACAGTCAGTTGTTATTATAAGACACAGAGGTCAGCCTTAGAATATTTTTTGCAAGAATGGTTTTGTTAAGTGCATTTGCAAAAACCCATCAAGCACCATGATGAAACTGGCTCACATGAAGACCTTCCCAGGAGGGCGAGACCAAAACTTATCCCTGTTGCAGAGGAGAAGTTCATTTAGAGTTACCAGCCTCAGAAATCACCAATTAACAGCACCTCATATTAGAGCCGTTATGAAGTCTTTACAGATCATAAGTAACAGACACATCTCACAATTAACTTTTCAAATGAGATTACTGCATATTTTGGACACCTTCAGCATTGTTTCACAGTGTAGAAATAAATAAAAATCAGGAACGACCATGGAGTTAGAAGGTGATCCCAAACTTTCGAGAGGTAGTGTATGAGATTCATATATGAGATTCTTAAAACCAATAATGCAGAAGGCAGGATTTGTTAACAAACCTGACTGCAGTTGACTATACTGCAAAATATTCAACATTAATGACAATCCATTTAAAACGTGTTTTAGACTGGCAGAAAGATTTAAACATTTGAATAAATACTGTGCTAAAAACATGATGTTTTCTGTCCCGCCTCCTGCTCTAGGATTCTACCTAATCATAGACATGGCTAGTACATTTTTTTTCTCCTCCTGATTTACCTTTAGGAGCTCAGTATTTCTTCAGTGCTTTTTTTTTCTTTTTTTAACAAAAAAAACACCCCCACTTTTTTTTGCCCACATTTTCCTATTTTAATCGTATCTCATTCTCTCAATTGCAGCTGGAAATCGATAACGGGGAGGAACTGACAGCTGACTTCCTGTATGAAGAGGTGCACCCCAAACAGCATGCGCACAAACAGGCGTTCGCTAAACCCAAAGGTCCTGCTGGAAGGAGAGGCGATCGCAGGATCACTCGACACCCTGGAGACGGCGAGGAGGCTGATGATTAAACTCGCATCTGACCACATTCCCTCTTTTTTTTCCCTCTCCTTGTACTCCAGTGGAACATTCCAGGAAATGGAGGCCCTTTTGAAACAAAGCTATCTACCTTTAAAACAAAAACAAAAAAGCATATGTTTATTTTGTCCCCAAATCAATGCAAAGACAGCAGCCTCATATTGAACTATGCACGCATTGGAACTTGTTACGTAAATAGACCTCTGTAGCTAACTAAAATTGATTGAAAATGAATGATGCGAACAAAGTGTTCATTAATGCCAGGAGTACACAATCAAATCTTACTAAGTGTAGTATAATACAACACGCATATGACACTGGCATCATTGTAGTCAGACAGATTTACATGTGTAGAAACACCAGCATGAATGTTGGTATGACATAATCCATGATAGGAAGGTGACATTTATGGCGGTAGAATGTACCATTTTATGAATTACAAATCTCATGTATTAGTATTGTGCAATGGTCAGCGAGTGCAGTAAGAATTGTTACGGTTACTACTTTAGCATGAGCATGTAAGCTCTGAAATGTGAACAGGAACAAAAAGACCTCCATGAAACCCATTTTCTTCCTTTTTTAAAAAAAAAAAAGAAAATCCAACTATGTGTAAAAAATTTTGTATTTTTACATGAGGCCTAAGTTATATAGATGTATTCAACACAACAAAACACTGTATCTCACATTTATGAACTCTGGTCACAGATATATTAACATTAGACATTGCTTTTTATATTACAATAAACGTATCATTTTTTTTTTATATAACTGACTGTCACGTGCTCATGTTAATGTTTGCCAAGAAAAGTATTTTTTTTTTCTCTATGCAAGTGATTAGAAGCAGCAGTTGCATAGAAGTTGGCCCTGTTGAGATCTGGAGTCCAAGTTAGATTGGCAAAAAAAAAATAAAACAAAAAGCAGCCAGTTAACCCGAAGTACGTCCTGGATGTACGTCCTGACCCACTGGGTAGAAAGTGAAGCTGCATATAAGCTTCATGTGAAACTTTACACTGTACGCGGATAGATGAGGTGAAAAGACAAACGGACAAGATGAATTGGCTTCAGAATTTTTATTCAATGAATTACTTGAAATAACTATTTACAAAAATCACTTGTTATAGTTTTTCACTCATTTAATTGCTACTATTACTGAAGCACAAACCAGATAAACCACTGTTGAACATCTGCACGAGCCAACAACCATGTAAATGGAATTATATAGTTAAATGTCTCATGTCTGGTGGTCTTGAGAGTGCTTTTCTCTGTAATGTTTTTTTAATTAATAAAAAATATTTAAAACCCATATGACTCCTTTAATTTAATAACAGTAATCCACACTGACTCCTTTGAACTATTTAAATATGGTAATAAAACTAAATAACTGAAAGAACAAATATTTTTGTCACATTTTAGATTTTATAGAAAATTATAGAGGTCAGTCTCTCGTTGGTCTGCTTGTAGGGTCTGCGTGATTAAGATTTATGATCCCTCCAGCTCAGCAAGCACCTAAAGGATGAAACCACAACACAGAAATATACAACAAATTAAAGAGAAAAAGTCTTTTCAGTTAAGTTAATTCATATACAGGCACTGTACTGTACCAAGAAACATTATGCAAATCATGCTGTTATGGTTATAATGCATTTTTTGTCTTGTCAAAGCTTGTACATTTAATATAGATTTGTAGCACTTATTAAAGCGGTGCTTTGCCCTAAAGCATTTTATTATTATTATTAGCACACTTTAGCATTTGACACAATGACACTGTGCACAGCTGGATTCGCTGATGGAAATTATATTACGGCTCCAAATGATGAATACGTCTTAATAAAAGGCACTCTGATGTGTTTGCTCAGGGGCATAATAGCTGATCTCTTACAGGTTCAGTAATAGTTACAGTATGTGGAAACATGATTGCTTTAGTGACATTATTTGGGAGGATTATAACAGTGCTTCCAAAAAAAGTTAGAAACATATTAGAGATTTTAGGTATAGAAACCTGACATAAAGCTTTTGGTCAAAATAGTTACCAACACGTACATAAGCTATAAAGAAATATGGCAACTGGAATAACTGTCGTCGCTACAGATGCCTGGTTTCCCCTGATAACCCCCTGCTACATGGCCTGCATTTGCATACCAGAACATGCCAGGCTCTTGATCCAGCAACGTGCTTGTCAAATGTTTAACAGTAAACCCTATGAGGTTTTCAGCTCACTGTTGTTACTATTACAAGACACACCTCCTTCATCAAAGGTCTCCTGTTTTTCCTTTCACTCAGGCACTGGCTGGCTAAATTGTATATCCTTTCCACAGACTCTAAATCCCAATCCAGCATTTTCTTATCTATAAACTCCTCCAGTGTCATCTCCTCATCCTCTATCTCATCCTTCATCTCCATCTGAGAAAGAAAAAAAAATGACAGTACAGAAATACTTGCTTCAACCAGACTCATGATGAGCGTGATTACGTGATTATGACAATGACATTTATGACTGACCAGAAGTTTTGGATCCCGGTTTTCATCAACAGGGGGAAGTCCAGAAACAATTTCCAAGAGCACCTGCAAGAACAAGCGTGTCATACAGTATATACACTGTGGCCTATATATGGTTCATTTATCGCCTCTCTAACTTGTCTTCATTTTGTGTCTTGACTATATGTTTTACAAGTGATCTCTATCTCCAGCACTTCTGTAATTACTATATTACCTTTTCATATTGTTATTCTAAAGTTTATAATGTCCAGGTTCCCATTTATGAAGAATTTAGCATCAACGTACCACTCCAAAGCTGAAGACATCAGATTTTGGGGTGATTTCTCCTCTCAGTGCCTCTGGTGCCATGTAAGCCGTCGTACCGACAATCCTCTCAGTAATCACTGTTGTACACGAGTGCTTAGATGATGCCCTCGTTAAACCAAAATCAGAAATCTTGGGGACGAAGGATTCATCCAACAAGATGTTCCCACTGGGAAGTAAAACACATTTTGGACATTTCTTTTGTTTAAATACAATCATTGCTATTTAATTTTGCTCGAATCTAGTAAGGCTGTATTTACAGTTTTGCTAAGGGACTGAAGTCGTCTACATCAAGAGTTTGGTATGTGTGACCTGGGTGAGGTGTTTGTAACCAACAAAACCTAGTTACAGTCCACATCACATATGAACAAAATTCAAGAGTCCAAAAACTCGATTAAACGTTTAATCTGTGAACGTATACAATGAGAGCACTGCAGAAAGTTGACTGTTCCTGGTGCTGTGCAAGGCTAAAACATTTCTCTGTGTTTAGGTATGTATACCTGCAGGTTCGGGAATGGACAAATCAGCCCATTCCCAAACCTTAGACAATCTGGTGCTCTACAAAACAGGTGATGTCTTTTGAATGCTGCATTACAGGGCACTGCGACACACACAGGGGAACATGCTATCTGTCCTGTCCTGCATACACAAGCTCAGGGACACCCATTATTGTCTCAAATCTGATTGACAGAATAACACTATCCCTCCCACCAAGAGACCACAGCCAATTTTGCTCTTATGATTTCACTTCTATTTGATCTCCTGATTCCTAATGGTACAGTAAATGATTTTCTGTTGCACCACTCAGGACCAAACACAGCAGCTCACAGCTAGCCATCACCTTGCTGACTTCTTGGTAAGGACGCAAACATGTGCTACCTCAGATGTCAAAAACAAAAAAGATAATGACCTACTGTATCACAATGAATTAGTTTGTTAAGCGTATTAATATCCTCATATGAGAATAGTTATTATCTTTTTTGTTTTTGACATCTGAGGTAACACTATTTATCATGTCTTGAATGTTGGTTATAGGACTTAATAAACATTAATAAAATCAAAGCAACATACATATTATTTTCTAAGTGTAAACACGATTTAAACCCTCACAATGAAATCCATATTTGTTAAATAAACATGAGACGTCCAAAAAAAAAAAGTATACATACATTTATCAGGCATAACATTAAAACCACCTAGGTTTTCGGTTGTCCTACTGCTGCCAGGGCAGCTCTGGCCCCTTGGGATGTGCTGTGGTGCCTGGCACCAGGATGTTGGCAGTGGATCTTTTGGGTGCTGTGGGTTACGGGGTGGGACCTCTTCAGATTGAACTTCCCATGGATGCTCGATCAGATTATGATCTGGGGAATTTTTAAGTCCTTGGTCTCTTGCCTGCTGCGCCTCATGTTCAGCCAGCTATAGAGCACTGGGTATTTTGGTGCTTTTCCATCATAGCCAGCATTGCCTTTTTTTTCTGTGATTTGTGCTACATTGGATTTTCAGTGAGATCAGGCTGGCCATGTGTGAGCCTTGGGTGCCTATGATCCAGTCACCAGTTTGCTGGTGTGTAGTTAGTGATCAATGTTGTTCATTTCACCTTGCCACGGTGTTAATGTTACGGCTGCTCAGTGTAAGTAATTATTTATATAACTATAAAAAAATATATTATCGACATCCTAAGATATGGAGTCCAGAGTTGATCAGCATGATTCTAATGGTACAGATATAAGACTTGCAGTAAGTTCAGTACCTTTTCACATCTCGATGTATGTGGTTGTGGTGGTGAAGATATTCGAGGCCTCTGGCTGTTCCAACTGCTATAGCGCACCTCAGCTGCCAGGACAAAGGACTGCTTCCGTCCTGCACAGGGATTATTCAATAATAATGAACAAGTAGGATAGAACTTATGGATCATCATTTATAAAAATTTAAAAATTAATTAAAAAAAGGAATGAATGGGGGTTCAAACCATTTAAATCTGAAAACTGCTTAAAATTCAAACAATTTGTTGCTGGTAAAAATAATGAAAGACTTACCAAACAGGCTAGTCGATCCAATAATGAACCATTAGACATGTAAACATAGACTAAACATGGATAATGTCCATCACTGGAATAACCAACCATATTCACCAGATTCACATGTTTTAATCTAAAAAAAAAACAAAAAAACAATAAAGATGAAGTATGCAGTTAGCAAACCTACTATCTAAATATTACTTTATAACTGTTAGACTTCTTATGATGGAGTTCAGTGGCAGTGAGGCAGATGGCAAAAGACAGACTGAGGGGTAGGGATGATGAGTGCTTAGTGTTTTCTCACCTCTTCAGTGTTTGAATCTCTTGATGGAACTGCGACTTGAGCTCCTCAGGAGACAGGTCATCTACCTTTATGTAAATGAATGAAAATATTGACCGCATTACACACTAGTTCATCTACTGTATGTGATGCTTTTTTTTTACCAGTACACTGGAAGGTACAGTATGTGCACTTGACTGTATGTGTCACTTAAATACTTACTAAATTCAGTTTCTTTACTGCCACAGGCTTGATATTGTGCCGACCCTTGAACACGATTCCAAAGCCACCCTCCCCCAGTCTGTTGCCTCCCATTGAAGTTGGCCGTTCATCCCAGTTCCCTGTGATTTGTGTCAGCTCACGATAAGTAAAGCTGTAGAAACCTGGATTTAGGAAAGCAAAGATAATGCTAGATCTTATTGCAGATTCTGTTGTCTAATTGAAATTATTAGTAAAGTCTTAGTGTATTTTGCTTATGTGTTTTCATTTGTAAAAAGGTTTTTGGGTGGTGTTTATCTCTGGGGCAGGTTTAGCAGTTTAGGGCCAAATTCTGATCTAGTAATGTGAATTGGTAACTTATATTAAAATACACCAGTATTTACACAGGGGGAAACTGTAAATACTGTAGGGAACAGTAAGGAATTTTGATAAACATATTCATCTATGAAAATAACTGTAAAGGCGTCAGTATTTTGGCTTGGGACTGGTGCGCACTGATGTGTATATCATACTGTAATTCCAACATGACCTGAACACATGTGGACACATACCTTCTTCACCAGGCTCTTGACTCTCTTCCGCTCCTGTGGTGCTGTCAGGCAACATGCAAGGCGATTCTTCTTCTAGCTGTGCTTGATTCAATTTTACTTCACAAACCCGAGTCTGCTCCTGGTGATATCGAGTGGGTGGATCCTCGACTGATCTCCAATATGTTTCAACAGGTGCTGCAGTTATGTCTAATTCAGAGGCATTTCAATAGAATCCACAATTAAAAGGTCTACCACTTCTTTGTGTTACAAATATATACTGTATATATCTTAAATATCATATAACATAAATATCTTTGTGCTGTAGTTGAACAGGGTTTAAGAGTAAACAATAACCTCTAATGGACCATGAAAAGCGTGGGAAACTATAAAAGGCATGGATCAAATTGCATTGTTTACAATGTTCGATATCTACCACATTATTAAATCAAAAGTCATATATCTACACAAAACACTAAAATGTAGAACATTTCTGAGCTTATCTTCAATGACACAAATGATTTGGTTGGACCTTAACCTCCCATAAAGATTTTTACTATTATAATCACACTTAATGGAGGTATTCGGTATAATTGTGTATTTCCTGGAATTAAGAAAATTGGAGCATCAAAAAGAGAAACAGTGTCCCTGCTCTCTTAATGATAGGCCCCACCAAACAAACCTACAAATAAGAACCAAATTAAATTGTTCTTGATATCAACACACTGTTCATTTAGGAACAAATCCATTCACCTGGCAGTAGTACTCTGGCAGGTGCGAACAGCTTGTGACTGATAAGAATTTCTACCAGTTCCCCAACAGTGCAGTTTGTGGTTCCCCAATCATATAACAACTCCACTGTTGGACTTTTACCTTGCGCCACCAACCTCTCAAATCTCCTGCAAACAGACGCCAAAGAAAAGAGAGCTATTATACAAAATTATATACATATAAATATATATTTCCATTTTTGTATTGGCTGGTGCTTAATTTTAAACAACCGAAATAGATTTCCCCTCTGTCGCGACCTCATATAGCAGGAGACACTCGACTGGCTTAATGTTCAACTCCAACCAGTTCTGCTAAGAACCATTTAAAAGTCTCATCAACGTGTACTTGAAATCTTCTGTAACTGTCAAATCGGTTTTATACCTCGCACCTCCCAGGTCAGGGGTTCAATTCCCACCTCGGGTCTGTGTCCGTGGAGTTTGCATGTTCACCCTGTACTTAGTGGGTTTCCTCCCACAGTCGAAATACATGCAGATTAGGCTAACTGGCGTACCCAAATTTCCTGTTCAGAGTGATTGAGATGATTGGTATGTGAGATGGATTGGCACCCTGTCCAGGGTGTACTGTGCCTCATGCCCCAAACCTCCTGGGATAGGCTCCAGGCCCCCTGTGACATTGTATACAGAAGGTAAATGAATGAATGTTGTTTTGTACTGGTTTTCAGCATTCATCCTTGTTGAAGCTGGATATCAGATCGGATAACGAGTATCCGTCAGCGGTGATAGCAAGACAACCAGCAACCCCTTGGCAACAACGAGAACTTGTTTATGCTGCACAATAGCAACAAACCATCAACCACAGAGAATGTGGGTTTTACTTGGTTTCTTGTTCTTTGAAGCTTTGCGTGTTCGGTTCACACTGAGAGTGATACTGATAGATATTAACCACCTTCTAATTAACACTTCCTGACAACTCTGATGTTCTGCAGAATACACAAGGATGTTCAGTGATGACCCCATTGTTATAAACAAATCTTATTACTGTATATAAAATATCATTCTGTTGCCATGTTTGAGTAGCTGATAGAAACGTTTCCATGGTGAATCGATTCCCAAAACGACACCTCATGTATCGAATCAGCAGTTCGAAGGAAGTCTCAGAAACAAACCGCTTTAGTTTCAATATAACTGTACCTGACGTGTAGCTGGGTGTATCTCGGCTCCCCTGTGTCTTTCTTTATGTCTACTAGGACAATTTTCCACGCGTCCTGCGGGTCCAGAAAGTCGGAGAGTTGACGCAGAGTGGAGTGTCTGAGCTTCCGCACCAGCGTCTCTGCAGTGACACTGGATGAGCCCATCATCATCCTCACTCACACGCCAACCCGCTATACGCTAACAGCACGCTAAAGAATCCCCCTTCTGTCGTTTTAAAACCAAAACTCCGCTTTTAACAGCACTGGTAAAATGGTGTATCAGTTAAAATGGCAGCAATGAGTTTTCCCCCCGTTTTCTTCTGTTTTGTTTCGTGTGCTTGTGGGTTTTCCCATATTGACTAACTTCCTCTGTTGTAGGTCATTTCCCCTGTAGGTGTAACTTTATTTGCTGAGAGCTGCCTTTCAAGCAGAAATAACTCTCCGCATTATCTAGTACAACATTAGCATTAAACCACTCCATAATTCGTCATTTCTTCACATGAATTAAAATACAAACGTGTAAACTCCGTAAAATATAGTCATAGACTACAGTTTTTCATGAGAAATCTGCAGTGCATTTCAGTACAGAGTTTAATGCTGCCCTCCAGTGGTGGGATTCTGAAATACATTTGGAGGCGAGACAGCGTCATAAACGCCTTAAATAGTTACAATAACAAATTTTAGGAAATTATAAAATGTAATAAATCGAAAAAAATCCAGTATCACTGATAGTAACATAATAAACAATACATAAAGACAAAAAAAATACATATATATATATATATATATATATATATATATATATATATATAGTTCTGGGAAAAAAATAAGAGACCACTGCAAGTTACTCCAGAAACCTTATGTAAACTTATGTAAACTATTATGTCATGAAGAGGAAGATGGACTGTTTGCTTTTTGCATAAAGTTTTGGTATAGAGTTACCCAACAGCAATGTGAAAAGCTACATGTCAAAACGCATGAAAGCTGTAAATTGCAAATCAGTGTGATTTCTTAATGTTAATTAACCCAAGCATTAACACAATTTGTTTACAAATGATTTGCATTATGTTATATTTGAGTTATTAAAGCTCTGCACATAATGCATATATATACAGTATATATATTCATGGCATTGACCAGCTCCTCACGTGTAGTTCTGGGCTGATTCTTCACCATTCTTAGGATCATTGATACCCCACGAGGAGAGATCTACCATGGGGCCCCAGTCATCACCAGGCACCCTATTGACATGTTTAAACAGCGTATGGCCTTGGGAACGAAAGGATTTTCTGAATCTGTCAAGACAGCAGCTCTGTGATAGACACCTGCACTGAACATACAGATGGTGATTGGTGTTGGAATACAGTATAGGGAAGGGTGAAAGGTGTAGGATGTAAATAAATAAGATGCCAAGAGCCCCTGAGTAACTGGGGGACCCTAAAAATACTATGGCAGGTGAAAAGTCTTGGCATGGTTATGTGAGCCTAGTATCTCTAGTAGTGTTCCTCAATACAATAACCCGCACTGTTACTGTAACTACACTTTTTTTTTTAAAGATATGTTGTTATATAAATTAGGTCATCGTCCAAATATCCTCCTTTATCACATTCTAGCATCTTCACCAGATATGTTGGTGCTAAATTTTTTATTTTAATTTTAACGTTTTTTGTAGTTGTTTCTTGCTTTTCACTTACAAACTTGAAGCTTCAGTTCCCTCCATACATTTAGTATGTAAAGTATCTTGTGAGAACAAATGATTATCTTGTGTGCATTAGTTATTAGGTTCTGAGAACAAGTTATTTATCTTGGATATATAAGATATGAAGCACACCACCTAACCTTTATGGCCTTTAGGCCTATATGTTTTAAATATACCTTGGAAAACAATAAAGTGCATGTGCAAAATGCAACTTTCCCCTGTCAAATGATTTTCATGCAAAATCCTAGCATGCTAAAATACTTTAACACATTTCTGTACTATGACATGATATTTGTAAATTACCACAAATGGTTGATTTGACATGTTTATGCCACAAAACATTGTGATTGTTGAGAGAACTTTTTTTGCTGGGTGAATATCAGGAAACATATTCTGTTGGTTACTGACAAAACGGTTTGTTTTATTGGAACAGGGTAAAGGCAAACACTTAATATTGACTATGTATCTTAACCTGCATATTAATGAATTACATCTTATTTTCTTGCAAGAGATTTTTTTTAAATAAAGTGTCCTCTAAGTGAAGTGACAGAACAAACATTATATGGCAAAAATGAGTCCCAATTCACCCAATCACTCTCTCTCCCTTTGTGTCTCTCTCTCTCTTTCTCACTCTCTCTCTCTCTTGCGCTTGCTGTCTTTTCCATTAAATGTTTTTTCACTTAGTTTCAGTAATTGCTCTATGATCAGACAGATCTGATCAGGTCTGTGTCTGAATTTCATTAGTGTGTTATTAGATTTCAAAGTGGAACATCGTGCTCCTTATGAAATACTGACATCATGACATCTAGCTCACTTAGAACAGGCATCAAAGCACTGGATAGGAGTTGATAGATAAATCTCCTTCGATATAAAGAGTGTAGACAGAGAGAGTGAAATAATAAATGATTTTTCTAGAACACATATGGAGTAAGCAATCATTTCCCATGTGATATGTTTGGCCTTCTGCAGTCTTGACTCAGAGTTAGAGATTGTGCTATGTGTCTAAGATTTGTTCCACATGCTAGTTTTGAGTGGCCAGTGCATGACAGAGATAAAACTGCATTGTTTGTAGGCAAAAAAAAAACAAAACACTTGGAATTAGCTGGTTTGGTATAGTATAATGATTTAGTATAGCACTGTGGTTGTGTCTAAGTTACAGAGAGTGATCAGAGGAGTGACACCTGCACAGCCTTACAATATAAGGACCTCTTTCTCTTCACAGACTGCAACTGAAATTAAAACAGTACACCTTGATATTGATATATTCCTGTTCAGTAAATGATTGGCTTAAATTCTCTGTAATTATACAATCCATCCATCTATACAGGAACATCTGTAATCTAACTAGGGACCGTAGAGACCAATAGTAACCATTGTATTTATTCCCATTTTTACAACCGTTGCAGGACCTCTGGTCAACATTCACATGCCCATTCACACACTATGGGCAATTTGGGAATGCCAATTAGGCTAATCTGCATATCTTTGGACTGTGAGAAGAAACCAGAGTACCTGGAGGAAACCCACCAAGCATATTCAGAACATGCAAACTCCATGCCCTGAGGTGGGAATCGAACTCGGACCCTGGAGGTGCAAGGTGACAGTGCTAACCACAAAGCCACCAATTATACACATTTATTACCGTCTATTAGAGCTGGTGATATACTCTATACTATACATGAGACGTGAGACGCCATAATAATCATAAAATGGTGCAAACGGTGAATATTTTGTGAATGCGTAAATTGTGTGTGCTATTAAACTATTAAATATAACACAATAATTTTAATAATATTACTTTGTTCAGTGATATATATTCTAATACATTTTATGTGTGGTATAATAGAAATGCAGTTCAAACAGTAGTTTAATAATGTAAACATACAGGCATTTCAAAATAGTCTTATTACTGTACATGCTCCTGGACCGTTATTGTCCTCTTTTACTTTAATAGAATTTAATAGAAAATATATATCTATTATTATTTTGGAAAAGACATCAGAGATCAAAAAGCTATGAATAAGAAGGTATATTCTTAAAAACTCCATAGCACAGATTATTTTATATCCCTCAATAAAATCTTAAGGATTTTATGTGGAAACCTACAACATAAGGTTTCCTGGTGCCCCACTTGGAGGCTTGGAGGCCTCTAGCTACTGCTGATGATGGCCCCATATGGTCTTCTTAGGGATGCGTGTGATCCACTCAATGACCATGAAGATGGAATCGGACTCGTTTGATGTGGGCAGTTTTTTTGTTTAATGGTCTGTGACTACATTTGCTTGATAGTTCTGACAATTTCTGGAATTGTCAGATTTTTTTTTTATCCACAAATAAAATTTTATTAAACTGAATGAAAGGTTTCGATTTCAGAAAAGCAAGAACTTTTACAAGCTTGAAACTTTAACTTTCTACCAATTTAAGGATCTGTAAGACTGTAAGACTTTTAGTAAACAGCTGTTGGACAGAAGCATATATAATAATAATAATAACAATAATAATAATAATAATAATAATAATAATAATAATAAAAAACACTTATTTTTAACTTGTTATGGGAATATTTGACATTTTGAATGGGTCTTTTTCTTTGGAAGAATGGTCATATAACATACACCTTTGTAGAAGAGAACCCAAGGTTTTTGGGGCATGAAATGAACAATTATACATACCATATACCAATACTAAATATCCCAAAAAGGCAGGTATGGGACTGGGTTACTGATAGGAGGTTTGTGGATTCAAGCACTGCCACCACTGGTTTGCTACTGTTGGGCCCTTATGGAAGGTCCTTAACCTTATGCATGTACAAGCATCACAAACTTTGCAAGGTAAAGCAGGACCCACGAATGAAAAAGAAGATTCATGAGAAAATTGGGCAGCCACAGGTTTGATTAAGATTGGTACTATATGCCTGGAAAGTTGTCTATTCGTACCATGGCCTGCCATCACTTGATGAGTATAGCCTAACCATAACAAAAAAATTATATCCTTCTGTTAGTGATAATGACTGACTACAGCTGGTAGCTTCTTAGTGCCAACATAAAAAGTGTTTGTTTAACAGCACCCATTGGATTGATCAACACACAGAACAATGGGAAAAGAGATCATTGCAGATCTCAGAAAGAGGATGGTAGATTTACAATAAATATAAGTCAAAAATGTCTCTTAGACTTTCCAGATTCCAAGGTCAGTTTGAACAATTGTATATGCAATGTTATTGCAAGGTGTACCGTAGATCCTCTGAAAGAAGACTCTCAGAGGAAACTGGTTCAGATGGTCAAGAACCCAACCAGGAACCACCAAGGGACACCAGTGTTACTGTCCACAGTCGAGTAAGTTTTACATCACAGTAGACTGAAAATGGCTGAAAGTTTAGCAATCCAAGAAAGTCCCTGCTGCAAAATCCATACCCTCATTCTTGACTAAAGTTTGCAGCTGACAATATGGACAAGGAGGAATTTTTTAACAAGAGGTTTGTTTGGAGAAGTGAAGCCGGGGCCCAAACAACATTGTGCTGATTGTTAATCATGGTGGTGTTAGCCTCAGGTTTGAGTCTGTTTTGCTGTTTTGCTGGGGCATTTCCCAAAGTGGATGAAATAATGGAGAAGAAGGATGACCTCAGAATTCTTTAGCATAACCTTAAATCATCATCTAGATAATGGGTGCCAAATCTTATCCAGAAAGGGTTGGTATGTATGTGTGTGTGTGTGTGTGTGTGTGTGTATGTTTGTGTGCGAAGGTTTTTATTCCAACCGAGCAGAAGACAAACTTGATTCCACCTGCTTAATTAGTGGTTCTTAGCTTTCAACAGACTATCAGGTGTGGCATCTACTTTGGAATGAAAACCTGCACCCACACTGGGTGTTTCTGGAGAAGATTTGACATCTCTGATGTCAGTGGTTGAAGCTTGGACAAAATTGAGTCTTTCAACAGGACAATGACCCCGAAAACCTATTGAAATTTCATGGGCTGGGTCAGGAAACCCACAAATTTAATTATACACTGAAATTTTGGCATGAAGAGTGGTCTAATATCTAAGCAGAATTCTGCCTCAAGCTTTTTAATAGCTACCAAAACTGTCTACTAACGGACATTCAAACAAATATTAGGAGTGCATTATGTATATTTATGATCCTGTACGTGTATTGATTTCAGAAAAAAGGGAAACTTGTGCAACAAATTCTTGGGGTCCTCTTTTATGAAGATGTATAATAATTCTACCCCTGTAACCCTCACACACACACACACACACACACACCAAAAAAAAAGCCCAATTTTGCCATGACTTTCATGTTCATGAAGTTTGTCCAGCATGTAAACTTCTGACCACAACTACGCATTCCCAGCATTTCTCTAATGTCAGCTAGTTTTATTATGCAAGGATATCAATAAGGATAACTTTTAATGTGCTTTAATATATGAACCCACACAAAAAAAGCAAATACAACAATTCTTTACTGGAATATTCTGAAAGTTCTTGGCAATACTGCTACAAAACTGTCATGCTCCCAAAGCCCTTTTGAATTAAATTAAACTGAAAGACAGAGAGTCAGAGAGGAAGAGGAAGCTCTCCTGCTGATGGAAATTGAGAGCCGTACTGGAGAGATGCCAGAGCGGTTTAAATCACCACCAGAGCAGTACACTTGTCACAGGAGGTGGTCAGTGGTGGGCAGAGAATATTAAAGGGATCCCAAGGATCATGTAAGTGACATATAGAGCAGAAACCACATTACAGGCAGGACAACATGACCATCGCACATACAAACCTCAGGATATAAATCTCCTATATATTACCTGTATCAACAGTGGTCTGGGGTATATAGTCTAATTGTATTTCTTACCTCTTTCTCAATGTGATTATGAGCATCAATAAATAAAATTTCTCAAGAAATTGATCATAATCTTTGAGGTAAAAAGGTTACTCTGAGTTACACTTAGGTGAATTGGGAAGTAGGAATGAAAGTTTGGAATCTATAGTAATTAGTGGTCTATACTCTTGCCATACTAATTCATTCTCTACTCACTTACATAGACAGGTTTAGCCATGGGGGTCTTTTCTTCTCATCTTTCATTCTCCTATTCTTCCATTCTCACCATTCAGTACAAATTCTGTGTCAGACATCACTATGCATATGCGTTCAGGAGGAGGAAGCAGTACAATCAATACACTGTAAGCATAAGGTTGTGACCTGTTTGACCCAGCGCTGGAGTTGTCAATAAAATAGATAAATTACAAAAATATTTTAAGCACTTTGTGAAACTGATAGATTTCTGTACCTGTATGCAGTCCTCAGTTTTTAAAGAGATATGTTGCTTTTGTGCACACAAGAAGCATTACATTCTTTTATCCACAGAGCATCTAAAAATCACATCGCCACAGCTGTTTATAAAAAAAAACAAATACATTAATCATTTTGCTTGAGGGGAGAAAGGGAAACCATGATGGGCTTTCATTATGACTCGACAGTGAAATATGTCTCCTGGTTCCAGGTGCATTGATTATGCAAGTCTTACTTACTTGCACATGGTTCAAATTTTGCTGGACCAGTCCTTTATCAACATTTAAATAGAAAAATGCATGCACATGTTTGTGTGTGTGCGTGTATTTGTTTTTATAGACTCTAATACTCCCACCCACAAATGAGTGCATTAAATTGCTTCACTCCCTGTAGTCCATGAAAAAAAGGGAGTTTGGTTTCTTTTCAATGATTGGCTCGTTTTTCTGTAGCAGCACATAGAGGGCAGTAGTGACACGTAAAAACTTTACAGTTACAGCTTGCAGTTCATGAATGAGGCAGTTTGCATGGTACAGTTTGGATTTTGTCATAAATTCGCAGCTTGACTGAGCTGAAAACTGTGCTGAGCTTAAAAAGTAAGTTCCACAAGATCAACTTTATCTTTACCTTCTCTATGGGTAGTCTATAGCTAAACGTTAACCAGCACCAGTCTGTTAGACAGTTAAGCCCTTTTTTTTCGCTTTGAACTTTGACCCATGCTTTAATTTATTAGGAGACGGACGCTAAAGGTGACCTTCTTCAAATAAAGTGTTTTTCTTTTATGTTTATCCAGTCCCATCTTCGTTCAGCCAGCCTAGGAGACTTTCGTGTAAGCACAAAAGGTTAATCCTCAAGATATTGTAAAGCCTCCCCCTGATTTTCTTTCTTTTGTTTAGATTCTAATAGGAAATAACCTGGAGGTAAATGTTTGGGAATCAGGTGGCAGTTCTAGCTCAGCCGTGACCTTTGATTGGTGGATCTCTCATTAGCTTTAGTAAATGATTGATGGAAACTAACCACTGAAAAAATGGTGCTTTTGGGAATGGAACCAGGTGAAGTGGTGCCTATTGTTGACAAAAGTCCCCCTTTAACTTTGATCTGAGATTAACTTTGTAGTTTTGTTCATAAGGTGAAGGTTATTTTTGGGAATTGTGATTAGATAACTATTTCAGAATGGATGTGGGCGAGGAGGCTGACTCTCTGACATACTTACTAGCAGAGACAATGAGTTTCTTAATACTAATCCATGCATCATAAATGTTTATAACTTTACAAAAATCCTGTGCATGTTAGTCCCTAATTGAGTTTGATGCACTTTATCAATCCTGACACACCACTGTGATGAAAAGGTCAGATTTGCCCCCAAGGGTAATCCTTACAAATTTCCTCTCAGGCCTTGATGGTCAGATTTATTGAGGTTTAAGTTATTGAGGGCAAAGGTGAAAGATCTATTTGTGCAGTGTCTTATCCTGCATGGTCTGCATATATTACTTATGGCTTAACACCATTCAGGATGTGCACTTGTGATTGCACAGGGTAATCATGCTAATACCCTTGACGACCTTCTTTCTTACTTCCTATTTGACTACCAAGCAGTCTGAAATTGTTTCAATCTCCTAGGAATCATTTTACATACAGAGACAGGCCATCAGGCTTTGTATCAGGCTGCTTTAAAGTACGCCACTCTGTAGACAAATGAGGAATGAAATATCATCTCATCACTCACTCATCTTCTCTACCGCTTTATCCTGTATTCAGGGTCGCGGGGACCTGGAGCCTTAGGGCACAAGGCAGGGTACACCATGGACAGGGTGCCAATCCATCGCAATGCACACACACTCATTCACACACTACGGGCAATTTGGGAACGCCAATTAGTCTAACCTGCATATCTTTGGACTATGGGAGGAAACCAGAGGAAACCCACCAAGCACAGGGAGAACATGCAAACTCCATGCACACAGAGACAGGAGTCTGGCTGGGAATCGAACCCCACCCTGGAAGTGCAAGGCGACAGTGCTAACCACTACACCACCGTGCTGCCGAATGAAATATCCTCCTTTGTAATTCAAAATTAAGCGAAGTATTATAGAAACATGCACATGCACACACATACACACATTCAAACAAAACCACCTTTGTAGATGTGCCAGAGACAGCTCTATCACACCTTCCCAACTGATTTTTCTTTCTTTTCTTTTTGCTTTTGTCAACACATTTCTCTTTATTACGTTCCTCTTTTTTGGCATCCATTCTACCAGTGTGACAAGAGGGGCAGGTAAAAAGAAATATATACTCTTGTGCCTTTTCTCAAGCTAAACAAACAATCCATCAGGCATTACGCTGGTTATCTCTCTACGTGACTTCAAAGCCCAATCTAAAGACTTTGGTTAAATCACAAATGAAGGGGAAAAAAAGAGTCAGCGAATTTATTCTACTAACCATACAATGTTCATGTCATCCGGTCCTCCCACTTTCTCTTGTCAGCAAGTGTAAGCTTGTACTGTAAACGGAGATAGCTCTTCAGGTGATATGAATTGTATATATTCTTTCAATTCATATATTACTATGTTTGAACTATCCGTGAAATGACCCCTGCATGGAAAAATAAAACATTGCTCTGGGGGCAAAAATCAAGACTTCGGCTTGCATGGATCAGTTTAGGTGCACTGTAAAATAATATATTAATTGATATACTATACTGTATGTACACAAATCAGCCACAATTTTAAAACCTTAAAACATTAAGTGAAATATTGTGTGTTTCCCCTATATCACCAAAACAACTCTGTCTTCTTGAGACACGACTCCACAAGACCTCTGAAGGTGTGCTGTGGTATCAGGCACCAGAACATTAGCAACAGATCCTTTAAGTCCTGGAAGTTGCAAGGTGGAGTCTTCATGGATCTTACTTGGTTGTCCAGAACATCTCAGGGATGCTCGATTGCATTGAGATCTGGAGAATTTGGAGGCCGGATCAACAACTTCCTTGACTGCAGAGCCGTTGTGATGCATAGAGTGTTCTGATACCCTTCTGTCTTCGCCAGCATTAACCTTTTTTCAGCAATTTGTGCTACATTAGCTTTTTCATGGGATCAGATCAGACAAGTTAGCCTTTGGTCCAAACAGGCATAAATCAGGCATTAGTCACCAGTGTACTAGTATATAATCGGTAATAAATGTTCATTTTATGTGGTGTTAATGTTATGACTGATTGGTGTATAAACCTGCAATGTAAGACAATAATTGCTTTTACACATGAGCTACACTGCCTGCACTTTACACTTAAAATATCCCCTTTGTTACATCTAAAAACAAAGGGGATGTAAAAACATTTGCCTGTAAAAACAAGCAAATGTTCAGGTCACACCAAGACTTTTGATCATGCACAATAACAGAACACAGTTTTGAGAGTTAAAAACTTTATTTCTCTATCTAATCCCCTGCTATGTTAATACGCTTATCCAAGCGCTACATTAGTGCTTGGATACTATTAAGGTAAAAAGTTTTCTCAGTATGCCAGAGCCAGCTTTGGACCTTCTGCTTCACATCTGAAGCGCTGGCCACCCAGGAACTCATTCAATGGCCCAAACATGTGGAAATGGCTTTGAGTAAGGTTAGGACTATATGGGGGATGTTCCAGTCAAGTTCCTGTAATGTGCAAGTGGTGTTTGTTAATGAATGTTTACAGTTCCCATAGGTAGATGGGTCTCCTCTGCAAGCTGGCGACAAGAGTTCTGTCGGTTTTCATGCATCAGACATTCTGCTTTCTGATTATTCTTGGAAACAAGTTCATGGGGCTCTGAGCTACCTTGGCCAGGATCATCATTCATGGATGTACAGTCTTCTTTAGAACAAAGAAGTCTCATCACCATACTGTGCTTCTGTAAATGTCTATCGGTTTTACGCCTTCATTCACAAGAAATTTCACCACAATTCCGAGTTTGACTTGAATGCCCATCATATATACCCTAACCCCAAGGAAAACTAATAGTTGTCGATGCTCTTTCTGTTCACAGAAGCAGAACCAAATGTGGTCAACATCTGTCATGTTTCAACTGCAGAACTGCTGCTCACTGTATGTTTTTTGCACCATTTAGCTGTACATGAAAATCCTTGGAAAAACTCTAACCAACCAATCTGGGATCAACAACCATGCCAAGGCCAAAGTTACATCACATTTCTCCCTTTCTGATGTTTAATTTTAATCTAAACTGAAAGACCTGACCTACAGTATATCTGTGTGATATTATGATGGCACATTGTGCCTCTGCTTGGTTGGTTCGATAATTGCCTGAGCAGGTATACAAGTCGTTTTAATAAAGTGGTTGAGTGTATTTTTATGATAAGTGACAAAGATTGTGGACAGCATGTAGCCTTCCTATGCTGTGAGACATGTAGAGTGCCTGCACAGTGTGTGATTCTCAAATCCTCTCTGTGGACAGCACGGTGCCAGTCAGCACAGTACCTCATGCTGGGTCTGCTGTAGTCCCTTATAAAAGTCTAAAAAAAACTTCTAATCCCCCAAAACAAGCAGATGGAGTGGTTATCCTGCTTACATATGCAAATGTGTAGATACATACACGAATGAGACATCATAGAGATAAAGCACTTGTGGTGTTAAAGGGAACAGAACAGTTTGCACCTTTAGTTACTGGCGCGCCATGCCCTGAAGTTGTGTTCTTTTTCAAATTGTGAAGAAATTCCTGGAGGGAGTAGAAGAGTGGCAACAGTAAAGTGAATACAGTACACTCCTTGCTGTGTTGAGATATAATGCTGTAGCCTTCACTCATCATAAAACTTTAAAGCTATTTTTTTATAGACAAACTCTATGTTCTTTTCCTTGGTAGGAGATATTCCAGAGGAGATTTTCTCAAACCATTAACCTCAACATTCTCTGTTAATAATGAAGGGGTGTATGTAGTTATACAGGGTGGCCCAAAAGTCTGGATTCATAGGTTAAAATATAAAAGTAAAATTACAGCAGATTATCAAATTGAAGGCTCCTGACTTTCTGGCATCGTGTATATACTGAATACATGAATGCTGAACATTTCTTAATGTTTCAGTACTGATGCAGAAATTATTTCCTCCTTTAGTGCAGTGATGATTTTGGGCTGATTTGCTGCGATTGTCTATATTGACTTCAGTACTCATATATACAAACTTTTATCTTTACTGGTTATATTAGTAAAACCAAAAAAACTTTATCTTTAGCCAAAGCTTCTGGTAATATTTCAGACACATTTTATTGATTTGTTGTCTTTTGTTATCCAGTTGTTGGAAGTTAGAGATTTTGGTTAATTATCTTACTTGTAAATGTATCTTCCTAACTTCAGTTATTTTCCAAAACTCAAAAGACTAGATATGTGGACAGGTCTCCCCTCGTCCATCAGAATATGTTCCCCAGCCAACAAAGAGGAAGTTTTCTTGTCTCTAGCCCTATCTCGTACAAAAGGCCCCTCATCTGTGTGGCCCCAGGGCTCCTTGGTCCAGTAGGAATGTGGAGATGTGAAGATATCTCTCTGCTCTGGGGGAGCTTTATTTGCTCTCTCTGTCACATAGCCATCTCTCTTGACCAGACAAACAAACTGTTCTGATCACCATTGAAGATCCAAGAAACAGGAAGGGTAGCTGAGGCCCATTAGTGACCTGAGTCATACCTGAGTCTGGGTGTGTAAGTGGTTTGACTGGGACAAGAAACATTTAACCACTCTTAATTAAACATTAAACAGTCAAGGCATGTTTTTACCTGACATTCCATTTGAGTGTCTAGAGTAGACTATAATAGAACAATAATCTTACTCAAAGTACGTTTGCAGAAGTGAACATGTAAAGGCTGTAATGTAATTGAAAAGGCTATATTGTTTCTGAGGAAATGTTCCAATTTCTTTCTTTTTTTTGTGACTGGGTGTGAGTTTGAAATAATTCATGCAGACTACAGGTAAGTGGGCAATTTCTGTTCATGTCTTGAAAGGTGTTATTACTCTATGACCTCTTTTAACCCCTCAGGAGCAAGGTTAGAGGTCGAATTAGACTTTGTTCTCTATGTTTTGACCAGACAACTAATTACTGTCATGGTCTCTCTCTCTCTCTCTGAATGTCTCGCGCACGTGCACACATGCACACACACGCACACACACGTAGTTACTTTAATGTCTGCATGTTGCAAGCAGGTAACTTTTTTTTATTCAAATCTACTATCATTACTGACTTTATTATTATTATTATTTTTTTAATTAATATTATTGTTATAGTTTTTAGAGTTTAGATGTTTATACCAGTATTACACATACTGTAGATAAAGTTAAAGTTGCTTTTTCTCCTAAACTACAATTAACCATGTATTTGTCCTTAAAATTATGAATACACTTCCCATGTCAAGTGTGATACCACACTGGTGTTGTTTTAAAAACGCACCTGTTTCACGACTTTATTATTTCCTATCTAACTCCAACACTGGATGGAATTTCCAACATCTAAATCCTGTAATTATATTTTACAAGAAGTCAAAACAGCTTCCTTTTTTTCCTGTCTCCTTGTGTAATCCTTCTCTTTTGATTGTATAAATAACTTAAATATATATTTATGGATTTAGTTCTGTATATTGGTCTTGTCATAACAACAATTTTATACCATAATATTACAGTATAACTTTTTTTTTCTTACAGCTTCCTATTCTCTAAATTAAAAGCTCTCCATGGTACTAAATACATCATGTGTATAACTGTCACCCTAATTCGATCATGTTTAACCAAAAGAGCAGAGTAAAACTATGATTAGCCTTAGATACACTTTTTGTAGATTAGTTTGAAGAAAAGTAATTTTGTCACTACAAAGTGTGTTTCTAAATGCAATGTTTAGACTGTGTTGTGGAAAAGAAAAACGCGCTCTTCCCAAGCTAATTGATGTCTACCTCCACCGTGCTTAGTCTGTAGAGAACGAGAGCACTGATGCAGATAACTGGCCTAACAGCCCTGAAATGTGGTACTTACACATAGCTTTCTATAAAGAGTGAGACAGTTTGCACAACTTAACAAAGGCTCTAAAGCTCTCTACCAATGTACTTTCTACCAAATTTACTCTCCAATTAGTACCTTGCTATAATCCCTGAGTCTTTTCTGGGAAGAATGAAAGCACCCAGGGAGGAGAAGGGGCGAGGGGCATGGGGTTCAATGAGGCCTGAGTTTTAAATAGATTAATCTCTGCAAAAGAATCATGAGCTCCTACTACTAAAGACTGTACTCCTTCTACTATTTAATAATCTATCTCGGAGAAAAATAACTGTCCAAGAGGTAATATACACCAATGAAACACTGATTTGTCTTTAGACAAAGTTTGGAAATAAAATTTTGGCAGTGTTTCTATATCACTGTTACTATAGAGGAATTTAGTTCATTCCATGACTGTAAAGAATGTAAAGAATAATACACACCAGGATTTAGTGTTATAGGAAACGACCCATTGATAGGGTAGTGTGAATAATATCGCAGCCAAAGTATTTTATTCCTCTTGCCTCAGCAATTAACCAAGACAAACGTTATTCAATAAAAGTGATGATATATCATTTATCTCTTCATAATTGAATTTCATGCATTGACTGTTCATAAATAAGATTTCTTTGCTGCTTACTGTCCAATACATCACAGGTTTCCAACCCTGGTCTTGGACGACGCCCTGTCCTGCACATTTTAAGGTTTTCCCTGCTCTATCACTCCCACTTTAAGTAAGTAGTGGGAGCTGGGAAAACACAAAATGTGCAGGGCAGAAGGTCATCCAGGACCAGTGGTTTTTGTACTTGAGCAAAAGTAGAGATAGGTAAAATAAGTCCCCCATTTCCTGTCCATTTGCACTTGAGTAAAGTACAAAAGTACTCACCTTCAAATGCACTTAATAATCAAAAATAATGATACTGGTATTTATTATGGCTCTAATGTTACATTATTATTTTTTGTGATTAGACTCCTGCCTTATCTACTCCTTGAAATGACCCCTATGTCTCTCTGGGCACAGATCTGTTAATATAAGGTGATTAAATGCGTCTGATGCTGATAAACTTTATCATGAACAATCAACATGCAGCTGAGACATTTTCTCAGAGAGATCTGAGTGGCTGTGAAATAACAGGGTGGAAACTTTCCTTTGAGATTTAGTTTAAACCTAACATAGCCACCATGCTTTCTAGAAAAAAAGAATAGAAATTCAAAACATGTTTAACCAAATATTGTAGTTATCAAACTCACTCTCTTTGCTGAATATGCAGTCAGGTCCATACATTTCAAAAACAGATAAGTTTTTGGCATTCGGTCTCTATACATCACCACACTGAAGATGTGAACAGAGTCAAGACTATCAGCTTTCATTCCATGGAATCACAAAAGTGGGGCATTGACCATTCAAGAACTATACCTACTTTCATACTATTTTCATGCTCATAAATAAATTAACAAACTAACAAACATAAAGAATTAATACTTAAATTAAAATACAACTGCCTGAAATCTGGAACCAATGGATATGACCAAATGCTGAGTCCTTGAAGATGCTTTCTCAGGCCTTTACTGCAACTACCTTCAGCTGCTACCTGTTTGTGGGTCTTTCTGCCTACAGTCTTTTTCAGTGAGTAAAAACCATGCTTTCTTGGGTAGAGTGGAGGTGACTGACTTGACCATTAGAATAAAGAATATCCCATTTCCTCACCTTGGGTGGCTTTCACTGTATGTTTTGGGTCCTTATCAAGCTGCAATAAGAAGTGGCGTCCTATCAGTTTTCAGTACTTCGGAATTGTTCCTGCTATCAGCAGTCAGGTCATCAGTAAACACCAGTGACCCCTGTTCCATTGGCAGCCATACAAGCTTACGCCATTCCTCCACCATGTCTGACAGATGATGTGGTACGTTTTGGATCATGAGCTGTTCCTTTTTTGCTCCATACTTTTTTCTTCTCATCTTAGTATACCTGTAACCATTCTGTTGTTAAATGTTACCAGTTACCTTGTTGTAAAGCGTCTGTTTACTTCAATAAAGCTATCTCTTGACTGTACACTTTGACAAAAACACAGTCACATCAGTCAACTGTGTCTTTTGAAAAATGTTCCAAACAGTGTGTTGGTGAATCCTAACATTTTTGATGTTTCTTTCCCCCTTTTTTTTCAGCCTAATGATGGCCTCCTTGACTTGCATAGACACATCCTGTTGAGAGATGGAAGAAAAAATTGTCAAATGCAAATGTGACACTCAGAACCATCTTCAGGCCTTTTATTTACTTTTATCTACAAATTCCTGGAATTAAAGCTGATAGTCTTGACTTCGCTCACATCTTGAGTGTTTCATTTCAAATTCAATGTGTAAATGTACAGAGGCAAAATGTCAAAAAGACTGGACTGTAAATCAGTGTTTGATGTGTTTGATGTGTAATAGATGTACTGAGATTCTGGTTGGCAAAGGTTATGATCTGAATTTGTGGAAATAGTAATCTCAGTTGGATAAAACAGAATTCCACTTCACCTGCTGTGCTTCAATTTTAGTCTTTATTTTTTCTTAATTAAGTAGGAAGTAGTGACAGATGTTTCATAAGGTAGTGAAGTAGCACGTATAATATTTAGCATAAATAATGTAGTGGCATAAAATGAGAAAAAGTTCCCCAAAATGGAAAAAAGGTAAAGTACGGATACTTAAAAATGTACAGTAACAAATTTTAACTTACTTAATTTCTGTCCACCACTGAAAAGAAGTAGGTTGGAAACCTTTGGCTTGCATTATACATAGCAGCTATAAACAGCTATTCCTTTTCCAGCCCAAATGTTGAAATAAATAATCAGGAAACAGGAAAACCAACCTGTTATTTGCGTGACCTATGCACCACTGTTTGAGCCGCTGTTACTGAAAATGACTCAATGTCGTCTGACTAATCACACTGATGTAATCAACAGCACTGTAACAAGTGATCACAGAGAATGTAATTCACCACAAAATCATTCCTCATAATGAGAATCATAACCAAACACAGATGTCTAATTTTATATTTTGGTTTATTTAATTTTTTTTTATAAATGTCCACATTACTATTAGCAAGTTTCTCTTAGAATCACACACAGCCATATAGGGACACTAGAACTGATCTGGTCCTTGACTCTATATAAGGCTTTAGATGTCTTATATTCAGACTCATGCATGTTTCCTCTTCTGCTCCAGGGTGTGCATGTCTAGAATTTACTCCGCTGTAATTATCTCCTTTCAAGTCATTATTTATTTAATTGGATGCATTGTTTTTTTTTTAAACCCCAGGGTTTTAAAGCTTTTCTTATATTTGAACAGGTAAATTATGGACAGAAACTTTCCGCTCCATCCTAAAGGGTGAGAGTCTGGATGCCATCTGAGGGAGAGACAGCCACCTGCGATCCATCCATGCAGAGTGAGATAGGGACTTATCAACTCCCCCAAAGGATTCACTCGTAAAAGTGCTATGTAACTAGTGGGAAGCAAGGCTCATCAAGCTTTTACCAATTATTCTACTTATCAGAGAAAGGTCTTATGTCTATTGTATGTCTGTGTCTTAAATTATGCTACGGTCAGTATACTGTATAGTGCAATATTTTTTAAGATCGTACCATTTGGTAGTGATGTGTAAAAGCACACTGGTGAGTATTCAGTGCATTATACCGTACCAGCCATGGAATACCAATAGTTTACTACAATGTTTTGTATGACTTACTGTAAATGTGACTTCATTGTGATGTCAGCTAGCTATGATGACAACTTCACTTAAGATTTCTTACTAGTGTCAAGTGCTCATTATAAGCTCCTTTGTTCAGCCGTTCGGTTTGAAGGATTTTGTGTAGGTAATACACAACATAATTTACTACAATAATTCTGTTGCTTATAATTCAAGCATTTCAGTCATGTGACGTCTTCAGAAGGGAATAAACACTACTTCAACAAGCTGATAAATTACTCACACATTGCTGATTTAACTTTGCGGTTTAAAATTGCGGTCAGTTCCCCACACTGTCCTCAAAAGGGCAGTGGTTATACCATGTGACCTCTTATGAAACACTGCGATAGTGTTCTATGAATATGCAATAAGACACATGTCAGCTTTTCTTCTTTAATAGACATACATTCTTAAGAATTTCACCCTCGGTCCATCTCCCTCTCCTCTCCTCACTGTTCTGACATCATTGGGTGCTTGCAACCCTGGGAAGCCAAGCATGTGAGCTTCCCCAAGTCATTAAGGGCAGGCTTGAAAAGACTGTCACCAGGCAGGAGATAAGCCTGCGAGCACTGAAGTAATAAGGGCCAAATAAAGCCTGCACTGTGGAGAGCCTCCTTGGATACTGAGCCTCGGATTAGAGACAGCCTGAGAAGAAGAGGAAGTCAATGGACCTCCACAAAAATATGAACTGAGGGGAAAGGAGAAAAGGGGGGGAAGGCGAGGGCGGGGTAAATGGCTAACTTATCAGTATTCTGGAGCTAGTTGGGTAGCCCACTGTGCACTGGAAGCTGTCTGTGGACAGAATGGAAATTGGGGGTATTATGGGTTTGACTAAGGCTTTAAGAGAAACACATAGTCCAGTAAGCAGCTCTCAGCATCTGTAAACTGAGCAGAATGGACAAGTACTGAACTCTGAGGAGGAAATCCCTGGCTTTGTCACAAAATTGGTAAACTTGGTACAAAAGACCAAAAAAAGGATTTTCTGTTAGAGAAAAAGAAAAGTTTGTGTGTGTGCTGCAGCAAGTTGAACCAGTCTTTTTTCCCTTCCTGTGGGTTATTATAGATAAGATCACGGTCACCCAGTGTAGCGGGGGTGGGAAGGAGGGAACTTTTCTTCACAAAGTCTTTCCTCAGGGACAGGATACAGAACTAAACTGTTTCATTAAACCTGGCTGATAAAACAGCATTAGGGCTCTTGTAGGGAATTCCTGTTCAATCAAATGCTCAAACATTAAGTTCAACTATTGTGTTTCATTTGTTTATAGGTCAATACTAATTATCCTATACTAAACATGCTAATTATCAAATCTCCAAAACCTCAATATATACAGTATACAGGGTGTATACAAGTATACAAGTTAGTTGTGCCTTTCATAAACATCTTCTCTTCCAAGCTTCTTGAATGTGTGCTAAAGTTTGGCAACAATGGTGTGTATGATGTGCTTGCCATGTTTCATGTTAAAGTCCAGCGCAATCATCAGGATAGGATCCAGACCATGTCGTGAGAATGAACTCATTAGTCCTTATTTTGTCAAAGACATCCTTATAGCCTACCTGAATGAAAAAACTTTTTTGGAGGTCATTTTGCTAAAGAAATTACCCTTTGTGTGATGACCTTTGGGACACCATGTGCTTATTAGGCTTTTGTAGCCAATGTCTACATCTATGTTTTTGTTACGTTTGTTTGTCTTATGACACTACAGCAAATTTGCCTTGTGCCTCCAGGGTTGGGGGTTTGAATTTCTCTTCCAATGAGTTTGTATTTGTTCTTCTCATGCTTGGTGGGTTTCCTCCTGGTAATCCAGTTTCTAAAGACCTGTGTTGTAGGCTGATGCATGTGTGCCACCTCATCATAGATTAGGACCCCATCACAGGTTTATATTAATGCACTCATAACATCTAACATGTTATCATTTTAACGATAACCACTTAAGACTTCTTATACAGGAACTTCTAAGCCAGTCTCCTTATCTCATTAAAAAAATTAATAAACAATGAATATGTCATTTTTCTGTTAAATCTGTTAGATAGATTATTTAAAAATGTGTTCTCATATAATGGAGAAAAATACATTTATCGATAATTTATTGCTAGATTACTATAATGCATTATTTAATTAATTAATTTGATTAATTATATTTGTGCAAATTCAACTGAGTTGCGTATAATGTATGAATGTATTGAATATTTGAATATTAAAAGGACTGTGTTACTTTTCTATAGCTGCATGGCTATGATGGTATTTCCAGCTGTAGCATATAGTTATAGAATATATAGGTTGGTTTAGATTGTGTACTAGTTTAAACACATTTTAATTGTAACAGCTCATACACAAGAATTCATATAGCAGATGCTCCACATAATCTAAATCTCCTATCAAACTCAAGTGCGTCAATTATAATGGTCAGTAGGTTTCCTGACACTGGATGGTCTTCAGTTGAAAGGGGTTTGCTGCTACAATACTTTTGTTTTTTTTCCCCTTCAAGATAGAAAAGTGGAGCAAATAAACAATGTTTAAAGTGCTGTAATAAGCAATATGTATCACAAGCAATAACAGGAACTAAGTTGTCTTGTAGATGTTCAATGACATTACATGCAACTATAAACCAAAGAAAAGCATGATATTTTGTTAAAATGTGGTATAAATGGAATGACACATAATAACATAATTTTTTTCATAATAGCAAATTTTGTCATGTATTAGTGCTCACTTATAAGCTTTAGCGGTAAATCAGTTTCTTTAAGTAATAACAGGAACTAATTTGCCTTGTGGATGTTCCACAACAATGATGTTCTTTAATAAAAATAAACTAACAAAGAAACAAAGGTAAAAAACAGTGGTATAAGAGAAATAAATCATTTTACAATATGTTGTTATGAGATGGTATCACAAATTATTTTTCTATAACACTCCCTTTTCGTATTTATAAAATATTATGCTGTCACTACACTACACTACACTACACTACAACACAACCCAATGCAATACAATACAATACTATACAATACAATACAATACAACACAATGTAATACAATACAATACAATTAAATGCAATGCAATGCAATACAATGCAATACAATAGTATTATGTTATGGATCACTAATTATTTTAATAATAACACCCCCTTTCGTACTTATAAAATATTATACACTACACTACAATACAATACAATACAATGACTCAAGTTTCTTTCAGGGTTTAAGGGTTTCTTCTTTCAAAGCTCTTTTATATAGATTGTGGATGACATGCTATGACACATGATCAGGACTCTGATTATTTTGGTTTGGGAAAGACCAAGTTGTTGGTGGTACTCGATTCATGAAATCGTGAAGTAATTAGGTCATCCTGCTCAGCGCACACTATCTGAACCCATTTCCGATTGCTTCTCCATGCCCCCCCCCCCCCCTTAATATAAGCCACATTGAGCGCTGACATACACAGCCATAATTCAAAACAGATATGTGAGGTCCTTCTCAGGTGGGCCTTAGATGTACATCTAAACAAATGTGAGGGCTTGAGGCACAGTGCTCCAATCATTCCCTTACTGAGTTACTGTGCTCTGTAACTCACCCGGCCCCCAACCCTTATTCACAAACCCCGTGTGGAGGTGTCGGCACTGATTAGAGTTTGGGGTGATACAGCTGAGTCATGTTACTCTGGACATAGTCGTAGTGCCTCCATGTGAAGGGTCTGGTTACCTTGAGACCTAGGCATCAAGCTTTGGTGACGTTTGGAGCCATGCTTTTTCTTAATATTTCCACTGTGAGTAGCTGTTGCTGGGGAAAATGGTTATCTTAAAAAATACCATCTTATTCATGCCCAAACCAAAACACTCCCCCAAAGCCCCCTGACATGCAGGCAGTTCACTAAAGAGCTTTCAGGGTTGAATATGTCACTGGTGGTCAGCTGTGTGACACAGTTAGACTGTGAGATGTGATGAATGTAACTAAAGGCAGAGCTCATGGAGCTGTCAGTGTAAACAATAACCTGTGGAGGAGTGTAGAAAGACCCCCTAAACTCCTGCACAATACACACACCTCCTTCACGTTTTTGTGAGAGTTCCAGTGGCTTTTTTGTCCAGCCAAATCCAGACATCTGTAGACTTCATCAGGGCTCTACGCTGAAATTTATTTTAGCTTGTAAGCCAAAGTTGGCATATTTTCTTTTACTGTATATTTTATCTTTTATTGCTGGTCTTTTCTTTGTTTTGTTGTTTTAAATATAGTACTAGCTCAAAGATCTCTTCATTTCAATCAACCAATATCATATACAACAGAAACTAGAACAAAATAACAAGCTGTTTTTAGCAATCCTACCTCATCTAATGTCTGAGAATTTCCCTTGCAGCTCACATTCTACCAAAACGTCTTCATTAAACTGTTGACAGTTTCTAAAGAGGAACTCGATTTTTAATTGCAACATAATTCTTTCAGACTGGAAGCTTCTACAGTTTTGTGTTGGTGCCCCACACTTTGATTTATCACATTTGTTCTATTCAGACCGTGTCAATGCCTGGTCGGCAAATATTTTAAACTAAAATTTGATTCCTGTGCTCTATTTTCTTTTTTTCTAGAACCGTTGTTTTGTCAGTCAATTTAACATGTCTGCGTTTGCATGTGTTTTCAGGTGTACTGCTTTTTCACCTGTACCATATGTCTGAGCCGGGGCATCCACACCTTTTTTTCTTAGTCGTAATGGCACGAGTGAAGACATGTAGAAAACTTCAGAATAGACGACTGGATTATAAAAACATAATGAACAGAAATGAATAATAAGAGAATATAATTAGAACATTTTTTGGCTTACATTTGTGTATATTTGCAATTGAGATAGACCATGTCCTACATTACACAAATCATAGACTGAACAGTTCTCGCTTTTAGACAGGATAAATAGATTGCAAGCGAAACAAAAGCATATACAAACATTTATATATTTGTGAAACGTCTGTGCCTCTGCATTAGCAATATGGCCATATTATTTTCAACTACTCTTTTTTTCTGTCTTGCTCCTTCTTTTTCTTGGAAGGAGACCATAATTCACTGCTGTAGGGCTGTGCAATTCTCTGGTGACGAGCTCTTAATCCATCCCAGACTAAAGACGGTGTAATAGAGTTTAAACATTTTTCCTTCTCCCTCTCTCTCTCTCGCTCTGTTTGAGGAGGTGAGGAGTGCACAAATTAAGCCAATCTGCTCAGATACTGAGATAACATGGAGGCAAAAAGAAAGAAAAGGAACAGAGACAAAAAGTGGAGAAGAAGTTAAAACAGTAGGCTAAGATTACTATACATAGAAGCACATCCAGATGAGTCTGGAAATGTAGACCACCTCGACTGAGAGTCAACTACCTTAAAAATGAATTTGAATAACAACTGTAAAAAATTAATTGTAAATTGTAATTAGCAGCAAGTATTTTGTAAGCAAAAGTTTGCTGAGAGCATTTCTGTCAGTTTTTCAGCATCGGAATCAAGGAAAGAGCTTATACAGCAGAACCCCTAATGATGGATAAACATTGTAATATAGTTGTAATATAGTTGTTGCAATGACATTCATCTTTATTTGGAGCATTTATACCACTTGGACCCTTGGTCCTTGGTCCCTTAATGATTTAGATGAACATGATTTAGAATTCCGATCATAGATTGTGACGAGGTATTACTGCGAGGTGCATCTTAAGTCCCAAATTTCTCTACTATATTATAGTGTTTGCATAATGTCCAAACTCCACCATGCCTCTTTTTACAGAACAGATCTCATTTTTACAGAACTCATACATTAAGCAGATTTTTTTTTCTTTTTTACCCTTTTGACTTCTTTCCAATATAATATTCTGAATTGCTGTTATTTGACATTTTTGTGGCACTTGTTTTTATGCACGCCTATTTATGAGTATCAAAAGCATGTTCCATTATTAAACACCCATTGTTCTCATCACAGTGACTGCAGTTCGAGTCCCGCTTGGACTCGGACCATACATTTGGTATTAATATGGTTTTGAAGTCTTTTTTGCAACATTGTGTTAGGGTCAGTCATTTGATGTTTTATCCCATTATCATGTTGTCAACTTTGTGCTGACATTAAATCTAACTTTCACAAACAATATAATACCAATGTTTGTAAATTAATGCCAAATTAATATCACTTCAAAATTTTGACAACCAAAAATTCCTGCTGGGTGTCCTGCTCCTATGATTTACCCAAGAACATTGCTGATTTTTATTTTAACTTGTTTAAGAGTTTTAAACTTTAGGGCCACACATACGTGCTGAGCTGTAAACTATCTTGCATAGTTAATTGGTTCCTGCAGTTATGGATTTGGAATCCGTTAATCTATAATGTGTCCAAATTATTACATGCATAGTGCCATTCCCTGAACTTTAACCTTCACCTGGTTTATCATATTTGGGTTGTGAGAACTGCCCTGTCTGCTGAATGATTCAGGCTTATATCAGGAGACACCCTGTCAGTGCAGAGCAGAGATGTGAGACAGAAGGAGCAAGGCTGAGGAATGTCCAACACCTCTCTGTAGATTAACCCCTAAGTCACACTATGAAACAAGCAGCCGTCACTGCTTTACAACACTTTTATTTGACATGCAGGTTACAACATACATATGGAAACTGAACAAAATGAATGAATTGAGATGTTTGATTTGAACATAAATGAGCAATTCATTAATTTTATCTACTAATTAGCAACGATAGCAAGTAGTGTTTTTATCTACATATACTAAATCATGACTGGTGCTGAGACCATTCTGAGAAACTGGAGAAAGAAATCAGTTATTATTACATTTAGGTCCATAAATATTTTAATAGTGACAAATGTACTGTTATATAATATGACAACCACAGTAAAAGAGTTAAAACAAAAAAAATTATATTAATGTCAGATATCCTTCTTTCATTTACATGCAAATCAGATAAACAAATGTAGGAGTTACAACAATTTCATGCACAGACCCCTCAAAAGTAATTGAATGTAAAAAAAAATGAATGTAAGCTTAGAATGCTAAGCCAAGCCAGCACTTTACTGCAGCTGTCATCAGTTTCATCTTGTTCTTGGGAAATGTTGCCTTCAGTTTTACCTTCAGCAGGTGAAATGCATGTTCAGGTCAGGGGATTGTCCAGGGCAAAGCAATACACTTAGACTCAATCTGAGCAGATAACATACATAGCCCTATAAAGTTGATATGTACAAGGGATACAGGTGGCAGTCATACTGTACATGCCCATATTATGAGATGAGGTGGTTTACCTTGGATCATAAGCAATCCCTTCCCTTCTATTTCCATTATTCTGGTACAAGATGATCTTTGTCTCCCCTGTACATATGGTGTTGTTCTAGAGCTATACAGATCTACAGGCACAGCTATGCTTCAAAACCTAGTAGAAAACCTTCTCAGAAGAGTGGCGATTATTAAGGGGGACTAAATCTGGAATGGGATGTTAGACAAAAACACATATCTGTGTCATTGGTCTGGTGTCCACCTACATTGATAAGAAAAAATTTGGGAAAACACTATGAAATAACACAAATGGAATTAATGTAGGTAAGTAAGTAACAACAACAACAGTCAGTTGTAATTTTAAGACATGAAGGTCAACTGTTCTGGAATAGTTCTTGCAAGAACAGTATTGTCAAGCGCATTTGCAAAACCCATCAATACCAACTGTTCAAAGGAGATTATTGCATTTTTCGATTCCTTCAGAATTGTTTTAAAATGTAGAAATAACTAAAATCAGGAAAGACCATAGAATAAGAAAGTGTGTCCAAACTTTTAACAGGTAATGTATATGTATGTGGGAGATTAACATCAAGAAAATAATTTTACCTGCATATCTGTTGCAGTTTATTAGCATGGAGTCACAGTGGATTGAAGCAACTGATCACAAATCATAAATTCTGAAGAATTCATAACATGAATAATGCAATTTTGCCGTATTAATTTTTGCTGTTTAAATTGACCTTGTCCTTCAAATTTTGACACAGATTTGTATTCTCAGGTTTTTTTTTTTCTTTCATTTTGGGTAAATAAGTGTTATATGAACCACTACCAGGGTAAAATATGCAGCTGTCAGCAAGCTGTGTTGACTGATCTGGCCTTGGAAACGTTACACTGTTAAGTTCAGACAAGAGTGCCTTGACTGACCATTGTTTAGTCAGTGAGGCCAATTGGAAAATACCTTTGCTCCAGCTAATTTGTTCTCTTTGCAAAAACCACATATGTACATATTTGCAAGGGTCACCATTACTCTTGTTTAAACTCTACCCAATACCCTATACTTCTACTTTTATCAGCATTCAAAAATAGCACTGCAGTTGTCTCACCAGTGAACGTGACTACTTTTATTAACCAGCATTTCTCTGTCATTCTCTTGTAGTCCTGAGCGTGATAGGGAAATAGCAAATGTTTTTTGTAGCCTTTTTCACCATCATTGGCTGTCAATATATTTACGGGTAATATATTGGGAAAATGCTTTCTTTTAATCACTCTGAATGGAAACACTTACAGTACTCACTTGACCACTATTATTTGACTATAAAAAAATAGAGATAACTGTTTCCTCCCAAATAGATTTTCTATTACTATTTTATTTTTTTAATGTATTAATGTTTTATTACACAATCAACAAGTGTAAATATTTCCTTAACTGTTATTTATACTGTAGCATTTAGATGTAATTTTTTTCTATTATTTATACTGTAGCATTTAGATGACTACTTTAATGTCTATACTGTCATTGGGTTTTATGTTAAAATTCCACAGAATATAATAAAAATTGATGAAAACCAATTTAATAAAGAAGAAATATTTACCTGTATATATCAGGTAAATACAGTATATCGTCTAAGCTGAATCAGTAAACTTATACATGTATCCTATAAAAAATATTGCATACAAAACACAAGAAAATTTCCCTGTGCTATCATGCTTTAGTTTAACAATATATGTTCACTTCAGGCGTGACAGAAATACAGAAAGGAAGATATGGATGGAGATATAACAACTGTCCTCACTTTTCTGAATTACACAAGCCGACAAGTAGACACTGCAATTATGTTGTCAGCCTGGGAAAAAAGAAGGGATGGACAATGCACCATCTGAAAGCTGTGAGTTGGTTCACATCAAGGCGATTTGTAGCGATGAAGTCATCCACAAAAAAAAAAACACAATTTCTGGAACACACTAAGGAGGAAGCAAAGGGTTCCTACTGAACTTGTCATCAGATCCTATCAGGCAGAGCGGCTAAAAGCTGACAGCTGGTCATATATGAGAGAGTGGACAGCTGTCCCAGCAGCAAAGTGAGCACTTAGAATAAATGATTACAGAATTACTAGAATGTTTAGCTTTTGAAAAATGAAATTGTATACTTTCTTTAAATGCAATTGTGAAATTCAGTGAATATTCTTTTAAAGCTGTGTGCCTGTTTTAAAAGATTTTAAAGAGAATATATTAATATACATTCCCAATGGTATACAAAATCTGTATCATTGTACTGTTATCCGCATGTCAATTAAGTGCTACCAGGTATGAGAAGTGGAAACATTTCTCGTGCTTCTTCCTGAATGTTAGAGTCTCGGTGCAGTAACATGTTGCAGGTGAGCATCAGTTGTCTAGTAAAAGTTTTCAAGAGTCTTGAGTATGGAGAAGGTGGGCTGATGGGTCTGAAAACAGAACAGCTGCTGCACAGATCCCTCAGTTCTTAGTGAAACCTGATAAGATACACACATTCATGTGGCTGGTATGTTGAACAGATCTCATTAGTGTATCCACTGCTCTCACAGTCTCTTCTTAATAATAATAATAATAATAATAATAATAATAATAATAATAATAATAATAAATGGTCTAACAATTATATATTATCATTTTATTCTTACTGTACATGTCCATGCCATCCACAGTCAGGAGGCATCTTATGAACTTTAAGTACTTAAAAAAGAAAAGGGTGGTGCCTGGGAACCAATATAAAACCTGATGCCTCGGTAAAAATATAACACACAGTTGAAATTAAGGGGCTCAGTGAATTGACTTGATATTTCTGATAAATCTTGTAGATATCTATTAGACAACCAAACGGAAAAAAAAGGCTTTCCTGTATTTTATGTGTCAATGTGTTGGTGTTTAAGCTAAACAAACTTGTACCAAAAATTTGTACTACATTTATTAAGCGAAATTATCATTCAGTATGACTTTCACCATGCCGAGACACTTTTTCCACATCTAAGTCCTTAGCAGATGTTTACACATTTACACATTTATTTGGTAGATAGTATAATCGGAATTAAGGTACAAGTGAGCCGATTACAAACCAAGCACACAGTGATGACTTCAATGCAAGTGCTACTGTGTGTCTACATTTCTATTTGAGGAAAAGCACACACACAAGTTGTAGGAGGTAAAAAGGGAAACACAAGCACAACCCTGTGAACTACAGTACCATACTGCAAATGGTAGAGTTCAAATAGATACAAAACAAGAATAAGTAACTTAAAGATTCGCCGTCGTGCAAGCATGAAAAGATCAAGTGTGTTTACGGAAGAGTAGAATTTTAAAATTTTGATGCAGAAATGCTTATTACAATTATTTATAAGAATTATTTATTAAAGTTATGAAAAAAGTAAGTGAAGTCAATATCAGTGATGTCAGAGAAACGAATTGTCTGCGTTTGGGACTAGCTAATGAGTGTGAAAAAACATAGCTTATAAGAATATAAAAGACTAGTGGCATCTAGCATGGATAGAAAGCCTCCGTAGATGTTGAACTGCTGGGAGTCTTTCAGCAAGTCGTTGCCTGTCAATGCACTTTCAGACCAGGACAATGGAAAAATGGATGCTTTTTTAAGCCTTCTTTTGATCTTTCTAAATGGAAACACAGACAATGCAACTAGTATGCGACTAGAAAAAGCATGATTTATCACTGTTTAAGCCCTAGAATAAATATGTTTTTCATTTCTAAGCTTTCTTTCCTTTCCAACAGTACCAAACCGCTGAACTGCTTGCAGAGTCACAATGTTTTTCTTACACGTGCTCTCACTTTTGCCACTTTTTCTTTTAAACCAATACAATTAAATGGTGCTATTCGAGCAGAGTGGGCGAATTCGAGAGCGCAGTTTTGACAGTGTTGCTAAAGCTGCCTTCAGGGATAAGCCTAGAGAGGAGGAAGACAGCAGACAGAACACTTCAGTGTTTCAGAGGCCATGGAATTTGTGATTTAAGGAGGAAAAGAGTTGGGCTGGCTGCTGACTAGGTTTTAATCTGGCAAGCAAGAACACACAGGTCTCAGGTGGCCTGATGGATAGCCTCATGATTGCACACCATGACAGGGAGTGGTGGAGAACAGAAGAAGAAAGAGAAAACAGGACTGCAGATCTGTGATGTCATATCTTTAAACTCTCTGTTAACATTTAAAGCTTCCTAATATTGATCTCTCTGCTTTTTTCTTTCCTCAGGGTTTCTATATGATTAGAACACAACCGTACTATGAGTTAAGTCAAAACCTAATTCCATTAGGGGAACGTAATGGAGTAGATGGATGTGATCCAGTCTTTGACCTTGATTGATTTCAGTGTTGATTTCATCTTAGCTAGATTTGTGCATGTGTGTGTGTTTGTGTTTAAGGCAACCTTATTTTTCTATTTTAACCTCATCTAATTAACCTAAACTAACTCGGAAGATGGTTAGTTGTGTTAAAGCGGGAGAAGTAAACCCCCTAACTAATGATGCTGTTGTAAAGGC
Source organism: Clarias laeviceps (assembly GCA_030014305.1). NCBI lineage: Eukaryota > Metazoa > Chordata > Actinopteri > Siluriformes > Clariidae > Clarias > Clarias laeviceps. The sequence goes on from JAQMYJ010000012.1 coordinate 21,315,230, forward strand.
TTCTTAATCTCCATCCTACATTTCCCCCCCCTAAAAGTTCACAGAAACAGGAAATGACTCTCCAGTTAAGTTTACAGTAATAGCAAAACAGCAATACTAGAATAACTTTCAGCAACTTCCATCAGAAATGTTATCTAGGTTGCTGGTTTTTAGAGTGAAGGTAAAGGCAGACCAATATGTCTTGACTTATACATCATTATAACAGCAGGTCCAAAAGGGAGAGAGGAAAAGTGTTTGAACCCTGATGGCCAAACAGTGCAAGCTGTTGGATGAGAAAAGAAGTCCATTGGACAGTAAATCTATGTCAGTTGAAAGGCTTGTCAGGCTTTCATTAGGAATAACTGACCATCACCTTATGGACGTTCTTTTACATGAGCATGGGAATATGGCTACTACTGCTGGTCGGACAGTCCATATAGTTCCAACTCAGAGAAAAGGAACACTGGGCCTGAAGGTATGTAAGTTTACATCCAACAGCAAATATGAATATCTGTGGAGTGTTAAATTATCATCACCTCCAATCTAATTTCTGCAATAACTATTGAGTGCTTTAATTAGCTTGGCCTGAATTCTAATCTTTTAGCTGTGTTAATAATCTACACACAAAGGAAAGAATAAATGGAAAGAAGGAAAGAATTTGTGAGCAGAATATAGTATATCATAGTAACTAACATGTCAAAATAATTTTAATAAAGTATTTGTTCAGAGGATAAATATGACTTTGGAATAACTGTATGGTACATGTATGTGAGTGCTGTTTACATATGATTTTAAGAAGGAGAAAGAGTACATCTCAGAGTAAATCTTCAGAGTAAATCTTCAGTGTACTACTGTTCTCTCAGTTACACATGATGATGTTTTATTTTAAATAAAAATTAATATAATTTAATCAATATAACTAATTGCATTTGCTGTAATTTCTCTACTTTAACAACTTTAAAGGCCAATTTTTATTTACTGTATACAGTACTTCAAATTTAATTACATTAAAGAAAAGGGAACAGATGTTAAATTCTGACAGGCTGCAAAGTTCCTAAAGATGCAATATAAAAATTGTTTATGTAACAACCAAAGCAGCACCCTCATTACCCCTCTTGTCTGTCCCACCGACTCATCATTCAGCATCACCAGTATACTAATCACCAAGTTATATGTTTTATGCTTTAATGATTTATAGGACATTGTGTTGCCTAACAGGTAAAACATTCCTCTGAAACTGATCAGGTAAAGGGACTGGACTGAAAATAAGAGGCAAAATCGGACCAAAAATAAGTGCCAAAAAGATCCTTCAGGAATTCTGCACTGTAAACCCGAATAAGTTGGCAAAACTCAAAAAAATTTGAGGTAATCAGTTACATCAAATTTTTTAAGTAATGATGTTTCCAGTTTTATGTAAACAGAACTATGAGTTTTTGAGTTTGTTGTACTCATTCATATTAATCATTCTTTACTTGCATTATTGAGTAGC
>JAQMYJ010000012.1:21317256-21342263 GCA_030014305.1 Clarias laeviceps
GCTTGGGACAGGCACTTCAGCCAGTTGTGGGGAATCAAACCCGGGTCTTTCGCATGGCAGGCGAAACACCTACCACTGAGCCACCAGTGCCCTATTGCACTGATTACATCAGACACAAAATCTGTAGTCTGAAAGATTTTAAGTTGGTGAAACTTTAAGGTGACAGTTCCTGTTACTTAAGTACTAACTGTTCCATGTCCAGTGACTTGGGGTTTTCATTGTTTAGGAGGACAAGACAGACCTGTGTCTGTTAAGTGATTGATGTTTGTCACTGAGTAAGCTGCTAATGGTGCTTCATAATGACTAGAAAAGTAACCTAGAACACTGGGATTTAACTTCAACTATTCTGGCAGAAGTAAGCAAATGTAAACAAAATCCATTTAGAAATTTAGAACAAATGTTTCATAATGGACTTCACCTATTGTGACTATCAATATTCTAGTGTTAAATTTGTAAATTTATGTTCTTTATACAACCTTGGTTTGTAAAACATAACCTGGTCATCTTTTTTTCTACTGGTCATGTTATAGTAGTCATGCTATCCTAATAGGCCACAGTAATTAATTTCATACTGTATAAGAAGGCTGGCTTGCTGTTATTGGAAAAGAATAACACTGAGGTATAATACAGTCACAGGTGAAGAGCAGTCACTGTTACAACCACAAAATTGCTTATTTTTACAATAATAACACATTCCAAATAGTTTTTCTTCCTCATGTCAACAATTACTATTTAAATAATAATTCACAGAATACACTACTATTTCATTCTTTATGGTTTATTTTAATATTGTGGCATGCAGCTATAAACAGTCATTCCTTCACCAGTCTTTTTTTCCATCTTCTTGTAAAGTTAATAAGACAAAAAAATGCACCTTGTCATATTACTGAGAAACCACAGAGCCCGCTGTCCTGAAGACTTTCCCGTTTCTAAAAACCTGAAACTGCAGCTGTACTGCTGACTATTACAAAGTGCTGACACTGGAGACTCTTTCCAGAAATGTTAAATAACCGTCTCCTCACAGAAAGCTTCACCATATCAGCTGTATCAAATTCTTGGTTGTCACTATAGAAACAATAATTTATTAAAATGAGTGCACTAATATAGGTTTTACAGCTGGAATTAGCTGCCGTCATATAAAATTAACCAAATCAAAATTTAAAATTCAATATGGTTGTAATACAGTATACTGTAAATGCATACAGTTTGTGTAATGAAATTTAATTCTCTCAACAACACACAAAAATGCACCATTTGAGGATTATCCAATTCACTTTAACCTCAGTTTTAGGGTCTGCTAAGGTTCACATCAATAAGACAAAAGAGGACGAGCTTGGCAGTCCTTCTTAATAAAAAAAAAAAAAAGTATAGTATCTATACTGTGCAACACTAAAAAGTGAGTTACATGTAAATGCTTCTGGATACAAGTTAAGAATATTGTATAGATAGTCTTTCAATGTAACTACATGATAATTAGCAATGCATTTTAGATATGAGGCAAGTAAAGGATTGTGTTACTACACTGTATGTCCTTTGTGGATAGTCATTAACAGGCATGATAAACCTTTCCATACATAACAGCTCTTAAAAACAGGCTATGACACTCATTCATTATAAGAAACATCCGATAGGATTAAAACCTCCTAAAGCATCTCTGAACATTTTTTAATGAAGAGCTCCACATGTGTGAAATTAAACTGTATTTACTGCCTCTTTAGGCATCTTGATTAGTTGGAGTCTCTGCGTGATGCTGAATAACAGTGGCCTGAAGGAAACAAAGCTGCTGTGAATACCAAAATTAGCTGACGTTTAGTGTTTTCCATATAAACACTCCAGAGATGGGTATGGGAAGGTACACACTAGGCCTGAGGAAAATAAATAATAATCTGTAAGTATGAGAAAAGCTAAGAACTATTGCTTATCTTGGACCATTAGATCCTTAAATTTCTTAGTTTTTATGCAGTAAAACAAAATATTTTACCATATATATATACTGATTTCCTTATCAGTAAAAATGTACATGGTAACAATGACATGACCATTCCTTCCTCTTTATCCTGCTATTTAACTATGCCGTCTCACTGCTGGAGGTTTATCTTAAGCTCATCTCTAGAAACATCTTTCCAGACCTTTGGAGCCAACTTCTCATACCTTTTTTGTGAACAAAAAGTTTTTCCAGACATCTCAGAATTTGATTGTTTGTGCATGTGTATGTGCCAATACTAACCATAAAACACTACTCTAATTGACATAAATAAATCAGAAATTTTAATTTAGGTCTATTATGCAGTGTATAATCAGATAATTAGTCCATAAATCCGTTGTGAGACTTTTATGTATCCTTACACACTGAAAAAGAAAACTTTACCTTAAATATATACTGAAAATTAGATGCTCAAAAATATGTCTTAAAGTACATATAATTGAAATATACATATAAGACAAATTACTAAAAGAAAAATTATACTAAACATACTGAACACAAGATAAAATTTCCATGTTAAGTTACATTGTAGCTGAAAGGGCAGCACGGTGGCGTAGTGGTTAGCACTGTGGCCTCGCACCTTCAGGGTTGATGGTTCTTAAATTTTTGCCTCGGGTCTGTGTGTGTGGGGTTTGCATGTTTTTCTCATGCTTGGTGGGTTTCCTGTGGGTACTCCGGCTTCCACCCACAGTCCAAAGACATGCAGATTAGGTGAATTGGCACATTCCCTGTGTGTGTGTGTATGTCTGTGTGTGCCCTGCGATGGATGCATGCATAAACTCCAAGCAAATTGCCATTTACAAATTGCCTGTTGTGTGTAAATAACTGTATGAATATGTGTGCGTTTGTGCCCTGCGATGGACTGCCACCCTGTCCTGAGAGTAAACTACCTCATGCTCTAAGTCTCCTTGTATAGGCCTTATATAACCCTTTACACAGGATATATCGGTAAAGAAGAAGAATATGAAGACATATGGCCAAAAATATGCGAGCACCTGACCATCACATTCATATTTGGTCCTTACCCAAACTGATGCCAACATTACAGTTTACTGGAACTTTGAGGTCCAAACTTGTTCCAGGTTGCCAATGTCCATGTGCACAAAGTGAGATCCATAAAAACACACTTTGACAAGGTGGAACATCTCGAGTGTCCAGCACAGAGCACTGAACTCAACTCAAACAAAGCAACTGAAAGCAACTCAAACAAAGTGCTTGACAGGACTCTTCACCTGGCATCAGTGCCTGATCTGACTAATGCTCTTGTGGCTGAATGAGCTCAAATCCCTTCCAAAATCTAGTGGATTAAACTGTGATGTTCATTAAGTATAAATGAAACTGATGGTCAATAAACCTTGCGACAGCGTTGCTTGTCAATATTCTTGTGTATATTAGTGATCAATAGAAATGCCGGTGTATTTTGGACATCCCTGCCATTATGTGTTGAGGAGAAGAAGAAGCAGACAGCCCGCCGGATAGAGGAGGCCGCGCGGATTGGCTGAGGGCTCGGAGTGGGCGTGGCCAGGCTGTGGGCTCCGTGCAGCACTTGGAGTGTAGAGGGGTGTCTTATGGATGGCCGAGAGAAAGCAGCCGAGTTGGCACCGACGCCTGAACATACACTTAAACACTCTCAAACACGCCACGAATAACCGCCGTTTGGACTTTCAGGCGTGACGCGGATGTACAGAATCGGTTTGCGAGGAGGCCGGAGCGCTCGGCAGCACTGGCGTTGCAGAATAGAGCCAAGAATCCCATGAGCCGCTGCTGACAAGACGGGAGAAGGAAAGCAGAAAGCCGGTGGTGGGGAAAGGAGGCTGCGGCTTCTGCTTCCCGGAGAAAAGCCATGCCGCTGGTCATCTGGCTGCTGGGACTCATGTGTCACCTTGCTGGACTCGCCTGGAGCTTGCACATGCATCGACTGCACCCAAAGCAAGGTAGACTTCAAGCTACATGAGTTCAGAAAAGTTGGAGAAAGTTTGTGAATGCATGATGTCAGATTGTGGAGTCTGTGCAAGTTAGAAATAATTTATATAAGCATTTATGTAATTAAACTTTAACAGGTTACTACAACTGGACTAATTAGTCTATATACACCGTAATGATTTCGTGTTCCCCCCCTCTTACACCTTTTCAGAAAGTTTTATCAAGCAGCTGTCCGCCTACGAAATAGTAACGCCGGTTCGCGTGAACGATTTCGGCGAGTCGTTCCCCCAGCAGCGGCAATACCGGCGCAGGCGCAGGAGCGCGGACTCGGACCTGCGCGCGCACTACCGCATCGAGGCGTTCGGCGAGCGCTTCCACCTGAACCTGAGCGCCGACGCGTCCTTCATCGCGCCGTCGTACGCAGTGACGCACCTGGGCGCGCCGGAGAGCCGAGGAGGACACGACCCCGGGGACATGCGACACTGTTTCTTCCAAGGACACGTCAATGGACAACGCCAGCACCGCGCCGTCTTCAGCCTGTGCACCGGCCTGGTGAGTAGCGTGCCAGGGTACCAGACGCACTGCAGGGTCTCAGCACACATCCACAGCCTGCATCCTCATTCATTTCTTGCTCTATAGTTACTCATAAAAATGCCTAGGGCATTATAATGATATAATTACATGTAGTTATTATATTTAGATATGATTTATTAAAGCTGGAACAGAACAGGTAGTGTCGCAACAAGACAGTGTGGAGTTTCATCACCTTGCCATAAAACATGCCATTAGCTGAATTAGCTTGTTAAATAAATGCGAATAGTGTGAGTGTGTGGATGTTTATGTGTGTGTGTGTGTGTGTGTGCATGATGTTCTAGGATGGACTGACAACTCACACCCAGTGTTCTCGGGATAGGCTCTGGATTGTGACCAGGAACACTGAAAATGATTTCTCAGTAAATGCCAGCAAATACAATTAATAGACATCTCAGAAATGTGACTAGGCGTCAAAGTTGGGGTAGTATTTCAGGGTGATATGTTCCATCCTGTGCCATCCATGTGAACACATCCCTATGAACATGTTTGCCTGCGTTCATGAGAAAACGCTGTATCTCTCAGTGTCTCAATTGTCTATTTCCTGTCTTGTCATGATGTTGTAGAGCGGAACGCTTTCCTCCTCACGTTTCTCCCTGCTCGTGCAGGTGCCAATAGATCAAGTCTACACTGAACAATCCAGAACGGGCTTCAGTAAATGTTTGCTCTGGCCTTTTGTTTGGGGCTGAAAGGGTATAGGGTTATGATTAAACAGATACCTAAATACCGGAGATTGGCAGTAGGAAGTAGGTTACTTGTTGTGAATCTGCCAGCTGGCAGTAGGTTGACACTTCCGTGATGAACGATATAAAGCATAATGCAGTAAGAAAAAAGGCCTAGACTACTAGATATTAATGTTCTTCTTTGTAAGAATACGGCTGTATAACACAGTATGTGAATAACTTTCTCTCACTCACTCTCCATACCACTTATCCTGGGAAGGGTCGGGGGAGGCCTGGAGCCTATCTGAGGGAACTCAGGACACAAGGTGGTGTACTCCCTGGACAGCACACGCCACACACTCACTCACACATTATGGGCAATTTGAGAATGCCAATTAGCCTAATCTGCATGTCTTTGGAGTGTGGGGGCGGAAACCCACCAAGCATGGGGAGAACATGCAAACTATACACACACAGACCCGAGAGAGGAATAAAACTCTTGACCCTGGAGGTGTGAGGCCACAGTACTAACCACTACACCACCATGCCACTCTAATATGTAACTATGAAAAGTAAACATGTGTTTCTCACAATTTTTTAAAACACTTTTTCAGTAGTAAGATAAAGATAAAGCAGGATTCACCTACAACCCTGATCAGGATAAAGCAGTTACTGAAGATGTATGAATGAAGGATGCTCCAAATAGTTGTTGTATTATAGCAAAACAACAAAGATCAATTCCTTGTCATTTTTCATTCATGCAATCAGTGTCCAAATTTTTCCTCAACAGCATCATCTTGGTATAAGTAAATCTAAGGCAGATTGACACTGCTACCTTCTGATGTTGTTTATACAAAGTTAGAACATCCTAACTGGTTTTTTATCATCCTCCGGGTTAGATTTGTTCTATTCTCTACCTTTTGATTGACATTGTCATGAATACTAAAAAAATCAATCCAGGGATACTCCAGGACTTTCTGCTTTTAAAATTCACTTGTGCCACATCAGTTGGTGGATTTAAAATGCTGGTCACTAGCTTTCTTTTAACAGGCAGTGAGATGGTTGTACTTTCCCATTGTTTGATCTAGCAGTTTCAAAATGTGCCTCAGTGTGCCCCAATTTGCATGTGCCCATTTGTTCATTAGTTATCTTAGTGAGTGGATTACTCATGCTGAAGAAGGCGGTAAATAGGAGCTGAACTGGCAGCACCATAGAATACACGTCATTTAACTCTGGTGGGCTTTAATAGGCGATACATCATTCAGCTTTTTTAGAGTATGTGGACTGGTTGCTCAGATACGCGTTATTGTCCTGGCTATGTGTCACCTGTACTACAGTACTACTTTTTCTGCAATAAAGAGATCAGAGACCTGTGCAAATCTTTATATGTTGTCATGTGTTTTGAGATATCAATTTGTTTTCTGGATGCATAGAAAACTGGATACAGCACTGAAGTGTCCATCTTACAAATGATGCATTCAGTTATTTCGTCATGATTTATATTGATGTCTCAGCAAAACAAAGCAATCTCGCTGTGGGTAGAGGACACTGGAATGTTAATGTGAGAATAATCCTTAAACTCTGACTGAGCCAAAAACATTTAGGAGACGAATTAAGCAGAAAGTTCAGCAACTGTATTATAATAATAATAATAATAATAATATAGTGCAATATGGGTAATGCAACATAAAGTAAAAAGATAATGAATCTATATTGCAGTCCCATCGGCACAGAGAAATTTATGCAAACACAAGCACAGTGGAAAAGTAACTCCTTTTTGGATTTACTGTAAATAACCTGATTTAGCAACTGTTGTTTCTTTTTCTGCAGACATTAATATTCTCTGATGCTATATTTAAAACTCTCTGCAGAGTTAACCAGGGCTGCACAGGACACTCTGCGTTCAACACTTCATTTCAGCACTTATTTCTGAACAGCAGCATGACTTTGCAAAAGTGAAATTTTCTACTGATATCATTTATTAGATCTTTATTAAGATTCCTCCTTTTTCACAAGAGATAAACAAACATTAAATAGTGGCTTCTAAATGGATGATGATCTCACCCAGAAAAAAATCATCACCCATTGTTCAAAACCTAGAAAAACCTAGAAAGTAAATGGTAAATTTTTGTTAGTAATCTTGTTTCTAAACAAAAAAATCAGTTGAGATCAGCAGTCTCTTGGATTAAGATGCAACCTTGACTTTGTGGTAAAACCCTTCTGGACAAGAGTATTATTTATTATAATTAGCAAAAAAAAAAAAAAAATGCATACTTTTCAACATGAGTATATTGTGGTCCCACCAATCTGTCAGGAAATTTTGCTGAACTCAATGCTGATTCTTACTTGAGCCAGTATTGTGCAAAAAAAGAAGGTTTGATGTCACCACTTCCTTTATTTAAGTAAGATGTAAGCCTGTAGTTAAGGTGATGACAGAAAGTCTTCAGACACTTTTAAGTTCTCCACATTTTGTTATGTTTCACACTCATCTTAAATTTGGTTTAAATCCCTTCCCCCCCTCATCATTCTACACTCATTTCTCCCCAATGGTAAAAAGAGGCGTTTGGATTGTTTTGTTAATTAATTAAAAATAAACACTGAAGCATCCCATTTACATGAGTGTTCAAAGCATTTCTTATGGCACTTGGAAATGAGCGCTAGTGCATCCTGCTCCTATCAATGGTCCTTGACATGCTTCTACAACCTTACTGAAGTTCCCTTGTGTGAATTCATTGGGCATAATTAGGAAAGACACACACCTGGCTATATAATGTCACACAGTAAGTGGTGTATGTCAGAGTGAAAACAAAGCCATGAGGTTAAGAGAATTATCTGCAAGACAGGATACAAGAAAATGTCTGCAGCACTGAAAGTGCCCAAGAGCATGGGAGACCCATTATTCTCAAATGGTAGAGACTTGGAACAGCCACAGTCTTCCTTCAGTAGATTTGGCTAAATCAGTCATACTATATACAGACCAGTAAGCATAGCGGGAAAATTGAATTTAGAAAAACAAAGATTTATCCTGACTATCCCTTCTCAAGCTCATCTTAAGCTGTGATGACAGGTTACATTTCAACAAAATAATAATTTAATAATATTAATAATAAACATATTGACTGGAAAACATAAGAGTGGCTTCAAAACAACTCGGTGAAAGTCCTGAAGTGACCTAGCCAGAGTCTGGACCTGAACCCAATAGAGTTTTTCCGCAGAGACCTGAAATTGGCTGTTCTCAACCTACCTGCTTAAGCTTGAACAGTTCCGCCAATCAGAATTAAAGAAACTTTCAGTCTTTGAACCAAGTAACCAAGTTACTTAGTGATGGGTCTGAATACTTATGTAAATACTTATATTACCTTAAGTATTAATAATACTCCTCATTTTTATATATTTATAATAGTCCTCATTTTTAAAATAAATTAATAAAACACTCCAAACACCTATTTTTATGTTGTCCTCGTGGAGTACTTTGTGTAGAATGATGAGGAAAAAAAGGATTTGAATGCATTTTATTTTGAGTGTGAAATATTACAAAATATGAAAAAATGTAAAGGGTTTGAAAACTTTGTCAGCACTGCATGGCTGAGGTATTACCTCTTCACCAAACACTCATAACTTAGCTCTGAATATGGCCCCTTACATTTCGAAACACAGCGTCTACTGTACGTGTGAGATGAGATAATCACCTAGTTCTTCCAGCAGCATTTCTGTCTCTTTCAAACCACAGATGACAGTACCTGTCTTCATGTTGATTTAATAACCCCGATTACAAGTTGTATTCTTGTGGCCTTGTGTGCAGATGCTCACAGCTATTCAGTGAGGAGATACCCTGTAACTAGAGCCTGTTATGCAGTAATTCAGTTCCAGTTCTTCCTCTTCTTCTCTATTTACTCATGTTGTTGCTATGTCATCTCGAAACCTGGTGAAATGATCCTTCATGAACCCAGTGTCTTATATAACAGTAGGCAGATAGTACAAGAATGTTACAAGGAGCATTGTTGTAATGTTAGCAACACAGAAAAAAGGCACTTCTGTTTCTATACAGTAGGATTTCCTCTTTCTCTGGAGTCACAGGATTTCAGACCATAATATGAGGAATGTTCAAGTCATAATGCAACTTTTGTTTATGCAGAATAACAGAACACAGATATAAGAGTAAAAACTACTCATACTATATATATAATTCCCTGCTACACTAATGCACTTTTCTCAGTGTTTCACTAGTGTGTGGATATCATCAATGTAGAACGTACCCCAAAGCCATGATCAGTCTTTCTGTTTCATGTCTGATACCCAGGCCTACCAGGAATTCCATTAATGGCCCAAGCATGTGGCTTGGATTGAGGTCAGGACTTTATAGGGGATGTGCCAATAACCCCCAGCTGAAGTGTGTGCGTTAGTATCCATGGTGTAGAGGTATATCAGAGTGGACGTGTTTTTACAGCACGTGCCCGGTTATGTCATCTTTCCATCCCTAAGGCTGTGTCCGGATGTGTTCTCCTGTCAGAATTCCCCCTTTGCTCGGAGTGGAAATAATCCTCAGAGAGATACTGTACTGTTTAAAGCGACAATATCCTGTCGAATGAGCAAATCAAATTACCATGTAAACAAAGCAAAAATGTACAGAGTGATCTCAGACCGCCTCTGATTCCATTCCTCATTCCCGACATGATTTCAGTCAGTTAAATGACTGTATTAAAGCTCTCTCATCAGTGACAGCTTATGGTTAATTACATTTTTACATACAGTACATTAATAACTGTCAGCATGTGGTGTTGTAGAGTTCTTAGTGTTGTAGGAACTGAGCAGTTGTTGGAGGTCACAGCTAAGTCTGTTAAACCTATTTTTTTTTTTTATTTACTTGATAAACACACTGACTAAACGAGGTCATTAAGTTATGAATATAATCAGGCCTCTCAGACAAGTAAAATGTTTGTGCTTCCTAGCGACTAAAATCTTAGGTTCAGATGATTAAAAATAAAGTATAGTTAAAATTATGATGTTCATAGAGTTAGTAATGGAATGAACAGAGATGCTCTCTGCTTCTTGTATTCACATAATAATAAAAAAAAGGATCAAATAAAATTTTGCTTTACATTTATTACTTATAAAACAGAATAACACTTCAAGCAAGGGACTTTGACTCGAGTCCAAATGAAAATGACATTATCCAGTTTTTAAAATAATCTTTAAATCAAACATTCACTACTCTGTGGCCAATTCAAGAGCAGTATAAGATATGACGATTCTTCTTTTCTTTTTTTTTTCTTTGATGGTGTGGACAGGTTATTTCATTCAATATGTCCTGTGTGAGGGTGGCAGTGAATGGTTAGCACTGTGGCCTCGCACCTCCAGGGTCGAGAGTTCGATTCCCACCTCGTATGTGTGTGCGCAGAGTTGGCATGTTCTCCCTTATTTTGGTAAGGTTTCCTCTGGGTACTCTGGTTTCCTCCTACAGTCCAAAGACTTGGGGATTAGGCTAACTGGTATTTCCAAATTGCTTGTAGTGTGTAAATAACTGTGTGAGTATGTGCTTGCTTGTGCCCTGCGATAGACTGCCTCCCTAGTAAGGGTGTACCCTGCCCTGTAGACTCCTGGGATAGGCTGATTTTATTGAAACATAGGTTCAGGTGCAGGTTAGGTTTGAACGGTTGAATGAACCGCTTGATCTGTCGGCTGAACTTCAATACTCTAAAAACTCACACTTGCCAACCGGCAGCTGCCCTAATATTATTCACTTTCTTAAATTTTTTAATTGCTATTTAACTAAACACATGCCCATAAGGAGTTATTTAACTTATGTAATTTTATGTCACTTTTTGGTCTGAAGTATTAATGATTGCTGTGTGAACTGTATTTTCCTTTGATCCTGCAGATTGGTACATTTACAACCTTCAATGGCGAATACTTCCTAGAACCTTTAATGGTAGCTGATGAGGAGCAGAATGAGGAAGAACACAATAAACCTCATCTGGTATACAAACATGAAAGGAAGAAGAACAACAGCAATACATCTGAGCCTTGTGCATCTTCAGGTAATGACCATGCGATGTGGAGCAAGAGAAAGTATTTGATTAGCTCTATTATTATAATTATTATTAATATTATTATGAAGATTAAGCACTCAGTATCTTTGTTGATCGTATTGTTATGGAGACGGAGTTCAGCTCTGCATTCTTTAAGATATTAGTGTGGTGTTTTGATGTAAAAAGCTTGGACTTTTGCTGGGGTAGTTTGCAGTTTTCACAGAAAAAACTCCATCTTAAAATATATTATGTATTAGGACTTTGGCACGAGTCTCAGGGAGGGGATTAAACCCTTCATTGTGGGTTAAGTCGATTACTTTTTCTTTTAATGTGAACAAATCAGATAAAGGAGAGAACTTCGCAATCTTGTTTCTTAAGTATTAGCTCCCCAAGCTGAAACAACAATGTCCATCGGCCCTGAAGAAACAGAGACCTTGCAATAATTACTATCCCACCCAAAAGTCTCATTTAATTAGAATATTTATGGCCCAGGTCTTTTGGTGGTGTCAATGCCTCCTTCAGAAGAGTGACCCTGCAAAGTTCAATGCAACGAAATCCTTAAGGATCACTGGCGGTCCTCCTCGTGGGCGGCCTTTATGCCAGCTCGTATAAATCTTGTTTGTGTCGGCTGCTTGATTTGCTTGTTGTCTGAACTCAGCCATTGTACCCAGCTCTGGGTCATTGTGCATGCTGGAAAGGAGAGTGGTTCGAATGACTCAGAGGGTAAGGCTGATACCTCCTTAATATCTTTCCTTTTCTTTTTAGTAGTCTGTGTGTGGTACAGGCAGTTGGGATTGTCTCTGCCAAGTTTTTAAAACGTGCCTCCTGAATAGAACCATACGTGTCCAATTTCTTCACATGTGCTGTTCTTTGATGGGCCAGTGCCATGTCTGCTTTGGTGTCAACACTTCACCTTTTGTATGTTTAAACATTTATTTTGAAAGCTACAAGTGTAAAGTCTAACTGTGTGGTTTAGTCCAGAGAGCATAGAAATGAAAGAAAAAGGATCTGCTGCCAGCGACTAAAAAGCAGCTGGTACACAATGCAGCAGGATTAAAAGAGATGTGTGCTTACAGTTGAAAGTGTTGTAGGTGGTGGATCTCACCGCTATCAGATAACAGGAGTCACTTGGCAGATTTTAGAGATAGATGTTCTTTGAAGAATATTTTATGTTCTTTTTTCCTGCTCAGAAACCAAAGATCCCAGCTATCTGTAAGAACAGCAAGAACAATAGAGACGATAAAGCAAATGTGATTGAGAATCATTGCCTTGCATGGAATGTTGTGATTGCTTGTAAGCATTCTGCACATCTCTTTAATAGCACATTGCTCAGTGCACCACCCTGCGTCTGCACGAGTCTTTGCCAGCAACTCGAGCCAGGCACTTTAAACTTGTGAGTCAGACAGCATACTCGCCAAATGCAGCCAGCAAAAGCTAAACACGATCCTATCTCACCACTTGTCTTAAATGAGGGACAAGAAAATTTGTTTTTAGTGTCCATTTAATCTGTGTCTTTAATTAGTGACAAACCCCAGAATGCATTGTGGCTATATGAGATCATAACCTTTTAGGAACGGTGCTAGGAAATGTTTATCTGATAATGCTTTGCCATGACCTTCTATGTAACAGTGCTGGAAATGTATTTGATTAGGTCAGGATTTAACTGTCTCACATGATGTACAGAATGCTGTTAGGAGGATTTCGAGCAGCTGCAAAACGTTTTTGGAGCAAGACAGCTCATATTTCCAGATTCTGTATCTATGGTTTTTTTTCTTAAATGTCTGATTCCTTATCATTTTTTGTTTTATTTGTTATCTACCAACTGTACATGCATAATGTTTAAATATACTACATACCACACTATGATGCTTTGACTATAGCATGAGCTGCTTGCTCTGAACCCCACTTCCTGCCCTTAACACATGTCACCCAAGATGTCAGAATGATGTACACTAAGTGCATTATTTAGCGAGCATACATGACAGAGGATCTTTTTACATTCAGGATCCTGCATGTATGTGGAAACAGTGATGAAACCAAGCAAAATAAAATCCAATGCACTGCTGTCAAATACAGTAACCCACGGCTTGCAGAGCATAATCACCTCATGGACAAACATGCCTCACAGTCTCAACTATGCTTTATGTGGGATACAAGGACAGAACAGTAGAGTATAGATCTTACACCTGCGATGTTGGCTAATTAATCGCTTACTTTTTGCTAAGACTGGCGCACTATTTGTTCGAAAAGATTAACAAATCACATAATCATTTGTGGCACATTCATTCACTCGTTTGTTTCACTCATGCATTTCACTTAGCTGTTGATACCTTACTTTGGTTATGACTCTTTTGATTGTTAAATTAGGTTTAGTAGAAAACAAAACAAGGGATTGAGCAGGCACAGTCTTAATGTTTAACCTTTCTTTACCCCTTAATATCGTGAAATCAATCTTTTTGATTGTGAAAAAAAAACATTGCAGTTTCCCTATTTTTTCACAACTGATCTCAGTATTTAAGCGATTTACTGTATTAAATAGCCACTGGGACATTCTTGTCCCAATCTTTCTACTGTGAACGGTTTAAGCACCTGAGTCTATAGCATGCGGATTCCTCTCCCTTCAGCAGTCCTCAGCAGGTTGCAGAGGTGAATAAAAGCTTCCATTGTGAGGGTCTGTAATCTCATGGCCTATGCTTCCATTCTTTATGTTGGCCTTTGAAAGAGGAGTCTTGTCTTAAATCAGAGTTGCTCACCTTCATCTGATTTCTGATAGGACATAAGGGGAGATGAGGAAGAGAAGTGAATTTTGAGAGAGGGAATAGTCAAATTTATCAGTGTGCGAGAGTGTAGAGCATCTTGCTTCCTTCCAAAGATATAAATATAAATTTTGTGATATAAATTTGTCTATGTGAATGTTATGATTTTACATCTAAGAGAAAGACTGTCTTATGAAGGATTTGACAAAAAACAAAAGCATAAAAACATTCAAATATGAGTATCTGTATTTTCTCATTTGTTGTTTAGAAAGTTTCAAATTCCAACTTAACCTTCAACCCTAAACCCCTCGTAACTTTTATACGAGCCTGTTCATGCAGTTTACACGAGTTATAGAACAATAACATGACCTGCACTGAGAGATTTCTTTTGTGTGATGAACAGGACTTTTGCAAATGTTCCACTCAGTATATAGTGTATTTAAGAATTTGAGTATTTTTATTTTTTACATGTTTAGTGAAAAAGTGTGTACTCATTCTAGTGTTACAACATAACTTTCTTCAATCAGTTAGAACAAAATGAAAACTGTCATTACTCTTACTTATACATTGACTGTGTTTGGGGTGGGTGATTTGACCAAAATATAATGCTATAACATTTATGAGATACATGATATTTAGGCAATTTGTAGATTTCATAACAAACTACACCAGAGTTCGAATACATGTTATTTTTAGGTGTACAAAAATGAATTCCTGAATTCTAAAATGGTGATGAAATACAAAATGAGCGTAATTTTAAAGATTATGGACAAAAATTCTAATATCTAAATCAACTGCTTCTAATCTAATTTGTGATTATTTTTTAAGTTATAAACAGATTTCATAAGCCTAATATAATAAAGTGATATATTGAGATGCACTGTTGATCCTAAAATGTGTTGAAGTAATGATGTAAAACATAATTAATATGCTAGTATGCTGCAGAAAACAAAAAAATTATATTAAATAATTAACACTATTAAAAGCTAACAATTTAGTTCTTTGAGCAATTACTGTAACTATATACACATTTGCATTACATTGTAAAATACATATTTATTTAATACATACTTTTGTATCTCAAACCTGTTTCAAGCCCTTCTTTGTGCTGAAATTATCAACACAAATTTATCTCGAGAGTTGAGAGCACATAATATTTGCACTGTTTTTACAAGCCTGGATGTAACCTCTAATAGTCTGATGCTCTGACATTTCTTATGACTCTTAATATAAATGTTATATCTTGTTTTGATCTCTCTGGCAAATTAGTTTCTTATGATGTCTGTCCTTATAGGACATTTTGTCCCCTCACAGTTTGTAGTATGATCAAAGCTGTAATAAAGGTATGTGTTGTGTTATTGTGCAAACTAAACTGCTTACACCTGTATAAGCATATTCCACTTATTGCTTTAAACATCACTGAAAACTCTCACTTAAGTACTTAAATTGTATTCTCTAACTGGGACAACACCCAACTCTCCAGTGTTTCGAAGGTCGCAGTTTGCTGAATCCTGAGGGTGACTTTTGTATGTAAGCCTGAGACCAAGCTAGGTGTTTGTGATCGTTAGGAAAAATACAAAGTAACCATGCTCTTGTGTATTAATAAGAATACCAAAAGGTGTGTGGCCTAGTCACACTATTACAAGCTGTTGAGAAGCCATAAAAAAAAAAAGAAAAAAAAGAAATGTAAAACATGTTTTGCCTCTAAACTCGTTGATTAGTCATTTTAGCTGCATGGGGGGGCTAATGAAGCATGCAGGTGCTTATCAGCTTATCGCACTCTAAACATAAGAGGGGGATAGGGGTGACTACTTCAAAACATGCAGTATGTAGAGAATGATGTTAATGAGGGGTGCGAAGAATACACTGCCACACACATCACACGCTGCTGTTTTGGGGGTATTCTATTACATTGCATTATAGATTACTGTGCCTCACTCATGAGCCACCCTTCATTTCTTCATATGAAATAAAATTATTAGGTAGACTAAATTAAAAAAATTGGAACAAATATTTTACTGTGACAGGTTGCAAAGTTTTTTTTTTAATGTAACAACCTCAGCAGCAACCTCATTTTTCCTCTTGTTCTAACCCCTCGACATTTAGCATCACCAGTATACTAATCACCTACCTGATCATCTGTCATCATCTGTTTCTCATTGGTTCATTTAATCCCAACACTAAACCTAATCTTAACTACCCATACCATTTACTGTAGGTTCAAGGTGATGGGGCAAAACAAATACACTTTATAATATTTTGTCTTTTTTATGAGCCAGCTTTCAGTTTAGAGGTGGTTACTTTTTGTGTCAGTGACGACAGCTATAACAGTGACACCAAGACTTTCCACTGATTCAGTCTTAGCCAAGTTTCCTGTTGAATGTGATCGGAAGTTAGTTACCTTCAATGGGTTTCCATAGAAAACTGCCTCTTTAAAGTTTCCTAGCCACTTGACTGAATCAGCCGAGTGCTGAGTGTTCCTGAAACCTTTCATGGGAGAGAAATGCGCTGCTTGTTTGACTCTGACCTCAGCCTCCTCTTTTGTTTTGGGGTCACTCGCCGGCTGGCCTGAAAGGATGTAGGTTAAGGCCGTTTCACATAGGGGTATAGCTGTTAGTTCAGTCTGTGGGTGGAAATCTCTCTTTCATGTTATCTAACTTACTTTACATCAGATTCCAGTGTTCTACTTGCATAGCCTGAAGAGATCAAAAACCTCATGTTTATTTGGGACTCTATTGTCTAGGTTAAAGGTTTACTGTCTATTCATACTCTGCACTTGGTGGTGTCCAAGAATATGCTGGATAATTATCTGAATTGTTGAGTGTTTGTGCAGGGCATGGTGTGCCGTGCATGGGGCCCCATGACTGCTCTAGTATGTTTGCTGAAAAGAAAGGAAGCTCCAGTTTCATTAAACAGTTGAGAGATTTAAGAACAGAACATTTAGGAACTACCAGTACACTTTAAAATGATTGACTCCTTTTTCTACCTCAATTCAGTAAATCATATGCACTTAGTATAAACATAATGCTAGACCTAATAATTCTCACCATGTTGTTGTGGTAGACGATGAGATTGAAAGATCCTGTGACAAATTCTGTGTCTATATTTTGCATGGCTAGATCCACTGTCTGGGCATTTTGGACTGACGTCAATGGCGGCGTTGTCACAGGAGCAGTGTACAAGCTAAAACCTGCTGCAGACAAGTGACACGTCTGTACCTGTTACTTAGTTGTCCATGTAGCTCTGTAGTTTCAGTGTGTTGAATATTATGCATATGTGTGTGTTTATCTGTGTATTTAAATATATATAGTATATATAAAGGTTGGATTTCAGCATGATTCTAAGACACAAGTCCAGAAGTGCTGTCATGGCTGATATCATAACTGCTAAATGTCATGTTGCTAAAATGAATGTTGATCAAATGGTTTGCTGACATCAGTCTTGTTGTTACTAACACTCACTATTACAGCTGCATTACTAAACAGCCACTGAGGTGACCTGGTGGGTATTTTTAATAAAGTGCAACTACACATTAATACAGTATATTCAGACCATGAGGTAATCTATTACGGCCAACAATTAAATAAATAATAAAAAAATATATAATTATACAAGTTATGAGAATGTATTAAGTTATAAGAATTAACAATTTCTTAAATTTGGTTATGAAAAATATTTCACTTTAACCTTGTAATGAGCCATAAATACATGCATAGTGTTGTGAAATGGATACCATTAGCCTGCATCACACTGATTCTCCAAATGAATACACTGAACTGGAGGTCATGTAGTACATTATTAACTATGACAAGTGGACACAGGGTCCATGATTTTGTTAGAATAATTAGGTTGTAGCCACAATATATTTAACGTTCCATTATTTATGGCACATTAACTCACGGTGTAAAATTCATCTTTTGTTGCCAGGCCTAATTAAAAAATAACCACTATGTCACCTCAGTCGTTTCGAACATTACTTACTGTATGTAATTAAGTTGTAATTGTCTGTATCATGATTATTAATAATAACTGGGCAAAATTTATATATGAAAACATCCTCGTATTTATTATTTATTATAATAGATTAAAATGCATCTTGATCTCTAAAATTTAAAAGTATACTGAACACTGATTCAGTGTTTTTAGTCCTTATAATAGCTTTTTATCAAATCCATTTTTATGAGTATATACATTTTAAGCGAAACTTTAAATGAGTGATTCACAGTCTGAGAAAAAGCCACTTTAAGCAGGTGTGTGTATGGTTGTCTGCAATGTTTATGACATATTCCTTCCCTAAGGCTTAAGTTCAAAATGCCACATGTTTGCAGTCGTAGATTTTTTTCAGTATTTTTATCTGTCTAGTCAATGATTGCACTTAATTGAGTCTGATCTCTTTGCTCAGTCAGTTAAACCTGTTAAAAATAATACCCGTGAAATAGCTTACTGCTGAAGTCTGGATATCATGTTGTTCCACACATCAAGAAAAAGCAAGGTGACATGAGATTATATTCTCGCACCCAGTTCCTGAACGAAACCACATGAGTCATTCTATAACATAGGGTAGATTTCACATAAGTAGAAAATTACACAAACACTGTTCTGTCTCAATAGAATAAATTGTGGTTCAAGTTACTAAATTCTTATAGTGTAAAAAGATCTGCTAGCTACTAAGCTTAAATTAACACTTTTTCCTACTGATTATGTCCACTACTGGGTAACATAGTTGACAGTTTTCTTATTTTCACCGATGATTTCAGTGAGAGAACTTGCCTGATTGACCACTTTTCATTTTCCTGAACAGTTTACATCATATTTTAACAATCTTAATTAAATTAAAAGGAAGAATCTGCAAACCATGACAGTTGATGGTTAATTAATATACTTAGTGACAACGAGCTATTACAGACAAAAATATTCCAAAAATGAGACAACACTTATCACAGTGTGTTTAAAATGCATGCCACAGAGAAGAGTGGCATCATGTGATGCAGGTCTCTTGACATCGGAACAAACCAGGACAGGACAGAATTCTGTTAATTACTTAATAGTCAGAACTTTTACAGACGTTAATAGGTTTATATGGTTCACTGAGAAAATCTTATAAATTTTTTAGTATTTATAATTTTGAAAGAAACAAAAAAATTGTTGATAAAGCTAAATAAAGTTTTGTCCTTTATTTTCAAACTAAGAAACTACAAAAGCAGACATGGCAAAAATGATCAGTTTGGCAACATAAGTGAAGCACAGGATGCACATAATTTTTGAATGATATTTGTTTTACCTTAATTGGAAAATGGGATATTGAAGAAAATATTTTGAATAAATGTGCTTATCATCAGCGGACATAGAATGTCTCCCAAATTATAGAATAGAATTATAGAATTACTCACATACTATAATATCCCTGTTTATGCTTTTCTTTGCTTTTCAAGTGATCCTCCAAAAAGATGGATGAAAAAAGACTTACTAAAATGTTTACTTGCTTACTTTGTGTAAAATAAATCTTTGGCAATTTATTTGAACTATTGAGCTTTTATTCCTGACCTTTCCATTCATAGAGCAATTAAAATGTCATTAGATTCTGATCTTCATTATTTACAGACTGTTCATTTAAAGTTCTTAAAGGGTTTGGATTAAACTTGTTCAGTTCAAGTGACAAATCAAATCGGCTGACTGTATTTGCATATAAAATATAGTTTGTTGGTGTTTTTATGTTGGATAGCTCTTCATAGTAGTGACTAGCGTCTAGCATTTATCTTGTGCACACATTGCTTGAACAGACCCCACACTTTCCTGCCCTTCGTGGTGTGCTCTCTGCACATGGTTTGATTGAAGAGGAGATTCCCTTGTTTTGTTTAAATCTGTATACAGATTTCCAGGTTTCTTGGTCAGGGGTCATATCAACAAAGTTTATGCACCACTGGGCAACTTGTCTGTTGCTTTGATTTTTACTCTACGACTGAGTTTGCTGGCTGTTGTTTACAGTCACTGTGCATAGTTTATGGGAGAGCTGTGTACTCTCATATCAGTGTGAATAAACAGATGCACAGATGGCTGGATGCATCTCCGCCTCCACTAACTCACTGTGCTGCATTTCTGCTCGTTCCCATAGACCGGAGTGATTATTGAATCAGTGGAAGTCCTCAAATGCAGAAATTCTTTGTGTGGTCATTTGCCATGATGATTTTTGTTTACAAGAGTTTCTTAAAAGAGTATAATTGCAACAGGATTCTTATGATTTTAAATCCCTGCCTTTAATCATAGTACCAATAAATAAATATATCATAAAATTGATAATTGCAGCCAAATATAAAAATTGTCACAAACAATTGAAACGACAGAAACAATTGAAGTGTATGTGTACAGTATAATAAGGGACTTCATGTCAAGGAACATTTAAGGATCAACTTCTTTTAGACTAAACAATGGAGGTTTGTCCTGTGAATAGTCTGAATATCTGATAATCACACGTGACTAGATACATGTGGTAGAACAGGAATGTTATTGCAATGCAGTTGTAAATTTTTGAATATTTTTTTATTATGTAATAAATAGGGTGTGGCGCTTATTTATGTGTAAATAAATATTGTAATAAATACTCTTTTTTATTGTTATTCAACTATATGATTTTTTGTCTGTATTTAAATGTTTCTACTAGTTCAAGTATATTTTTATTATTCTTTTGGTTGATTATCCTTCCTTGTAGAAATATGCTTAAAAGTAGGAAAAAAAATCATTTGTCAATAGAACAAGACGACAT
The DNA here is from genome assembly GCA_030014305.1 of Clarias laeviceps. Taxonomy (NCBI): domain Eukaryota; kingdom Metazoa; phylum Chordata; class Actinopteri; order Siluriformes; family Clariidae; genus Clarias; species Clarias laeviceps. The sequence continues at coordinate 21,337,962 of JAQMYJ010000012.1, forward strand.
TCAGCTTGAAATTAATCAAAAAAGTAGACATATGCTTATGTATCTTATGTTTGCTTTACTGCAATAATAGAAATACTACAATATACATGATAACTTCACCATATTTTTATTTAGCTGTCATTATTCACAGTACATTTTTTGGTTTATAGTCACACTGATGACTTTTTGTATCTGGGATTGTATCTAATACTCTTACAAGTTCTTTCTTTATTTAATTTGATCTGTTTTTTCATTTCCAGATGTCATTTTCTACTGCTCAGTTGTAACACATCCAAAACAAAACACCATGCTAAGCACTGATATGTGGAACTGAACTGTTGAAGGATCACCTTTAACAAATGAAAAAGCAGAAAAGAGCAGCCCTCCTATTGTGTATTTCTAGTTGATGATTTGCATAGAAATGGAGTGAGCATAATTTAGGAAACGACATGTCTGGTGTAAGAGCAGGAAGCTGTTATGATGTTTATACTGTCTGTGCTTAAGAATGCTATACTGCATTTCAGCCTGGCATTTCACATCACTCAGTGACCACTCGCCTTACTCAAAATAGCCAGGCTAATTGTTTTGTCAGTTGTTTATTATGTTGTGTGACTTATCACTTTTTTAAGTGCTTTAGTGTTAGTCCTTGAGCCGGATTCGTCAGATGGTGTTGATGAATAGGGTTCTGACAGAAAGGTAAATGCTTGCACTTATGATTTATTTTTTGAAGAACAGCTAATACACAGAGATGTTTGTTAGCCCTAATGATATTACTGCATGGAAGGCGTCTTGGGTCTTATACCAATATAATGATCAATAATTATATTTTTGCCATTGAAGAAAAGTCTTAGGGGCAGTGGTGGCTCAGAGGGCTAAGGCATTGAGTTACTGATCGGAAGATCGGCGGTTCGATCCCCAGCTCCACCAGGTTGCCACTGTTGGGCCTTGAGCAAGGCCCTTAACCCTAACTGCTCCAGGGGCGCTGTATCATGGCTGACCCTGTGCTCTGACCCCAGTTACGCTGGGATATGCGAAGAAGGAATTTCACTGTACTGTAATCTATATGTGACAAATAAAGGCTTAACTTAACTTAAGGGTAGAAGGGTTTTTGGTTTCTAAATTACATAATACAAGACAAAATAAAAAAATTAATTGCCTTAAAAAATAGGGTGATTTGTGGAGGAAGCTGTTATATCAGGACCTAGCATATTTTGTGCGCATCCCACAACAATAAGTGTCATTTTTTAAAGAAGAATGGATTAGCTTTGATTTGATGTATCACACTACCCCTAACTGATTATTTAATAGCACATCCCATTATGTTATTTCTTAATTAATTCATCATAATAGTTGTATCTTTTTCTGTCTTTTTGAAACTGTTCGGCATTGCCTCGGTGCTCATGTGTGGCGCATTGCCAAAATATTGCAAGTTCTCTTTCTGACATAACAGCACATGTACCCATATATCACCCCGCAATGAAGCAGAAACAACTTGCAGAGAAAGTCCAGAGCACACAGGCATAGACCTTAGGGAAAATAAATTGCCATTCCTTAGCTAATATAAACAAAAATACTCACAGATCACATATATCTATGCCAGAATCAGCTTTCGGGATAGTGCAGCTGAACTTGTGATCAAATACAAACATGCAATATTAATACTGCTGCCTGCCTTTAAATCTCTATTGTTTATTGCAGTAGAGCAGCACTACCTGATCGTTTGTCTGCAGCCACTGCACACATTAGCTCTGAGAAGAGGTTTTGCATTCTGAGAGCTGTCAGATATATCATGTTTTTCTGTTTGTCCATGGAATGCGAAATCTTGGCATGAGTTATTGTTCCTTCTCATTCCTAATAGCACTTGAACCATTTATCTGTCAGATACGACGGCAGTGTTTATAGGCAGTGTAGGCTGGATAGACTTTGACTGACAATGTTATTTAACTGAACAGTTCTGAAGTGGCTCATGTAACATTGAAGTGGAAACTGCTGTAAATGAAAGAAGAGGATGTGACCAAACTGACACTAGATAAACATGGCTAATGTACTATTCATTCTTTCAGCTTGCCTTGAGGATAACTCCTTCTCTCTCTCTCTCTCTCTCTCTCTCTCTCTGTAGCTGTCATTGCTAAAGAATCTGGGAATCTGGTGTGTTCTGTTGTCCATGTGCTTCTCATTCCTCAGGCAGAGAGAGTCGAGAAAAGAAAGTGAGGGAATGTGATTTCAAAGGCAGCACACTATCTTCCCAGTCTTTCAGTGTTTTAACATTTCCAGTGTCATAACTCTTAACCTCTGAACTGCTGTTCATTTATTTTCCAGAATAATAACGCTATAGTGAAAAAACAAGCTCCGATTAGATCATTAAATTTTTTTGGAATCTAGGACCAAAAACCATGTTGCTTTTCAGAAACCAGGATAGAGACAATTATGCAGAATGTCATATAGCACAAAGTGAGCAGTAAGACAAAAGTTTTTCTTATTATTTAAAGTCACATTTAAGAGCGCGAAGTGTTTTCTTTTCATTGGTTGCTGTTCCATTCAGGGTGTGTTCCCAGGATAGGATTCACTGATTCACCACAACAAACTAAAGCATACAGTTTTATGTTAAGCTTTTCCCAATGCTATTAATTTATAGGTAAATCTGATACTTATAATTAAATCTGTACTATAACAGTGACTACTCACTTATTTGTTATAAACACTATCTATAGTCCCAAGTTAAGCATTTCCTATACAAATCCATTAGGCCAAAGAAAACAGTTTAACATCAGCTCAATGTATCAAAATATCGTATGTAGGAACAATTAATTTACTCATAAATTATTGAACATACAGTCTGCTGCCAAATACAACAATCTTTTAACACGATCACAAGGCAGAGTTAAATGGAATAGAGTCCAGATTGACTCTATTTCAGAGCAATGGATATCTCTGGGTAAGAAGGAAAGCACATGAAGCCGATGCACCCATAATGCATAGATCCCATAGTACAAGCCTCTGGAAGCACCGCTATGTCCACCACAGGGTTCTGACCTTAACCTTACTGAAAGCCTTTGAGAGTAGCTGAAGAAGACTTCACAAAGTGGTTAGACTCCCAGGTCTTCAATGCAATATTTATGATGAAGGCCCTTTTTAACGCAATACTCCCAATTTATACAGGCTTGGGACTAGCACTAAGAGTGCACTTGTGCACCAGTGCACCAGTGCCTGCATTTGGTGTCCTGATGGGAAACAACCCCAGGCCATAGTGATGAACACGCCAAATGCTAGCCACTCATCCACCAGGGAATCTCATACCTCCTGACCTAGACTGCAAGATTAAAGGTTCCATAATTTACTACTTTTAATGATTTAACACAGGTCTCAGAGTTTCTCCGAAGTGTTTGTTTTAGTGCTCCAGCTAAATTACTTCTCAAATAATGCATTTCTCCATAACTCAAACTCCCTTTATTTTACTCCTCTGAATGCAGTGTTTTAGTGTCTATGTAAATGATCTACTGCTGAGCCATGAGAACAGCAGAGCTGAGCAGCAAGGCAGGGGTAGAGTTCTTCTTATAGGAGGTTAAAATAATTTTTTTTTTTTTATCCAAAAACAAAATGGAAAAAATGACAAAAAAGGGAATGTTTTTCTCATTTGCATAACAGATCCTGTTAAATAAGGATGAACCTTTTGCTGGTAATGACTTACCACAATTTCTTCTTCATTCATTTCAGATGAAATGGTGGATTTATTCTGAACCATTGTCAGTAAAATAGCATGATAACTATTGCTGCACGATATATCGAAAAATTATCGTTATCGCGATAATGGTATACGCAATATCTGTATCGCAAAGAGTTGCGTTAAATTAAATTTTATTTATGTGCCAAGCATTTGTGTGTCCAAATTTGACCAATCAGATGGGCCCTTACTATCTTTATACCTGCTTATATCTTTATACCTGCTTATATCTTTATGCTTATATCTTTATGCTTATATCTTTATACTTAATAATATTTTCTTATTTAATTTTTGTTTAATAATATTTGTTTTTATTTTAAAAAAAAAAACTAAACTAAAAAACAGGCAAGCCAAAGGAAATATTTTGTTTAAAAGATGCTCTTGTTTTAAGACACTCTTGATAAGTGTATGGTTACACGTAAATAAAAAGTAATGTTTGAAAGTAATTCATATTGTGTTGGCAGGTCTATGATAACAGCAAACCAGAAATCAGAATATCTGCTGAGGGTTTTAAGTCATTCATAATGTTTTGAAGTCTAAATATTTGCAACTTCCTTGACATATAGTTTCTTTTTAGCCTGAATTAGAATTAATTACATCAG
>JAQMYJ010000012.1:21342363-21421413 GCA_030014305.1 Clarias laeviceps
GAAGGAGGATTACCTTCAAATTCTTCAACATAACCTAAAATCATCAGCCCGAAGGTTGGGTCTTGGGCGCAGTTGGGTGTTCCAACAGGACAATGACCCCAAACACACATCAAAAGTGGTAAAGGAATGGCTAAATCAGACTAGAATTAGGGTTTTAGAATGGCCTTCCCAAAGTCCTGACTTAAACCCCATTGAGAACATGTGGACAATGCTGAAGAAACAAGTCCATGTCAGAAAGCCATCAAATGTAACTGAACTGCACCAATTCTGTCAAGAGGAGTGGTCAAAGATTCAACCAGAAGCTTGCCAGAAGCTTGTGGATGGCTACCAAAAGCGCCTAATTGAAGTGAAAATGGCTAAGGGACATGTAACCAAATATTAGCAATGCTGTATGTATATTTTTGACCCAGCAGATGTGATCACTTTTTTCTGTTAACCCATAATAAAGTCATAAAAGAACGAAACTTCATGAATGTTTTTTGTGACAAAGAAGTATCTGTTCCAATCACTCTATCAGAGTTGTAGAAATAACGGAGAACTCAAGAGAGCCATGATATTATGTTCTTTACAAGTGTATGTAAACTTTTGACCACAACTGTATATAAATGATTTAAAAAAAATAGCCAATAATAATAATAAAAATGCATTTCTCTAGGGAAATGTTATATTGCAAGAAATATCATTATCGCAATATTCAACAACAATATTGCATATCGTATATTTTCCTAATATCGTGCAGCCCTAATGATAACGACAAGCAAAGTGTAAACAAATTAAAAGGTTGAAAGGAACACAATGGGTGTGAAAGAAATGGAAAAAAAGAAATGGGTGCAGGCTTCCCACTAATTAATGTAAACATGCCTGTAGGGAGATCACGGAAGAGTCGTGAATGGCTTCACACTAGCATCTGTAAGGATTTGGTGCACTGTATAGGTGTTAAAGATGATCTATAAGATCATCAAGACTGAGCATTGATTTTAAACTATTGGCAAGGACAAGAAGAGATCTTATAACTCTTGTGGATATTTTATAGTGTAGAAACCAAATAATTCTAAACAAGTGATGCGTTTTCATTAAAATGAAGTATTCTATAAAGAAAGTAAAAGTTCAATAGAACATGCAGGACTTCTCGAAAAAAAAAACCTAAGTAGAAATTCTGTAGAACATTAGAATCATAGTATAGAACAAACAAATGTTTCTATAATTTATTCAATAGATTTCTCTAGAAATTGAAGATTTTTTTTTACTTTGTTCCACAGATCAGATAAAAGATGATAATCATTTCCATAGCAATGGAAGCGTGGAAGAAAAGGTCAAGTCGGTATGGGAAACCATAGACAAACGTCTGCCTGGCGTACAACAGTCAACCTCCTCAAATCATTCCAGTGGCAGCAGGAGAAAACGCTTCCTGTCTTATCCACGGTTCGTGGAACTGATGGTCACCGCAGACGCCAAGATGGTGCGGCACCACGGACGCAATCTGGAACACTACATTCTAACAATCATGTCAGTAGTAAGTAAGATGCTTTTTTAAAACTATATTTCACTTTTTCAAACTATATTTTACTTATTACTAGATTTTAAGGATAATCAAAAATAACTCTGTAGTTGTTTTTGTCATATTATTGGATTTTTTTGGTGGTGCTGGTACTAGTGCTTTAAGTTCTTTGTGCTTATTGAGTTAGTTGTATACATTATGTGCAAGCTCAGAGTGAGCCTGAATAAATGCATTTGAGGCAATAACAGTAGTTTTATAAATATGAATTTCCATGCAGTTTAAACGTATTCATCAGAAATGGTAGACTAAAGGTAGAAATGCATCTACTTTAAAGCAATTAATTAGGCAAAATCCCAAAGTAGATAAGAAAAAAATTCAGTAGTGGCAGCCAGAGGGGATCCTGTCATGTCCTGTTGTGGATTGTCTGTCTGATGGATAGGGATCTTAAATTGGGTTTTTAAGCTTGCTGATGATGTCATTATGGCATGTTTGCTGTCTGATAACAGTCTGGAACTACCCCAACCTATCGTTTGTGCCTTATAGTGACTGATCTATATCCTGAGGGTCCCCTTTTGTCTCTTCTTCCTTTACATTTAGACTCCCCCCCCTTTCTTCCTTTTCCCCTCTCTTCTATTTGCAGTAATTTATTTAAGATCTTTTAAGGTGTTGTGGTTGTGGTTTTGCCTCAAGCTTTGTGACATAGCGAGGACTAATGAGTTCCTGTCAGACTACCATCAGGGCCAGCACACTCACTAATTTGGGGAACTGTCTTTTACAGTGCCGTTTAGTTTTACAGGGTCTAGATTTTTATGTCAAAGTCGGTTGGAAGAGTTAGCCTTAGCCTCTTGAGGTTTGGTCTAATGTAAATCTGGCTCTGCTCTTTTTGTTTTGCCAATTATGGTTGAGCATCTATTTTCTTTTTTTCTTCTCATTTCAGGTAGCTGCTGTTTACAAAGATCCCAGTGTTGGAAACCTCATTAATATCATGATTGTTAAACTGATCATTATTCACAATGAGCAGGTAAATGACACCTTTCACATTTCAACAGCTTCCTATGGAAGATGTGCTTATTAATTAAGATAACTAGTGTTTCAGCAGCGTGATTTTTCTGTGAGTAATGTTTAATCAAGGTTAGTTGCATACATTTCAATTGTTTTAGGAAGGCCCAAATGTCAACCGCTATGCTGCTGCAACGCTACACAACTTTTGTGTGTGGCAACACAGTCAAAATATTCTGGATGACAGTCATCCTTCTCATCATGACACTGCTCTGCTTATCACCAGGTGTGTTATATTTTTTAGTTTTCAGTTAAGGTTTGTACATTGATTGTCTATGAAAATGCTAACACGTGACAATCCTTTGTGGGTGTCTTAAAGACCATAGATAATAATAACTAATGTCGATATATGGAGGTCTGCTATATATTTATGTGTAAAGTACAGTGCCAGAGTCTTGAGTCACCCCTAATTTCTGCATATTTTGCTTCCAAAGAGACAGACTTTCTTGTATTTTTAATATAATCTTAAGGAATAGTTCTCCAGGCTTCTTGATTTTTCCTGAACTTTCAGCCCATTCCCTGTACCTGAGCAGTTTCTGTTAAACCACACAGTGACCAATGAATCATCCAAGCATAAAAAAAAATCGAACTTAAGGCATGAACCAGAGAGAGCCAGGTGCAGATGATAACAGATGATCAGGCCGGTGATTCGTATACTGGTGATGCTGACTGGTAGGAACGGACAAGAGGGGAAATCTGGTTGCTGCTGAGGTTGTTATATAAGTAACCAATTTTTTAATTGTATCTATGGGAACTTTGCAGCCTTTCATTGTAAAGCATTTGTTCCCATTTTTTAAATTTAATCCACATACAGTAATTTAAGTTAATTCAATATGAAGGAATGAGGGGTAGCTCAAGACTTTTGCACACTCCGCTATATTTATGTTGAATGTGCCAACCCTAAGCTAACTCAACAGTATTTTTGGGAGGATTTTTAAGTCATATTATTAAATCTTAATAATCTTCTGTATTAATGCTTCCCAACTAGCTAACATAAACTAGAATTTATGAGAGCATTTTAAGTCATCATCATAAAAGTTTATAGACTTTACTGTTCATCTTAAGCAGCTAGTTGTGCCATATTTCTGACTAATATGAACCTAGACATCTTTATTTTTATTTTTATTTTTTTTTATACAGGGAGGATATCTGCCGGGAAAAAGACAAATGTGATACATTAGGTAAAATTCATCCCTTTTTACTATAAACATTTGACCTTATATATATATATATATATATATATATATATATGTATATATGTATCAACTGTTTGACCATGTTGCTTGACTGTGACAGCACATGCCATTTCTCCTACAGTATGAACTGGCTACACATTACAATGTATTCATCAATCACTTATAATGTACATTCAACTCATGCTGACCAACATGAATTGTCTACAAACAATTTGCCTATGGAGTACCGACAGCATCTCACAATTTAACAGTTTTCACATTTGTAGCAGAAGCCTACATTTTGTGCCACACAAGTTCTTACCTTTTTTTATCCGATATGAGTTTGAATAGCCTATTTTGAACATAATAGTCTAAATTGTCCTTTTTTTAAAACATGGAAGCACAGAAGAAAAATCTATTTTTTTTAACCTGCATCAAACAACGATTAGTGTTTACATTTCTGCATGTACAGTATGCAGTCATGAATAAAGAATTTTCAGCATTTTTACCATGCAAAATGTAAGTATTTTTATAATGTTTAATATATACAGTAAAATTTAAATGCCATTTAACTTTGAAAGCTATAGGTTGTAACCTTGCACAGTTTTACAAGGGTCACATCTACAGTAAGTGTTGACATGAGTTTCTCACAGCACGATAGGAAATTAATTACGCTTTAGATACACTAACAGCTGGTAAGAATCACTGAGATTTAAAGGCTGTGTCAGTCATAACCTTGTATACATATCGGTGACCTTGTCCAGGAATACCCTGATCCAATAGCTACACCCATGAAAAAAAAAAAAAAAACTTTAGATGTACTGAATGTGAAAAGTTAACATGTAACTTTATATAATAATTTGTCTGACTTTGATCTATGGGTAGCTGTGTGTGATTGGAGCAGCTGTGTTGGTCTTCCTGGCTCATTGCCAGGCACGAGATGTACAAATGACGATACAATGATGATTATGTGAAAGTGGAGTATAACATATAATGAGCCTTTCTCCATGAGAACAGGTGTGTAGGTCAGTGTCAGTTATCTTTCACTCATGAATGTAAATATCTTCAAGCTAAAGGTGAAAATAATGGGATATAGTGTAACATGGTGGTTATGGTTGTCCTGTTTTGATTATGTGTTTGTATGTGTTTCTTTTACAATTAGGCCTGGCAGAGCTGGGTACAATGTGCGACCCATACCGGAGCTGCTCCATCAGTGAAGAGAATGGTCTGAGCTCCTCCTTCACCATTGCCCATGAGCTGGGCCATGTGTAAGTTTCGGCCCCCGGAGGGAACTGCCTAGCTGAAAGTGCTCCCTTATATCATACAAAAGGCCTCTTATCCTTTCTCACAGGGGCATACACAGGTGCAAAGCATAATAAAACCACTGCATGTTTAATAACAGGCCAGTCTTAATACCCCCTCTGTACTCTGACCTCTCTTCTTCCCTACTGCACCCAGCATGGTTCAGCCCATAAGATTAAGCAGTTTTCCATCCAAAGGGTATAGAGTAGTGTTAAGAGAAAATTCTTAAATATCGATATGGGATACATTTCTGTTGTTGCATTGTTTTGTTTCTGATCTAAATTATATGACAAAATGCAACCTTCTTTTATACCTGGGTGCAATGATGTTTTTCAAGACGTTCAAAAAAACTGAATGGAGGTTCAAAAGAAGTTCAAAAAATGATGTGTCAGTGTCATTTTATGGGATCCCTGGAGCAGAGAGGATTAGGGTACTTCACATGTGCAGTGTTTTAAAAGTTTGAAGGATCGCATTAAAACTAGTCAGAGACCTTTTGGACGAGCTGAATTTGAGTCAGAAAGTCATTTGAACATGAAACAACCTAGTGACTATAATTGAACCAAAGGTGCATTGGAGAATTATGGCTTCCAGTTGTAATTTTTTGTAGTTACCAGTAGGGGTTTCTTGGCCGTGATGGGATTTGCACCAGTAATCTTTGTAACACTAACCATTAAGCCATCAATACACACTGATTTATGTATTCTTGATAAATTACCTTGAAGTCCTTACACTTATTATAATTCAACAGATAATAATAAGGCTACTTTTGATAAATTGTAATAACTGCCTTTTTACATGTGAAAACATTTGTCAGTATTATATGAGACGTGCTTATTAACACTAACCAGTGGGTTTTGTCTCCTCTGAAACTGGCGTGTGCCCTCAGCATGCACCGATCTCATTGTCATGGCCATAGCTGATGAATTAATATTATACAGAAAATATCAATAACATTAGGTTATCTCTATTGTACTTATTTCTTTGTCTTTACTGGTGAATCACAATTGAACTAGGTATCTACAGTACTGTATTAGAGTGTGTAGATATGCAATCGTAAATGAGTACAGAAGTAATATTACTAATGTGAAACCTGCAGGGGCTCATCATTCTTAAGCACTATACAAATCAACCATGTTTAATGTGACAACCTCAATAAAAACAGGGCTGAAAGTAAGAGATTCATTAATTTTTTAAATATAAAACCTGATTTTCAAAATGAAAAATTGACTGAGAGGTGACATTATGGAATAATACCAAAACATCTACTGTTAATATTAAGTCTATTAGTGTACCTCATATTTCAGTACTGAGTTGAAAAGAGCACTACATGTCACTGCATACCATGTAATTACCATGTGTCGAGTGTGTTGTCATGACATAGACCTTCTGTGGGGTCTGTTTTCACAACATGCAGCTATCACCACATGTGTGAATGTATGGTTTGTAGCTTATGAATAAAGCCATTGTGGACATATGACATGTGGCTCCTAACATATGACTCAATCACTTAAATGTTGTTATGCCTAATTCTCTAGTGCACCCCCACTCTTGGAGTGACTAGAAATGGCAGAAATCCCCTCCTTTTTAGAGTTGATAGATGGAGCAAATTCCAGCAGCACCATTCAGAGCCCTATCACTGACCTTTTCTTCTATTCTCCTGTCCTGTTCTGTTCTGTTGTGACAACTGGACATGTTTACTGCCAGTCAACAGGTTATGGACACAATATATATTAAAATTTCTTTGTCAACATTTAAGAAAGTGAAAAACAGCAACTTAGAGCCTTGAGACATTCAGAGAACAAGGACACCTGTCTGTAATAAAACACTAATCTAATTTAGACTCACATTAGACTCTGATGTCCAGATGTTTTTGAGCTGATTGTACCTGTTCCCAGGCATGTTTAGGCTACTTTTTTAACTAAGTAAAGATTTGGGGCCCAAATTTGTGACAGCACGTAGAAGGTTCATAAATCATGATGATCGTTGGCAGGTGTCCCAAAACTTCTGGCCATCTAGTGCATCTTTTAAAACTGCAAAAATGGAAAAAAACAAACATTTTATGAAGTACCAGCAATAGATCACAATGAGGCATATTAGGTGTGACAATAAAAAGTACTGCAATAAATGATCCATTTTTATCGATACCTTCTGATTCAGCTATGCACAGATGTGCTCGATCAGAGTGGAATTTCTGTTATTTAGAAAAAAAAGTTTTTCTGTCCACACATGTGCTGCAGTGTAGATGTGTGTATGGCTGAATGCTTTTTATCAAGTAGAAAGTGAATTGAAGACTAAATGACACTGATCCATGATATTCCCCCATTGTTTGCAAAATAACTTACTTAAACATTTCCTGACATTGGGAAAGAACTAGAAAATTAATATGCCTTTCATCTACAGCAAGATTGTTTCTTGCCTGCACATGAAACTCTTCCATACACACAATGTTACAGTAAATGTCACCTTTTGTAACCTCTGTTTTTTTTTTTTTATTGAAATTGTCGTATGTTACTTGGCATGACTGTTATGCTGATGGCACTAAGATTTCCAACTGAGAATATTTTTTCACAATAAGTAGTGGGAGAGTTGTCTTACATTTATTGTTTGCTTATGACAAAGCACAGGATACATAATTGTGTCTATGACATTGTCAGTAAGTGTATTTTTATGTTTTTGAGTGTGTAAGCTTTACATGACTGTGTATAGTACATCAAAAGGGACCTTAATTAGGAGAGGAACCAGTATGTGCAGGGTGTGTGTATGTGTGTGTGTGGGGTGTCTGTGTGTCTTTGAGGTATTACAGCTGGACAGTGTCTGCGCTAAAACTCTTTCCAAGCATACAACATCTGCTGCATAAAACAGATTAATTTAATTTTAGTTCATTGTCCTTTAAAATTGTAATGAGCAGTCCTTTACTTTCAGATTGGGTGCAGTAATAATTTGGGCCTGACATAGAAATGGCTCTACTAGTATTCATTTAATATTTGTATACTGGGTATTTTCACAGAAAAAAAAGACAAAAATCTGAGAAAAATATAGTACTGTAGTACTGTATAGTATAGTATAGTACACATATAGTTCTGCGTCATGTTACTGAAGGCTCATAATATACCAAGGTAAAATATTTGCTAAAGAAATACTAAATCTGGTTTCTGTAACGTGCCATACAGTATCAAAAGCTGAACTTGATGTCTTAAAAAAGAGGGCTTGTTGTACGGTGAATTTTTCACAAGCTGATGTAGTACAAATTACTGAAAAAAGGTTTATGCTGGCTGTGATATAAAGGTACCAGAACACCCAATGCATCACAGCTTGCTGTGTATGGGACTTATTATGCAAGGAGTTAAAAGTTGTTGATCCAGCCTTCAAATTCCCCAAATATCAATCTGACCCAGCTTCCATGGGATGCGCAGGGCAACCAACTCTGATCTACGGAGGCCTGACCCCACAACCCACTGCACCCAAAGTATCCGCAGGTTATGTCTTGGTGCCAGACATCACAGCACACACACCCTTAGGGGTCAGTACAAGGGGAACTTACAAATATTGGGCATAAGGTTTTTATGCTTTAATGTTATAGCTGATCGGTGTAATTGTGGAAAGTCTTTCTACAAAACAGTGGCTAACTTCCTTAAAGTTTCCCAACATAGAGAATGGGTCATGATAAACCAAAAATATAATACCCTACACATTTATAATTCATATAAACCAATACCAGTGTATTACTATTTCTGTAACAACTTAATATATGTCTCAGAGGTTTTTCAGAAAGTGACTTGTTAGTGAATCAGCTGAAATACCTCTTAGATAATTAATTTAAAAATTCCTGTTTCACCCCTCCTTCAACATTATATTTCACTGTCTAGGTAAATGAGCTACTGCTGAGCCACACCCCTCAGAGCTGATCACAGCTTTGATTATGTGAGGTCACATTAGGGGGAAAATATAATTTCCTTTTTAAAGCCTTGGTAAATACAAAAATGGAAAAAGGAATAAAAAGTCTCTTGATTGTACAAACACATCAGAAACCAACCCATTTGAATGTCTAAACATAGCTAAAATGGGAGATTTGCATATTAGGCAAACTTTAAGCTTTATTCTCCAACCTTCCTGTCTATTCTGATGTCAGTATTGTTTACTTTCCTCCATTATTGCTTTGTGTGTTTCAGCTTCAACATGCCTCACGACAATCACCCAAAGTGCCGGGAAGCAGGAATGAAAAATCAGTATCACGTCATGGCCCCAACTCTGAACTATGACACCAGCCCATGGTCCTGGTCCAAGTGCAGCCAAAAGTACATCACAGAGTTTTTAGAGTAGGTTTCTTTTTTACTTGCTCTGCTTAACAACTCTCTCAAACTGTTGTGTGCATACATTCCATTTTTATAGTTTTGCTGCTTTAGTTTCACAATGCCAAGATGTTTATGGTCCATATTGTTTGGGATTAACCTGAAATCTTATTGGAAGTGCATCTCTCTCGCGCGCTCTCTCTCTCTCTCTCTCTCTCTCTTTCTCTCTTACAATATCGAGTAAATGCTGTTTGCCACACTTATTCCATCTTGTTTTAGCTTTATTTTGTTTTAGGAATGTTTGCTAGTTCAAAAAAGAAGATCAATCACAATCCTCTTGTTTGAGCTGCTCTACCCCACACCTCTCTGTCCTTTTCCAATCTTCCTTTATTTGTCATTGTCTTCTTTTCTATTTCTCTCCTCTCTCTGAAATGCTGGACAAACAGTCATTTAGTCGTCGGCATGCTTTGTCCCTCAGCAACGGTGTCCCAGGGCAACGGTCCATTCAGGGCTTCCAAAGTAGAGCAGCAAGCAGTGGCCCCAGTTGAAGGGTTTCCCTTTAAGATGGGAAATGTCAGTTAAAATTAGATTCCTGCTGCATACGACTCTTTGATCTGCTCTCCAACGCAAAACCCGTCTGCGACTCTTCACAAAAGATGGTCTTGTTGATGAGGGCTCGCTCGTTACAGTGAAGGTTGAGGATGCATGGTGAACTTTCCGCTCAACACAATCTACTGCTTTCTGTTCTTACCCTTCACAAAAAAAAAAGAAAAAACTTTGGGTCATAAAGGGACCCGTGGGTGATTTTTCTGTCAAATTCTCACTTATAATGGAAAAATCAAAATGTCAGTAGTAGGAAGGCTGATGAAGTTTTTTCCATTCTATGTCTCAGAAAAAACTTGATTTGCCTAACAATGATGGTATTTTATAAACAAAGAGCTGAGAGCTGAATTGTCATAGGGATTCTGTGTTGGTGGGAATGATGGAAAGCAAAGCCTGCTGCTTCTGCACTCAACCAGGGCAACAAAACACAGCATTGATCTGTACTGCACTTCGCAAGAGGCAATGTGCTTAAGTACGTCAGTGTTTTGACTGCCCATTCTCCTTCAAGAGCTCTCTAGTCCTTAACACTCTCCTGTCAGCAGACAAAAGAATGCACACATGAAGGAACGCACATACACAAAGAAACGTACTCCCACAGCTTGGCAAAGAAAGATAAACACACTCACACACACACACACACACACACACACTATACATGCACACACATTCAAGGAATACATCTCAACACTTAAGGATGAAGAATAGACCTTCAGCTTCGGTTTATGTATGTAATTAATTAAATCACTACAGTTGTAAGTAAAAGTCAGAAAACCAGCCTCACTTTTTTATTCAATTATTCTTCAGGAAAAATAGCACCATTTTAGATTTTTTTTCTCCTAAGTCCAAATGAAAACCCCTTTCATTATTTATTGCTATAAAGTTATTGACGTACACACTGCTACTGAATCCACATAATTTCTTCCAAATGGCTGTCCCCTGCAGCTTTTGCAGCAAACTGGGAGGATTAAGCAGGCACTTGGACTCATGTGCAGTAATTAATCAGTTGGCTGGTCTGAAAACTCTTTTATTTGTACACCATCTTCAGTGTCAGGCCAATTAGCCCCATTTGCGAGCCATTAATCTTCCCTTCTAGAGTGCCAGTAAGAGAAATGGCCAATATTGTACAGTTGCCTGATGATTGAGTTCTCAATACTCGCCAAAAATATAAAATGTCATATAATACAAAACTGTCCTCATTCCTGTGTCTAAAAATGAATCATAAATTGTGAATTCAGTTTCTGTTGTGTTAATGTTCAAGACAAAAGGGACTGATGAAATTTTTCGTGAATGAAGGGGTAAAACTGATTAACATTTATAGGAGACTTTAAGCACAATACGGTGATGAGACTCTTAAACAGTGTTGGGTGTAATACGTTACAAAGTAACGTGTTATGGTACTTGAATTACTTTTTTGATGTAACGAGTAATATAACTCGTTAGGTCTACCATTTAAGTACTCAGGTATTTAGTTATTTTTTCCAAAATGTAATCCGTTATTCAATTCAATTCAATTCAATTTTATTTGTATAGCGCTTTTAACAATTGACATTGTCCCAAAGCAGCTTTACACAATCAAAAGAATTATTTAAGTTTGTATGGAATTGTATTCAGAGAATTTATGTAATCCATCAGCCAGACAGCAGTCATTTCCAATCCCTTAGTGTGTGTGTGAAAGTCGTCCTACAAGCCCCCGTCCCCGATAACCGCCCCCTCTGTTATTCCTGCTGTTATACCTCTGTCTCACCTATGCGGTTTGACTATGCGAGAACCGACGCGTGAAACGATGTAAACGCAATCACAGCGCCAAAACTCGGGGTGAATCATGATGAACCCTACTTACGGACACCGCACGAAACCGCGTTGGTGAGATAAGGGTATTAGTAGTTAACGGATTATGGGCCAAACTTCGCTGAGTGATAATGGTAGGGTAAGTATAAAGGTCTTGACTAAACCAACAGGCATGAGGAATCACAAAGGAGTTTTCATTTTCTGCAATGGAAATGTACTCTAACTAGTTACTTTTATCAGAAAGTAACTTTGTAATGTAACTGATTACTTTTTAAAGGCAGTAATTTTGTAATGTAATTAGTTATTTTAAAAAGTAACGTCCCCCAACACTGCTCTTAAAGTATAAATTAAAATATCAGTAAAAAATGACAATCCCAGCTGAGGTGGCTTGGAGCCTAGTGCAATCGTTCCCATTAACATGCAATGAGTGGAATGCTTGAACCTTGAAAATCGTTTGATAATTTGTCATCATCGTGCAGAAGAGATAGATCTGTCTGTGGAAACTGTACACACAATCATTCACAAACACCACTTTCACACTACAGGAACCTCTTCTGGGAGTAATCGCCACGTGCTCTGTACCATCCTCACATTGTTCCAAGCCATTTACACATGTTTGGGTCATTAACGGAGTTCCTGAGAGGCCAGTGTTTCAGACATGAAGCAGGTTCTGGCAAATAATGAGGAAGCTTTTTACCTTGATGGTATCCAAGCTCTAGTGAAATGGTGGAATAAATGCATTAGAGTAGCAGGGGATTGAATACATACAGTAGAATGTAGAAGGTAGTATTTACCTCCGAAAAATGTGTTCTGTTATTCTGCACAAATAAAAATCCCAACACCCCAAATATTGTATGCGCTGCATGATGTATGACTATTAATTATTTTTTATTATTCTTATGTCATGTAACACAAGACATATCACCTTAGTCTACTTTTCTTCAGCATGCACACTCCTTACAGAAACTGTATAAGTTACTACAAGTCATTTTATTAAATAAACTGATTTTAGAGGTTTCCTTTGAATCATTAACAGTTGTGGACACTGTCTCTGTGACAGGGCTTGGTCTTCTCCTCATAGATTTCCTACATCAAAACCTAAATGCAGTATGAGTTTTGTGAGTTCTATAAATTATTTTTACAAAGCAGTCATGCTGTTTGTAATGAGCGCTATAACATCCTAAGATTTGATGTACTGAAGTCCTAGTGCTGAGCATCTCTGGATTGCCGGTATGAGTCTGTATTCCAGGTGGGAGATACATTTTCTTATCCTGTGTTTTTTTTTGTCTCAGCAGATGAATTCTCTAAAACACACAAACTACCTTTAAGCACATTTTTTTTTCACGGATAACAAAGGTGCCTCTGACCGTTTTGTGGGTCTGAAGAGCTCCAGTTCAGTGAGAAAGGATAAGCTGAGGTAATGAGAAGGCTCGGGGGATCAGCTGAGGCTGGATAAAACAGGTGTTTAGTCCCCTTTTAGTGAACAAATTGCACAAGCAGTGTCAAACGTGTCTCATAATTGCATATCGGACTACTATCGCGGTGCTTCATTTCCTTTTTCTCTGTTGGTAAAGTTTGACAGAGAGAGCAGGATCACAAAGCAGACCCTTTCCAGGGATGTTTACTGTATTTTACTGAATGACTCTTTAATACAGAGCACTGAAAGACCCATTCAGCGTGTGAATCCCATAGTTGAGTGCAGTGCACTGGTGAACATGTTTTAAACAGCTGTACATTTGTGACTTTCCTGTGTTCAAAGGTTGGGTGTGGTGAACAGGCTGTATATCACTATAAAGTAGGCTGTCATGCAGGATCAATGTAATGAAATTAGATTTTTGGCAGGTGTGTACGCATCTCTAAATCCCTGCATTTTGCACATTGTGAAGAAGAAGACTGAGGTACTGTTTTTTTCTAATAGAGACATTTTAATGGCTAGAGCAGGTAGCAAAGCGGACCACCCAAAGTGTATTCCAAGGTTTTGTTACGATTACCTTCTGAAAATCAATTGAAAAGCTCTAACACAGTGACTAACCCAGTTTTCCCAGTGAACATAAAGATAAGTAGTGCATACATACTGATGCTTTCCTGTTTTTTTTTTCTCTGCCAGTACTGGTTATGGGGAATGTTTGTTGGATGAACCAGTTGGCAGATCCTACGAGCTCCCTGTCAAGCTTCCGGGTCAAATCTACAACGCTAATCGCCAGTGCGAACTCATGTTTGGACCAGGCTCCCAAGTCTGCCCGTTCATGGTAAGCCTTTAAATTTTAACATGTCTGAGAAACTTTATCAAAGATCATTAATTAAGTCCAAATAATAATTATGGATAGTAACGTCATAAGAGAATATCGCATTATTTTTGGGAGAAGTAGTCTCTTCAGGCAGCAGGATTTCAAAACAAGCTAAATGCTGTCTATATGGGTATCATATAAACTTTTATAGATTTCCGCATTACATCATTGCCTTCAGGGGTTTTCATACTGTTCGAAAAATACCGTTCCCAACCCGTAGTAATAAATGTACTTTTTATGCTGTCACCATAAGGTCATGGTTAATCTTTGAGACTGATGGAATTTGGAGGAGTTTTTTTACTCATATAATTTGCACAGGCTACAAATTCCCATTGTAAAATCAAAGGTAATTTAACTGATCTAAAGTCCTAGATATTAATATTTGTTATAAAATACTGAATGGTTGCACTGGACTCAACACAAATTAGAGCAAATCATCATGTGGTTTATTGGTTTATGAGAAAATGACGTTACCGGAGTAAGTTTTTGCCCATGTATTAAAAGGATACTGAGCAAATATTGCATTAATTGCATGCTATTATTGAGTTCTGTTTTTTTTTTTTGTAATTCTATCCTTCTTACAGAGACAGTGTAAGAGGCTCTGGTGCACCAGCGCTGAAGGGGACCATAAAGGATGTCGAACACAACACATGCCCTTGGCTGATGGAACCGAGTGTGGACATGGGATGGTGAGTTTTTCTGCCTAATATTTAGTTTGCTGCTATTTTTGTCTGGCAGTCACTGGTGCATTGCTTGGAAATGTCAACACGTTAGACAAATGTAATATGAGCTTTCCACGGTATTTGGCCTTGAAACACATTTCATGCTTAGTGATTAAAGACCCATTTTTTAAATTTTGTGCAACGTAGATAACGTCTCCATATTGTTTCATGCATAATAATCAGCAAAAGCATTAAATCCTGAGCAAGTTTACATTTTTTTTAGAAATGTAAAAATGGGAAAGAATGACTTTGTGGTAGCCACCTGGTGTTAAAATAACAGTAAATGACTCTTTGTAGTTAAATGAAGTCATCCATCTTGTGTGTCGTGTTACATTAGCAGTCTACACTCACCGCAAGGCTTTTCTTGTTTTCCTCCACCTCTGTGATGTTATGCTAATCAGCCACATTTTGTGTCATGCAGTCGCCACAAAAGGAGTAATTGGGGAGCGGAGAGTGTTTTTTTTTTTTTTTTTTTAAGGGCGGGCATTTGAGTGTTTGAAACAGGATGCCATACAGCTCTCAGTCAAGTTACCTTCTTCTGAACTCATGGCCCTCAAATCTCTTTAAGATGTGGGTAAGTGGGTCACTGGTCAGGGAGCTCTGGGCTCAGACTTGATTTCAGACAAAAGACCCACATTGCTGATTCAGGTTCAGTAAAAAGAGAGCTGTGGAAAAAGTCCCTATTACTTCTACATATTATTTTCCTGTATAAAAGAAAGCTTCAAAAACCCTGGGTATAAACATGTTCCCAGTAACAAGGGCAATCCCAGTGTCGTACCACAGAGAGGAGGGAGCATTACTACACTTAAGGGCAAAAAAGTTAACCTGGAATGGCTGGCACATTAATCCAACCAAAACAACCACTGTGTCAATGTCATGGGATTTTCACTTACTTGGAAATCCTTCACTTGTTTTCATTAACTGCTGCACAAGAGTATGTGTTGATTTGAACCGTTTGTTGATTTTCTCTGCTTTGTTGCTATGAGGACCCAAATTGGGTTGATTAAAACCACAGGGGCATAAAGGAGTTGGTGTTAAACATGATATCTGTTTACATTATTGAAATGAGACTCTATAACAGTGTTGTGGTGTTAGAATCATATTTATTAAATCTTTAACATTTGACAGCCTGTAATCGCTTACCACAGTTTAATCTGTCTAAAAAGACAAGACTGTTCTTTGAACATAGTATCTTGATTGTTTTGGTTGCTTTGTTTAGTCAGGATGAGTGGGTTGCTAGTAAGAGCTTCATAAAGCATCTTCTTTTCTTCTGTTTTTAAGAGTCATGGCACCTGCACCTTTGTTTGTGGTGCTGAAGGTTTGGTGTCATCTCCATACTGAGCACTTTGAAGTGGAGGGAGTTGAAAGAGTAGGGGCTCTCGGTCTCAGCTCACCTGTCTCTTTAGTGTGCTTTTATGTGGGGAAGAAGTCAGGGAGGCCACTTAAAATTCACCCTCTTATTCATTCTTAGTCACTCTAGACATCCAAATGTTGTGACAAAATCACTCCTCAATGTTGCTCATTTTGTTCTGTTCTATCATTATGTTGGTGACCATTTAATCAGAAAATGGATTGTACTAACCGGGATGATTAAGGAAAAGATTTGACTAATCATATGCAATTTTATCCAGAGTCAGTTATTGTAATTAACAATGCAATATTTAACAATTGTCACATAAAGTTATTTTATTTTAGTTTTTTTTATTTAGTTGTAGTAAGTTGATAGCTCATATAGAGAGTAAAGGACATTTTGGAAACAGGAACTCATTCTGGAAGAAATGGCACTTTTTATTTTAGTTAAAACTTGCTGCTAGAATAAGTAATGTGGTCACATGACCTTGGCAAGCTATCTGTCATCTGGTTTATTGAGCATTGCACTAGAGCAAGCATCCTATGATTTGTTATCTTTAAACAGCACCACAGCTCTCCACTAGCAAAGCACAGCACTAAAGTGGAGGGACTCAACACAGCCCTTATAATTCCTGATGTTTGGGGACACCACACATGTCTCAACACATAAAGAGCTGTGGATTTCAATAGCATGAAGAATGTAGTTGGGTAAATTGTTTGAACTTCGTGTCCCCCATTTCTTTCCTGGTGGTTTGTTAGAGAAAATGCCTAAACAAACAGCATCATGAAGACCAAATAGCTATAAAGTCCTGCGCAAAGTATCTGTCTGGGTTTGGGACAAAAATAATCCCAAACTTTAAACATCCTGTGGAGCAATGTTAAATCTGGTTTTAAAAATGGCACATGTGTAACTCTGACTATAGAAAGAGAGACTAGGACTGTCCTTAAGAAACATCTGAAAATCCTAGTTGGCATTTTGTGTGCATCATATGTGTGGTGTGGCACAGTGGCTTGGTAGTCTTGCCATCTTTTGTCGTACTATACAACATAATGTTTAAATGCACACTAAGCAGCCATAACATTAAAAGCACTGATAGGTGATGTGAACACATTGACTATCTCCTTGTATTGACACTGTCAAGGGGTGTGATATATTAGGCAGCAAGTAAACAGGCAGTTCTCACAGTTGATGTGCTAGAAAATGTCTAGAAGCAGGAAAAATCGGTAAGCATAAAGATCTGAGGGACTTTAACAAGTGCCACATTATGATGGCTAAAAAGCTTGTCTATAGCATCAACAAAATGGCAGGTCTTCTTGGATGCAGTGTTCATGATATGCAGTAGTTAATACTTACCAAAAGTAGTCCAAGGAAGGACAACTGGTGAACTGGGACAAACTGGGCATCTGGGAATCTACATGGAAACTTAAAGATAGACTGTTTGGTCCGATCCCACAGAAAAGCAAGTTATTTCTGGGTCTGATAAGAAGGTATCAGAACCCATAGTGCATTGCATCTTGCTCTGCATGGGGCTGCGCAGCCACAGACTGGTCAAGGTATCCATGCTGACCCCTGTACACTGCTGAAAGCTCCTACAATGAGCATGTGAGTTTCAGAACTGAACCATGGAGTAGTGGAAGAAGGTGGCCTGGTCTTATGGATAATGCTTTCTTTTACACCATGTGGATGGCTGGGTGTGTGCCTCACTTACCTGGGCAATAGATGGCTCCAGGATGCACTATGGCAAGAAGGCATGCTAGCGAAATCTGTGTGATGCACAGCTGTTGAAAAAACCCTGGGTCCAAGCATTCATGTCAATGCTACTTTGACATGTAACACCTACTGTAACAAAAATTGTGGCAGACTAAGTATTCCCTTATGGCAATGGCCTCTTTCAGTAGGATAATTTCACATGTCACAGAGTTACGTAGCCTAGAATAAAAAAAAAAAATTTCCTGCTTTATACAACTCTGAACAGAGCTATGTCTATTGCGTCAGGTCAGCAGAGTGACCTTAGAAGGTCTGCCAGGCCACAGCGACAGGATGTATGCAGCTCTGGTCAAAAATTAATCCCAAAGCTACAACAAAAAAAGAAAATCATGTACTTATTCATGTTCAAACATGTACTATGTTCAAAAGTTAGTACCCCCTCTTATAATAATATTATGTACCCTCTCATGATTCTGTAGATCCACCTTTAGCAGCAGCAACTTAAAATAATAATTTTCAGTATGACTTTATTAGTCTCTCACATCACTGTGGTGGGATATTGGTCAATTCTTCTTTACAAAATTGCTTTAGTTCATTGAGATTGGGAATTTGCATATGCACAGCTCTCTTGCACAGTCCCAGGAGAGCATTTCAGTTGGGTTGACGTCTGAACTTTGAATAGGCCATTCCAAAACCTTGATTTTTCTTTTCATATATTCTGATACCTTAGCTGTAGGTGTCTGATAGATGGCCTCACTTTTGCCTTTAGAATACTCTGGTATACAGAGGAGTTCATAGTTGACTTATTGACTGCAAGGTGGCCTGGTCCTGTGCCTGCAAAACGATCATCACCGCTCCATCACCATGCTTGACCCTGGGTATAAGGTATTTCTGTTAAAATGCTGTTTGGTTTTCCCAAAACATGGCACTGGTTATTATGGCCAAACAACTCCTCTTTGTCTCATCTCTCCTTAGGACATTGTTCCAGAAGCCATGAACCTCAGCCGTGTTTCCACGGTTAATAAGGGGTGCTAGTAGGAATGGGGTACTTAGTATTGTATTATTTATTTTGTAAATGTTGAAAAAAGTTATATGCAGTTATTTGTATGAGGTTGTATTTGCCTAATACTAACTCCAGCCATGATCAGATGATTATATTATGTTTTTACACAAAAACACATTAACAATTAAAAAGGGGAGTACTAACTTTTGAACATGACTGTATTTCAATGCTTTTTGTTATCAATATTGTATCATATTATATTATATTATATTATATTATATTATATTATATTATATTATATTATATTATATTATTATGTTATTATACAGGGTATATGCCAGCGCTAAGTCACAGATGAAGCTATTGTAACAGCTGTGAATAAGGCATCGTGAGAATCATGAGATTCTAAGCTTTGTTATAGTATATTGTGATACCATATTGCTTAACAATTTGATGCTTAAAAATGAGGCAACTGTTAACTTGTTACTGTATTTTAATTGTTTTTGAGACGTACGCCTCTCTGTAATCTTCCCGAGACATTTTACAAGACATTTTATATCAAAGCAGCACAAAAGAAGGCATTGTGCTTGATTCGCGATTTAACTCAGGGGAACGCTCACGCTCCCAGTAGCCTGCCCTCGTCTCACACAATTAGTGCGAGATAGAGGAGTCTTGCAAAAGTCAGGTGGAAGAGAATTTGTTGGCACTGGCTGGGCGACTTGGCCGTCGTCTCTGGCAGCTCTTGTCGATCCCCATTCGACTCTCTGGCTTGATCCACTGGAGCGATATCACTTTGCTCCCTAACCTGCCTGTGCTTCTACGAAGAGGCCCAAAAGGATTTGATTCAACAAATGAATTGTTGTTTTGGTCCGCATGCTCCTGAGCTTTGCCAAGCAATCTAGTGAGGAGGACTTGAGTGTTCTTTAAGGCATTTGCTGTTAGTATTAAGAGGACAATCAAAAGAGGTCAAGTGTCAATCTCTCTTGGGTATGAATTCTAGTCGTGAGATCTGTATCGCTTATAATTCTCAGAGGCCTTTTTGGAGTGTCGAAAAAACACCTCAAACTTTGAGGAAAACAAAACAAAAAAGCATTGCCCTAGTTAACATCTGTGTTTGTATGAGTGTACCCCTTAGTTCTCTCTGAATGATGTAACATCTCTGTGGAGGTATCTTCTGCTCTCGTGGCTTGTGTTGAAGGCTCGAGACTGTCATTAGTAGCTAAAATGACTGCTTTGGACACATCAGCTGTTCCATTCACCTAGACTCACACACACAAACACACACACACACATTTGGTTATGCTTTGTCTTTTGTCAAGCAGTGCTATGTTTTTGAGTTTATTTCACAATGTTTTGACTTTGTTTATGTCAACGATGCTGCTCGTGTTCAAGTCAAACTGGGATGAGTCCCCTGCTCCACTAATGCACTTATCGCAACATTTTACATGTGAATGATTGTGAATTAATGTTTTACCTACAGTTTCCATTGCAGCTCTTCTGCAATTTTGCACCAGTCAGTCAGGATTGCCATTCACGAACGTATCACGTATCTTTCAAACGTTTGCGCCATTCAAATGTTTTACTGTGGCCGGCTCATCACCATACAGTGCTTGAAGTCCTCTGTAAATGTCGATCAGTTTTATGCCTTCATTCAATCCCAGGTTAACTTGGACACCCCTCATATTGCCAAAATAGCAAATACTCATCATGATGATAAATTATAATTATCAATAACATAAACCAAAATATTTTTTTAAGTAATTCAGTAGGGTTCAATTGTACCTTATTTTACATTCATGTTAACTCATGGTTGCACACAACTTCTGCACATACAGTGTACAGATAATGGTGAGAATAGTTGATATCCAGTTTTCATTTTTCTTGTGTGTGTGTGTATGTGTGTGTGTGGTAGTGGACCGTCCAAATTGCAGCCAGGGTGTTAACTCTAACCTCGACCTGTGAGAAAACCAACATGAAAGGCCAAAACAATGCCTTATGGAAATGTCTGTGTTAAAATGAAAGAGTATGACATTTTTAAATCATTCAGCCAGTCATGTCATTTCTGTGCTGTTTTTGGAATGTTTTTGTGGGGCTTTTTTTTTTTTGGACAGCAAAATGACGTGGTGGGAAAGAGGCTGCCTTGCAATTATAGGTCTCCTCTAACCACAAAGCAGAACAGCGCTGCAGATGCTAGGAGCAAAGTCAGAACTGCTTGGAGTTTGATGCTGGCAAATCGTTGTAGTGTTCAGTCAGACATGCACTCACACACTGATACTGCATGTGCAAAATTAAGTATAGTAGATTGTGTTTTCAGGATATTGTTGCAGATAGATGTAGAGTCTGTGTGTATGAGGGGTTAATAAAAAAGGATCAAGTGCTGGCAACAGCTGGACTAGTTTATTGTGAGACTTTGTCAATTATGGCAAAATCTTGACCATTCTGTCAGTACACAGTGACCCACAGGGGGCATTGCTTTCTTTCTTTCTTACTTTCACATTTTTTTCAGTGTGAATAATTTTTACACTAATTGGAAATGTAGAGATGGTCCAAGTTGCTTTTGTAGTAAGCAAAATACCACCACACACCACATCACTTCTCTTCCCCCCCTGAATTCTTTTCAAGCTCATTTTCCTCCAAACCACCTTTTCAGGCTAGATAAAGGTGTTGTAAACATGAAATAGCAGCAGGGAAGGGAATGCCTCAAAGGCTTAGTCTGGTCTCAGACTATGTGGCTGTGACAGGCGGCTGCTCCTTCAGTCTGACAGCTCTCACGGCTCACAAGGGCCTCACTGGTGGTCCTGAGCTATACACACTCATATACAATGGGCCAGAACACACACACACACACATACACACACCCACTCACACAGACACAGACCTTGGATTGCTTTAGGGCTTGAGTTGTAGTTTAGGCAATTGGGTACATGGGAAAATGTCATGTAATGAATAACAGGTGAATATTAATTTTCATTATTTTATTTTATTCAGAAACCCAGGTGAATGTTAGGTTTACAATCATACAAAATGTCTCACTTAATATGTTCACATGAATATAATTATAAGTGCTTTAGGGTTCAGATATACTTTATAAATGGCTAAACACTAATCCACTGTGCCGCCTGCTTTTGAAGTATCAATTAATATTTTTTTATGAGTTGACATGCATGTCTTCAGTTGGTCACTGTAAATGAGTGACAACGTCTAATAAAAGGAAGAAGATCAAGAACAATATATGCAAGCTTTGTATGGAAAGTGGTTTAGAGGTAATGTGTGTGTTTCTGTATATGATTGTGCAGAAATGATAAGCACTTACATCACATACTACTGTTAAGAATCAATTTGTTTTGAGTATAATCATAAATTTCTATTTTATTTGTTTTAAAATGATCTAAAATAATAATATTGTGTAGCATTTCAATAATACATAATCATTTGTAAAGACATCACAACCAATCAGCTTTGCCTCAACAACTGAGCATTAGCTTTTAAGTTAGGTATTTACTGAAATAAGTTACTTTAATGGAGCTTTGCTATTAAACTTAAACTTGACCTTAACAAATAGAGCTGTGCCAGTGGATATAAACATGTTACACATATACACGCACACACATGCGCAAGCACACACACACACAAACACACACACATGTTAATCTTACTTCATTCATAAAATACTTTTTTTTACATTTTTGGACTCGTACTCATTTGGCAAATTATTATTCTCTGACACAAAACATTTTGTCTATAAGAAAATGTTTAATTTAAAACCAATAGGCAACATTCTTTTAGAAGCTTCTGCAATTTAGACAAACCATGACACATGTTGGCAGCATTTTTGATCAAAAGTCAAAACATCGCTTTTTTCTATCACATGATCAGTAAGATGGGTTGTGCAAAGCAGTGGCCGCCATAAGTGACCTAAATGGATTTATGGACAATGTTGAAGCCAAGTGAAGGGATGATTACACTCCTATCAACTATTAACAGTGTTATTAGACTCAAAACATTCCTAAAATATTCTTTAGGAGTTTGCAATACTCTTGCTTCATTTGAAAAAAAATAAAATAAAATTAAGCTCATTTTTCTGTAAAACTGATGTCTTTTTAATTTTCATTTAAGTATTCTCGTGGACTTAAATGTAATTCCTCTGTGCCTATTTTCACCCTATTACGTGAGTTTGTATGTTATTTTTTCACATATGGTGGTAACAATCCTGATGTGAAGGAGGAAATTCAGGATTATAGGCTGTACTATGCTTGTATTACATTACATTTTATACCCACCTGAGGATCGGGAACAGTGAAACGTTAATGGAGACATTGTCAAAGCCATGGAAACTGCTCTTCCGCTTGCTATTCGCCTTGCCTTCCAGAAAAACGAAAAATGTATATTTACATTCATTAAACTGAAGCACAAAATATTAGCACCAGTGTGACATTTAATATAGGGCTTTTACTCGATTTTTATTTAATCAAAACTCTCTTATCCTGACTGCTTCACACAGGCTGACTGTGCGCTTGAGCCTGAGGCTGCAGTGACCTAACATTCACGAACGCTATATGGCTTGTTAGACAAAGATGCCAGTTCTTAACAAGGAGCATAGCAAATGTTAGAAACATATACACTACTGCTGTGATGCATGAAAGAACATCAATCAAGAAAACAAGACACTGAATAAAGAAGATCATTCAAATATGGCAACTGTATTTACATATTATAAACATGAGTCTAGGCGGAATGGTGGTTACCTTATACCTCCAGGGTTGATGGTTCAATTCTCACATCTGGTCTGTGTGTTTGGAGTTTGCATATTCTCCACATGCTTGGTGGGTTGTCTCTGGTTTCCCACATAGTCTGAAGACATGCATTGTAGTCTGACTGGTGTTTCCAAAGTGCCTGTCGCGTATGGGTGGGTGTGTGCTTGTGCCCTACGATAAATGTGTGCATTGAGCCTTGTGTCCTGGGTCATCATGGTCTCACAACACTACAGAAGCGAATCGGTATGGATGAATGAATAAATGAATGAGCAAGAATAGGATGGTACAGTAGCACAGTGGGTAGTGTTGCTGCCTCAAAGAGTTCCTAAATCTACCCTGATGTCATGTTAATGTTTGCCAGGAAATTCACATGTCCGCCATATGAAAATGTTGTGTGTGGTATGCTGTGATGGTCTAGTGTATATCCCTGGCATATTCTCACCTCGGGCACAGTATCCTTAGATAATTTAAAATATAAACATAAACTTTAAACAGTCATTCAACTTTCTCTCTTATGGTTTATTTGGGTTAGTTTTAAATGTAGATCTTGAATGGTTAGTATATAATCACTCCATGTTTTTCTATGTTACATTTTCTCTATCATCCAATTTGCAGTGATGTTGAGGTCATGGCTTTGTAATCCCCTTATTCAGATTCATGTACTAGCCTGAACCTCATCTCCTCTGGGAAAAACAGCTTTTATAGAGTTCTCTTGACCTCCATTATGCACAGCTACAGGAAGAACAGACACTGTAGAACGTGATGTTTGCAGACACAGGGAGTGTAGAGTTCAGCCTTTGCCTTACAACATGAAATGAATGGGTTGCATTTTAACCACAGTCTTTGCAGCAAGGAGGTATACTCTTACCTTCTTTTTTTATTTCTGACATGTTTTACAAATTCTCACTTTTACTAAAGCAAACAGCAAAACCATAGGAGAAAGTACATATTAAGGCATAGTCCGAGAGCTGTCTGTAATTTACAGCACATTGTAAACAAGTTTTTTTGCTCAGTGCTAAATACTATTATATCATCTTATGAATTAGCTAGTTGTACTTTTTTTTAGCATAACTACTTTATGTGATTCAGGTAAAGGGAATGGGACAAGCAGAAAGAGTGAGATATAGAAAGGAACAGGAGAGATTGATATAGAGGAGAAAGAGAGAAAAGCAGGAAATTGGAGACTGTAATGAGCTCTGTCACTGTGTTATCTTCCCTCTTGGGTTTTCTCTATCAGGGTATGTGTGTGCTACTGCTATGCCTGCCTTTGTGCAAGTGGTGGGTCTATGCTAGGGCAGCCTGGTGAGACAGACGCCGTGCTGTCCTGCTCTGAAAGAAAGCCAGCGCCAGCGCTACCTCACCACCCTGGATTCGGTTACGGGCCGTGAAAAGGCAGCCATGTTCAATGAGATAGTGCTTGCTGGCAATTGTAAACTCAACCTCTTTGCTTTCTTTCACTAGGCATTCAACACAGAACAAGCCCGAGCTCAGTGTTCATGATGTGTTTTATCTTAAAGCTAACTCCAAGATAATGCTCTTATAACATGCCAATGAAAGTGGGATTGCCTTGCATGTGCAGAATTAGCTTTGCATCAAAGAAACGTAACTCAGGTGTTATTCTGTAGTGGTGAGCTTCTTTTACGGCGGGACGCTGCTAGCCACTTGCAGTCTCAGTTGAGATGTAGAAGGCTAGATTTTGAGACTAGAAACAGATAGATACAGAAATAGAAATAGAGAAAAGGGCACTGTGAGAGATTTTAGCTCCAGCAGAAAAAGACATTTTCAGAAATTTGGTGTACGCTCAAATGTACAATTACTACCCCATCTACTTAGAGCCTTTAGTTTAAGTGTTACAGTAAATCTTAATATTTGTTTGACACACTTGAGGTGTTTTTGCTAGCTGTGCACATTTAGTGTTTAGCTGTTAGCAGATGCGTTGCTCTGCTCAGAGGTGACGGTGTCCTCAATTTCACTGCTTATTTCCACCGATGAGAAATTTGCCTGTCTCTTCTAAATCCCACCTTTGCACTCTAAGATCCTGTCACACTCTTGCCAATCATGGATGAAGACGAATTCTTGTAACCAATCATATTTGCATAATGAGTGTTGTAAAGGTTTTTTAAATGTCTTTTAATACTAGAAGGAACCTTGTGCACTTTGAAACACCTAAATATTTTTAATACAATTCAAAAATAAAAGTCCACTCCCAGTATAAAGGCACCACAACAACGACCCCCAAGTCTGCCTTCTTTAATTCAGAACAATGAAGGCACAATATTCCTGCTCATAACAATGTGAAAAAGGCTTCTCTCTCTGTCTCCCTGTGTGTGTCTCTCTCTCTCTCTCTCTCTCTCTATATATATATATATATATATATATATATATATATATATGTGCTTAAAAAATGCATATCTGGATCCTCTCAACAGTACTGTTCACTCTGATTAGACCAGCTCTACATGGAGGTGAACCACTGGTCCTGTATTATTCCCACAGCTTGGTCTAAGCTGGGAGCCATTCCACCTGCATAAATAATAGAGGGATTAACATGTGCTGGGTTTTCTTTTCAGATAAAGTTTGAAGTATAAACAGCGGATTAGAAACACCAACTACACCTTTTGTACTTTAAATCTGTCAGAGATATTGATGGATTTATTTTGACACACTGCGTACATATAAGGGAAACCATGATGGGGATTATTTTCAACCAGCATAATGTTATGTCTTGTTTTAACCTATGTGTGTGTAGCACTGTAGGCATGGTAAATGCGTGAACAGAGAGCTGGAGTCGAGGCCGGTGCATGGTGAATGGGGAACATGGGGACCCTACAGTGCGTGTTCCAGGACCTGTGGTGGTGGTACACGGAGCACGTCTAGAGACTGCAACAATCCCGAGTAAGTTCACAGAGAAAATACATAGTTAGAATAGACAGACAGACTAAAATAGATCGGTGTGACAAATTAACTTTTATGCTAACCTGAGGTGTTCTGAGAAAGAGTACTCAGGTTTTTGTACACCCTACGGCATCTGGATCTGACAACTTATCTTTGTGTGTATGTGTTCATGTGCTTGTTTAATAGACCAAGGAATGGAGGGCGCTTTTGCGTGGGACGCCGCATGAAATTCCGCTCGTGTAACACAGAACCATGTCCAAGGGGCCGGCGAGACTTTAGAGAGGAGCAGTGCTTACAGTTTGATGGGAAACATTTCAACATAAGTGGCCTACCTTCTACAGTCCGCTGGGTTCCCAAATACAGTGGCAGTGAGTATTTTAGCTGCATAGCCCTAACATTCAGTAGATTACAAGATGAACGAATTTCATTGAATTAAATTTGATTTCTCTTGCACATTCTAACAATAGTCATTGTCACAAAACAGCTTTACAGAAATCTGGATGTAGATTTCGATCCCTAATGAGCAAGCCAGAGGTGCCAGTAGCTCCACACACGCACAGAGGCAAAATGTTGTGTGAATTCAAGTCATGTATCAGATATACTGTATATCTGATCTAAGACCACATGCGAAAGTGACTCAGATGCAATCTGAAGAAAATTTTTGATTTGTGTGTTTAGACAGCACTAAAAAAAATCTAATCTGTGTCACATTAGAGTAAAAAAAAAAATCATTCACATTACTTCAGGCTTGTAATGTATGCAGAGACTTTGATTTTAAAATTAGAATTTATGTAAGTACTTAAATAAAGTGTAAATGAAGTATTTCCTGCCACTCAGATAAATCTAACAGATTATGAGATTTACGGCGTCTGTTTTTGGGAAGCAGAAATCTTTGCAGCATCCATTTTAGTTTAAATATGATATCATATAATTAATATCATATATTTTCATTTAAATAGTTGACCATTATAATGTTATAATCCCCTTTAGTAGCTGAATGTAAGCTAAATTCAACTAATCCTCAGTTTTTGTGAATTCCAACATTGTCGTGCTAAAGCTTATTTACAAAGCTGAACTGCATTTTATATGCTTCATTAAAATCTTTTTTAAAGATCTGATTAGAGACTATTTGTAAGAATTTTTGGGTCCTGTTACCCAGCAGCCCCTGTAGACCCATAGAGATAAAGGAAAAACCTTGCCCTGACAGGCCACTGCTCTCTTTCCCCCTCTTACTATGTACTGTAATGACTGTTTATTTAGCAAAGGCTCTACTTAAACTTAGTACTTCCTTACTGCTCACCTCACACACACACATGCACATTTGTTTTCCTGCAAGAGTAGAGTTAAATAAAGTCACACACCCATGCTCCTTTCACAGGGACCTGTTCTTGTTATTTGTTCTTGGCCTCAGGGCTAAATGCTTCAGGTGGCTTTCTACTGACACACCACCTTTTTCATAGGTATAAACTATAGCATATGCTACCAGTTTATATCAGTCCATATCAACATGCTATACACATACACAAATAACTCTTTGTTTATTATTGAATGCGTTGTGTTGTCTGAATGTCTATCTGGCTGGTGAATGCGTTTGTAATTGTGCAGGCCTTCATAGCCACTGAGAAGTGTTTGGCAGTGCACTCCTAGCTGGACCAAGATGAATTATTTTAAGCAATTATGCTTTATCAACAAGAAGCATGTTGAATATATATATATATATATATATATATATATATATATATATTCAATAATATACTTTTGCACAGTACTATAAGTAAAATAGTTGTTAGGTTTTACTGAGCTTGCTGGAGAATATGAGTTCTTCTGGTAACTTGTCTGTCTTGTACTATATTATTTTTCTTTCCAGCCATGCATATATTCCTCTGTAATGTTATTTATGCATTCCGTTATATACGGAAATACTAAATGATTTTGTACATAATTATGGAGACATGACATAATAAACATATATAACAAAATTCGTACAGCATATACAGTAATATGGTGTCTAAGACTTTTGCACAGTAAGGACAGTAAGTGGGTGAAGGACCTTGTTCAAGAGTCCAACAGTGGCAACCCAGAGGTGTCAAGCCCAACAACTTATATACACAATATATATATAAAAGTATAAATTATAACATATAAATACAGGATTTACAGACTTTGAGGTAAGAAAAAGAATATCATCAGAAAGAAGATACAGGAAATATAGTGTCTATATAGTTTTCTGCTTGATGCCCTTGTAATATAATACTTTGTTTTTGGTGAGATATTTCTAATGGTCCAGTGAAAATTTTACATTTTTAATTCAGTGAAAATCTCCATTATGAAGTCATATAATGGTCAAGTTTAATGGAAAGGTCAGTTGGTTTTCAAAAGTAAATTAAGTATTACAGATTATGAGCATAATTTGTTCCTGAAGCGGGCTCGTATTTCAAAACACTGGTGAAGCAAATAAAATTTTCCCATAAGAAATAACGCACATTTATGTGCAC
Organism: Clarias laeviceps; assembly: GCA_030014305.1. NCBI lineage: Eukaryota > Metazoa > Chordata > Actinopteri > Siluriformes > Clariidae > Clarias > Clarias laeviceps. The sequence continues at coordinate 21,371,293 of JAQMYJ010000012.1, forward strand.
ACATGTGGTCACAGTGTTATAGTAAACAGTACACGCGTGCACAGATGTTGATTATACCAGTAAGAGCACTAAGACCCAGCAGGTTAGGTGATTACCCACAATTACGCAGCACAAGACAGAGAAAAAACGTTGGCTCAGGTGCGTGATACTGATACTCGGTACTCGTAAACCAAGACTTGTTTGTTTTCCAAGTCAAAATGTATTAAAAATCTTTTGCTCGTCTTGCGGAACACTCGCAAACCGCGTTACTCGCAATCCGAGGTTTCACTGTACTGTGTACGTGTTGAATTAATTCTGTTGCTTGCAATAAACTATATCCACGTTTCCCTTTTGTAGTCCTCATGAAGGATCGATGTAAGCTGTTCTGTCGTGTTGCTGGGACGATGGCCTACTACCAGCTGCAAGATCGAGTGGTTGATGGAACTCCTTGTGGTCCAGACACCTATGACATCTGTGTTCAAGGCCTTTGCAGGGTACCATACAGTATTCTCATGTCTACTGCCACATTTACCATGCCTAGTTGATAGTTGACTGGATATTTGATGTTTTTTTTTAAACTATATGTATTTGTTTTCTATTCCTTCAGCAAGCAGGTTGTGATCATGTTTTGAACTCCAAGGCCAGGAATGATAAGTGTGGAGTGTGTGGAGGAGATAACTCCTCCTGTAGGACTATCGCTGGTACCTTCAACAATGCACAATATGGTAAGAGTTTACTCAAGAAGGTGAATTACCACTGTAAACCTACTAACTAAAAAAAAAGTGGCTAGATCAGAGTTGCTGTCTCTTGATCTTAAAATAAAGAAGCAAATTTGGTCTGAAGTTTTCTGAAGTTCCATTTAGCATCATATATGGGTTTTCTCTAAGATAAAACATTTGTGACTCTATATTGTATCACTATTGCCTTCATGTACATCACCCTTCCCCGATTTTAAATGATAGGTGATAGATTTCAATCTTCTGAAGCTTTATCTGCAGCCAGTGTGTTGCGTCTTGTGTCTCACAAACAAGCACAAGAATGTCTCAGCAATAGGCTCTTCTTTAACAATACATAAAACTTAAAACGTCAGCACAACCTGGGATGAACATGAGTAGGAGTTCTGTCCTTAGTAGCATCAGCAGATAGTATATTATATAATAAATAATATAATAAATGTCAGTCAGGTAGACAAAGCATGATTGGAAGTCTTTTCCTAAAAGACTAAATAATTTATAATGCAGGATCTACACAAATCAGCCATATCATTAAAACCTTAAAACATTGTGCAGAATACTGTGGGTTCTGCTTATATCACCAAAACAGCTCTGGCCCCTCGGGTCATGACTCTACAAGACCTCTGAAGGTGCATTGTGGTATCTGGCACCAGGACGTCAGCAGCAGATCCTTTAAGTGCTGTAAGTTGTAAGGTGGGGCCTCCGTGGATCAGACTTGTTTGTCCAGCACATTCCATGGATGCGCGATCAGATTGAGATCTGGGGATTTTGGAGGCCAGATCAACAACCTTGAACTCTTTTCCTGCTGAACCCCATACACAGCTGTGATGCACTATGTGATGCACTGAGTTTTCTGATACCTTTTTATTATAGCCAGCATTAACTTTCCATTGGCAATATGTGCTACATTAGCGTTCTGTTGAATCGGACCAGACAGGCTAGCTTTAGCTCCCCACCGTCATAAATGAGCTTTGGGTGTACATGATTCTGTCACCTGTTTATAATTGATAATCAGTGCTATTTGGTTCACCTTGTAGTGGTGTTAATGATATAGCTGGTTGGCATACACTGTACTCTTTATTTTAGCGGATGATAATTGGTATACTTGTTTAAATTAAGATCAACATGCTGTCAAGATTTGTCAAGTCTTATTAAGAGCCAAGCCATTACATTTCAGTGTAAGGTGTAGTGCAAAGTTACACTTGTCATTCCACTAAAATCTTACTATTTACACGTGTCCCTCTCTATGACAGTCATCTATCATCTTCTATTAAGCTTTATTTGATTATTGTAGGTAGAATACAGCATATATACTGTAGGGTTTAAAAAAATCCTCTTGTTACCTATCAGATGAAAGATTCCTGGGAGTTCTCATTTACCCACTATGGAGTTTGGTGGTTAATTTTATTTACTCATGCCAGTTGCTGTGGTCAAGGCCTCCCGTACACTCCTATTGTTCTGATGCTCTTTGGTTTCAATCTGAGGTAGACCACAGGAATCCCAGAGCTTTAACATGGAGTATGTTCCCTTTCTGCTGCTTTGCAATGTTTGTATTCTTGGGTCAGGGCTCAGTCTGTTTCTCTTGTGTGAACAGCCTGAGGCTGAGGCTGAGTCCACTGTCTCTGATCTCTGGTCAGCGTGTGTGGACAATTTGTGGTTTACACTGTTTCTTCAAACAGATTTGTGGCTGTACATTAGTGAGTGTGTGTGGTTGTGGTGTTGTGTAGGTAGTTTGGGATTCAGCCAGCTGTCTCTGATCTGGTTGACTGGTGTGTGTGGGTGGGAAAACCCTCTGTGGGAGTCACTCTGTCCATACCACTTAATAAAAAGCATGACTGCTGCTTTCTGAAAATGTTAAATTTAACAGTTAACTGAGCTCTACTGAACTGCTTTACTGAATTAACAAAAAAAGCCTTGCTCTACCTTTGCATACGCAGAAAAAAATCCCCAATGTTGATTTAACACTTTTAGAGTTTATTTGAATCCAACTTGACTCATATAAACACTGCTGGTGTTAATACAACACTCTACGTGTTAATTCAACATGGGCATTTGCTCTGTAGATTCTGCATGTCTCTAGAACTATAATGGTGAAAAAACAATGTTCCTTAAAGACCAGGGCCCGTATTCACAAAGCTTCTTAAGCCCAAATATTCTTAGAATTATGATATTTTCTTAGAATTTCCCCATAAATTTAGGACTAAATCTTAGTAAAGATAAAAATTATTCATGAAACATCTTATCCCTAAAAGCAGCTCCTAAGGTAAAAATTGTTAGGAGTAGAGAGGAGGACTTTTTAAGAGGCTTAAGAGTTTCTATAGCGGAGGACAAAATGGCGGAAAGAAGAAATATTCTCCAAACACTGAATGTAAAGCTAAAAGTAAACACTTATGTGGTTTTCTTGTTGTTTTACTTCTTTCCATTTCTCTTGGATTATTGACTACATAAAATCCAAAAGTGCAACTTAAATAGACTGTTCTACAATCATGTAAATTGGTAAAAGGTGAGCCATTTTGCTCCCATCAATCTAAACTGGATTACAAGCAATAAAATCAGTATAAGAGTTTAAGAAATTAAATATAGTAACTACTGTGTATAATTTGGTTGCTTTAAAAAAGTAGACACATTTTCAACAATTGGCTGTTTAATTATCTTTAATATATTTAGCCTATAACAGAAACTTTGCATAAAGTAGCCTGTAGTCATGATTATACAATTTATTTATATACAAACCTTATGATTTCACTGTCTGTTCTATTATAATGTATTCTATTTTCACAAAGAGTGCTTTTATTGCTTTACAGAGGTCAGAGGTTATTTTTAATCAACCAAGCACAGTTTGCTCCATCATCCTAGCAACGGGGTCAACCACACCTCCTCACTAAGATAAAGGTTTTTGTACTTTCCTTCCTCAGAGTTGCTCTGAGAAGATTCCTAAATCACTTTTAGTCTTTGACTTCCAGCTAGGACTTTTTAAGCTAAGATAGGAGCTCTCTGAGAGAATTCTAAGAAGCTTTGTGAATATGGGCCCTGGACTTTAAAAACAAATATTGATCTTTTGAGTGAGAAGTTCATGGCATATACAATAATTTACACAGTTTTCATCCTCATCATTGACCACTTCCATAAGGATAAAAACATCTCATGAGATTCTACAGTACATAAAATGGCATACTGTATAATATAACTCAAACTTGACTTTGCGGAAACTTGAATGTATCTGTGCTTTCACTTTTTCCTTTAACCATGTGTGTGAGCATGATTAAAGAGATGTATGGCATTTAATTAGTCTCAGAACATAATTGTATTTGTGCCAGCAAATGAGATGATGCATCTTGGCTGGCCAAATTCTGGCAAGCATGGCAGAACTTGCGAGTGCAAACACATAAACATATGCATACATGAAGCGTAGCTGAAACTCCCCCTGTCTCTTAAGCTATCTGAAATTACTTGGTAGCAGAGACATTTTCTGTACATTTTTAATGCAACCATGTTATTTTACTAAATGTCTGACAAGTCACGACAGCGTAATTGATATGTGGCATGCTACAGTATGTATGAAGCTATCCTCATTTAGTGCCATTTACTGTAAATTCAGCCCTTATTTGTCACATATACGTTACTGCACAGTGAAATTCCTTGTTCTACACATATCCCAGCTTTTTGTTTTTTTGGGGGGAGCAGACAGTAACTCAGAGCCTAAACACATTTAGCCACCATTTGTGGTCGCTACGGGTAGAATTTTTCAGGCTTTCCTTGTAGTGTCTATAGCAAAATCTTTAAGGACAGGGTACGAACAGAACCTTGAGCGTTTTCGCCAAGGAATGATCTTTAACACCATTCAGATGAGCGCTGATTTCAATGTTACAGTACTTTAAACAAGCCCAGTTTTTATTACCTGCCAAAAATACATTTTCAATTAGAAGATGATAGCAGAAGGAAACCCACCCAATCAAGCACCATTGCTTTTACAAAGTCACTTCTCAGACTGTTGTGATTGGCCCACTACATGTACTACATCTGTATCCTATAATCTTGTGCATGCCTATCTGTACATGTTACTTCTTGCAGTGCAGACTTGTTCCAGGTTGAAAGTGATCCATAAAAGTTATTAGGACCGAACTAGTAGTAGATTTCCTGGATGATAAAAAAAAAATTTTAACTTATGGAAAGGAGTGCATGTCTACAAGAGCTAGTGTTTTTAACTTTTTAATTTGTCACCTGTTTGTTTATGGATTGCATTGTTTAATAGCACAGCTTGGCATGTACATATAAAAATAATGTAGGATTTTTAAGGGGTTGTAATATAAGGATGATAAAGCTGAAGAGCCAAATCCTAAATCAGTGCTGCCATCTACGGACCTAATTATCCAGTAACTTCTCTTCTCTTCTCTTCTCTTCAGCTTTGGAACGATTGTGTGAAATTACAGGATAACTGTACACTCTAGGTTATAATTACTTCTGCAATTCATTTTCCCTTTGTTTTTGTGTTTGTGGGTGGGCCTTCAGCAGGATGGTGATGATGAAGTTATGCAGGAGGGCACGTTTTTGTTTTATAATTCTTTGTTTTTAAACTTTCCTTTCCTTCCTGTGTTTACTTTTCATGCGTGATATTTGAAGCCTAAATGGTGCCTTCGATTTTCCAGGTCTAGACCATGCAGCATATTGAAGCTATTAACTCAAGGTGTGATTGAAAGTGAAGGTGTCACTGCTTTTCTGAGCATAAAGAAAATGTAATTTCTCTTATTTTTCATTCCAATCTCAAGGTTATAATGTCGTGGTTCGAATCCCAGCTGGTGCAACCAACATTGATATAAGGCAGGTCAGCTACTCAGGAACTCCAGAAGATGACAACTACCTCGGTAGGCCTTATTTTGTGCAACTGTGGAAATTCTAAATGTTCAAGTCTTGCTATTTTCATGACTTTATATAAAGGCTTCTTCAATGTACTTTATTTTAAGTGCATTTCTTAACATTAACAAACCATGAACCTCAGCATTGACAAATCATAAGTAATATGTAACAAAAAATTATGAAATAAGTGATGTCACAGCAATGCTGAATTCTTGATTGACTTTTTCTGACACTGAACAGCTTTTATCACTAGTTCCTGCTACATGATTTATATTAATGTGTTAATTCTAATATTTATAACAACAACTTTTAGAATTACCTTATTAAAAATAAGGAATCATTCATATGCTTAGGTTTTAATTGTGGTTAAGCTTTTTTAGGCATTTTTGAAGATAGTTACTGTTGTCCAGGATGGAGAGGTTTACAGTTTTATAGTAAGATGAGAAGATGTAAAATATTTGTCTTATTAACTACAAAGAAAGCAGAGATAGCGAGACTGGAAAGGAAACTTGGTTTATGGTCACTACACTGCAATAAATGTAACTATCAATTGAAAGATCATCTGCAGCATGTTTTCATGTAATAATAACAGAATAATAATTGGTCTCTCTTGTCTGGTCTCTCATCTGGTGTTTCTTTAGTCTGGTCTGCCTAGTCTGGTCTCTTTTGTCTGGTCTCTCCTCTCTGTTCTCTTACTTGTTGAAGGTGATTGTTAGTGGATAGGGTTTTTTTTAAGTCTGTCTTAAACCAAAACTGGGGTGCTTATAAGTACATTAAGTTTGTGACACGGAATGTAAGTAGAATATAAGTAATTGGGGCCAAATTTCATAACCCTCATTCTGAGAAAACATATCTACAAACCGCATTTTTTTTCCGAACTGCTCGCTCATGCGCCGTTTGGAGCAGCATAACACACTTCGAGGATTGCGCTATCCTCTCCTTCCACTTGCGTGATCTCTAGACAACCATGATAGGCTTAAAGCCGTCATTGACGAACAGCGCTAGGGTGCCTTCCATCCCACCCCTTCGAGAGAGCTCGGCCAATCAGCTGTCTCTAAGCTCGTGCCTGCAAGAGGCTACAGCGTCACCCAGGATTCAAACTTGCAATCTCCAGATGAGATCGCAAAACCTTTCGATCTCAACACTTTACCCTTTTTCACTTTGGGGCTCATCGTGTTGGTATCTTTAAAAGTTGATGGTGTTTTTAGTACAAGTTCTGGTTAGCCATACAGCTAGTTTTGGTTAGGCACAGGGCTAGCTCTGGGAAAAAAGAAAAGAGTTACATTTTTACCTAAAATCATTGTAAATTTGAAAGATACCAACATGATTTAGCTCTGTAGGACTGCAGAAGCTTCATATGAGTCTCAGCTGAACTTTGGAATGCATTTGTGCATGGAACAATGGTAGTAGAATTTGGCTTCAGTTACTTACAAACCTAATGATCTGTGCACAGTGAAGGAAAACTTATAATGACCTATAGAGATATACCTCAATTTTGTTTTAAGACTGATTTGAAAAAACAAACTATCCCTTTAATACAATACAAGTAACTATATGAGCAATAAATTAGGAAAGATACAGTAGCAAAGTTTTGGTAGGAAAAAGGGGTGATAAGAAGCAACATTGCTTTTAATCTAATCTGAATGTCTTCATTTATCATATGTGTAAATCATTTCCCTTGAGGACTATGAGGAGAAATAGTCTTCACAACGTCACACAAATGTCAAGGAAAGCAGGGGTGAAGGGAAAGCAAACGGAGTGACAGAGAGAGAGAGAGAGAGAGAAAGATAAATGAGGGCCAGAGAGGTGTAATTAGAGACAGATGGAGACAAATGGTTGATGGAAGACCATAATAAGGAGTGAAAGTAAATGAGTGTGTTAAGAAGTAAGCAACATTTGCTTAAACTGCTCATACCATAGCGCAGGGGCTGACTTTAAAGCATGATCAGCCAAACAGACATTGGTGTATGCACATGATGCACATGCACACACACACACACACACACACACACACGCACAAGGTTGCAAGAGTTGTCTATAGTCACTATTGTTTTCCGTTATAGATCATTGTTTTAAGTGCATTTAATTCAGAAACATTTCATGATTTTCTAAATTGCCTGTTTTTTTTCCAGCTCTTTCTGACGGCCAGTCAAACTTCCTGCTGAATGGGAACTTTGTCGTGTCGATGTTTAAAAGGGAACTCTCCTTAAGAGGAACACAGATTGAGTACAGTGGCTCAAACACCACAGAGGAGCGCATCAACTGCACTGAGCGCATGGAAGAGGAGCTCATTTTACAGGTTTAAACAACTGACTTTGTTGAAATACAGAATCTAGCAAAAAAGACAAAGCTTACCAACCTATATCCACCTCCTTCATGAGTTTAATTAGTTGTTCTCCTTTTCAGGTGCTGTGTGTAGGGAACTTGTATAGCCCTGATGTACGTTATTCCTTTAACATTCCTATAGAGAATCACCAAGAGCAGTTTGTGTGGGACCTGTCGGGCCCCTGGCAGGAGTGCAGCCGCATGTGCCAAGGTGAGAATCGGCAGTATTCCTTTACTAGTGATTATTTGGATCTGTCATTTTATAACATCTACTGGAGAGCTCAAATTCAAACTGTAAGCTTTTTATCCCCAACATTCATACACTAGAACCATCTTCACAAGTGTGTGTACTGTAATAGGAGAGCGGCGGAGAAAACCAGTGTGTGTACGTAAGAGTGATCATCTGGTGGTGTCAGATCAGAGATGTGAACAACTTCATCGACCAAGGGGAGTTATGGAGCCCTGCAATATAGACTGTGAACTTAGGTACACTGTCCATTTTCACACACATTAGTTTTGTAAAATATTTTTTAACCCAATCACTTTCTATTACAGAGTTACGAACATGCATGGCCTTTACATTCAGAGAATAAACGTTACTCCTTGGTTTTATTTGGTTTAGTCAGTCCTTGTGTTTTTTAACTGTATAGTAACGATTGAATAGTCACAAATCCATTACAAATTACTTAAGTCTTACTGACATCTAAGGTCTAAATACTTATGCACACGTTTTTTATCGTTAACTTTTCACTGTGTTTGTAACTCTTAGTATGGCTCTCTAGTTACTTATGATCTCCCAGCTTTTTAGAACCACAAATTCTTCGCTCTAAAATGGCAGATCCATTTCTAAAAGGTCTTTATAGATTCACAGATCTGCATCTGTAACGTTTATTAAGCAGTCTACAAAAAAACTAAACAAAACACAATATGGATAATAGTTGCATAAAAGATCTTACATTTGATTCTTTGTCCAGGTAAATTTGTCATTATTTTACAATAAAAAGCCAAATAACTGTCTGCTCCAAGTTCATTTCTCTGTCTAAAAAACTTATCTTTATGTTCAGATGGCACGTAGCGGGTAAGAGTGAGTGCTCCACTAAGTGTGGGCCTGGGCATCGTACACTAGAGGTGCTTTGTATACGCTACAGCCGTGTGAAGCGAGGGAGTGACCGAGTGGAATCTCGAGCATGTACAGATCTGGCTAAACCTCAGAACCGTGAGCCCTGCCATGGAGACTGTCTTCTAAAGAGCTGGCAGTACAGCACATGGTCTCAGGTGAGATGAAAAGCTCTTTAGTCTTTCAAACTCAACAGTGTTCTTAGCAATGGGCTTTCCGTAGAAGTGGGATAAGGATAATTATAGTGACAATCAATAAGTATCAGACTTTAATGTTAGTTGTTGCAACTTTTCACAAAACTGATCTAAAATTGTACTTGCAGTGTTCTAAGAGTTGTGGGCGTGGCACCCGCACACGTGACTCCTACTGTATGAATAACCTCGGCCAGCGGCTGGCAGAGCATGAGTGTAGCGAGCACCAGAGAGTTGTCTCTGAACCTTGTAATGACACGCCATGTCCTGACTGGTCCATCAGTGAGTGGACAGAGGTAGGCTTTACATCGATGTACAAATTTACACAATTCATAAAGCAGTCCGCAAAAACGCTACTTTTGTAATATTGTGAAGTGCTTGCATGCGTTTAAATCTTAGTGTAGGAAAATGTAATGCAGGTAACAGTAGATACAGAAAAACCATCAAGTGGACAAAGGCAGGATTGGTATTATAATAATAATAATAATAATAATTATTATTATTATTATTATTATTATTATTATTGTTATTATTATTATTATTATAGTACATGGCATAGTGATTAGCACTGTGGCCTGGCCCCTCCAGTGTAGAGGGTTTGATTCCTGCCTCGGGTCTGTGTGTGTGGAGTCTGCATGTTCTCCCCATGTTTGTTGGGTTCCCCTGCGTACTCCAGTTTTCTCCCATAGTCCAAAAACATGCAGATTAGGTTAACTGCCGTTCTCAAATTGCCCATAGTGTGTGTGTGTGTGTGTGTGTGTGTGCATGTATGACCTGTGATGGATTGGCACCAGGGTGTACCTCGCCTTATATACACAGGATAAGCGGTATAGAAAATAACTGAATGAATAAATAATAACAATAATAAATGACATAATTGTGAGATGTAGATTATTTTCCTGTAACAGCACAGCCCAAAGGCATTTATTCCTTTTCACAACAGCTTTTTGGGAATACATTATATTGTAAACGATCCACGAAACAAATCAGTTCATGTAATCACTTGTGTTATAACATCTCAAATAGTTGTCCCCACTCCATCCTCTCTTTTCTCTTTTTCTTAAAGTTCATTAGATTAAATAAAACCTTGCAATACTACTAAGAAATTAGAAAGCTATCTGTCCTTAAGCAGAGGCAATTCTAGGGTCTGTTGGGGCCCTAGGCAAAAATTTGCAGGGCGCCTCTCCAACTAGCATTCATCACCATCATCTCATAAATAATAAAAAAGGCTTTCAGACCTCGGGGGCCCCCTTCCAGCCTGGGGCTCCCAGCAGTTGCCTGCCTTGCTTGTTGGAAAGAAACAGCACTGTCCTGACGACGTTCCCATGCCAAAAGAAATTATACTGATTTACCTGATTTCAATTTGGCAAAAAAAAAAAAATACAAATAAACATCTCTTCCCAGAAAGCTTTACAATATCAATAATTACACCCATTTGTATCTAAGTGCTCGACAAACAACTCAATGTCCTAGTTTTGTGGTTTACCTTAAGCTATTATTATGCTGTGCTCTATAGTAATTTTGCAAATGTTGCCTGAAATACTGTGCGTGGTGATCCGTCTTCCAAATGGATAGTATTTTTGAGCATGTTAAGTGTATGTTTAAGTCATAAATGCATAAGCCATATGAATGGTCTCTGCTCTGCTCTCTATGTAGTGCACAGTGACGTGTGGAAAGGGGGTAAGGCGCAGACAGGTATCCTGTGTTTTGGCAGCGGAGAGGCTCAGCGATGAGCTCTGTGATCCCAGCAGCAGACCCCGCACCATAAGCAGCTGTGTGCTTTCGGAGTGTGCTTCCTGGCAAGTTGGTGCCTGGAGCACGGTGAGTGAGTGTGTGTATGTGTTTCATATGTTGCTATGTTATGGACATACGGTTGAAGTGGGACTGGTTCACAGGAAATTAAGGTCTGGACCAAGCAGCCCATACCTCAGTCCACAATCAGATTCTTCCACATGTATTCATTCAGTACACACGCCACCTCACACACTCAATCTGTCAAACTATTCACATGATTAGACCCAGGTCTGACACTTTCAGACCACACACATCCATACACTGTTCAAGCCAATAGTCTTAGCATGCTGACAGTAATACTTTCATTGTAGTGTTTTTTTTTTTTTTTTTTGACAAGCTTTATTAAATGAACTTTTGAGTGGCTCTGTTATTACGAGATCTTATTCACAAGGTCAGATTCCACAGCTATCCGCGGCTAATCCTGCTCTCTGGTTGGACATGGCAGTAAGAAACCCCCTTAACCATTCGCAGACATCTGTGAACTGATATCGAAGTAGTTGTAGACTTCCTTCTTTCAGTCTTAAATTTTTGAGAAACAGAATTGCCAATATTATTAAAGTGTTAAAAACTAGTGTTAACAGATGGACTTAACTAGCTGTATAGCTGGAAAAGTGTAGAAGCTTGCATTACAATTATCTAGTGAATCTCAGAAATTCGATTAGTATATTTACTACATTCAGTGCCAGATGAGTGGTATGTGGATGAGACTTGTGCCTGTTTAATCAAAATTTGCTACCCAAATAAACACATCCTGAAGAACTTCCTCTAAGCTTTTTAAGCACTTAACTTGTCTTGGGTTGAGGCAGACATTGGTCATATGTCAGAGAGAAGGAGAGTGTATGTTACGTTGTGGGGGATTGAGTTGTGTGTGAGACCACAAGTTTATGGTACGAGAATCTGATCGTTTTGACCTTGTGACAAACTAGTGTTAAAAAAAAAAGTTGTTTTGTATTGTAAAAAAAAAAGATTAGGACCATATGTAGCTTTTACATATAGATATACTGTCTATGTGACTAAAACAATTGTTTGCAAATGTACGTATACATATTTTATAATTTTAACATAAGCCTACTATTATTTATTTATTATTTTCTTTCTATTTGTGGGGAAATTCTGCCATTCATTATTTTCAGTATAAAAGTGACAAAAGAGTTCCTTGGATTAATGAGGTAAAGCTGTATAGATCGGGTTTTTTCGAGTCTGTCTTAAATCGAAATTGAGGTGGCTATTAGTACCTTACAATAGGTTTTGATTGTTATAAATTTTCTTGAACTACACACCGACTGTGAAGTTTGTCAAGCAATACCCTACTATGTAAAAGTAATTGGCTCCAAATTACTTAACCATTCTTTTTGTGCAAAAATGCATTCCCAAGGTTAGCAGAGACTCATTTGAAGAGCGGCTTGTTTGGCTAACCTGAGCTAGCCATACAGCTATTTCCAGGGAAAGAAAAGAGTTAAATTTGTACTAAATACACCATAACTTTGAAAGATATTAACTTCATTTAGGTCTGTAGGACTGCAGAAGCTTCATATGAGTTCTCAGCCAAACATTTAAATGCATTTTTGGATGGAACGAGGGTTATGGAATTTGAGCCTGATTACTTACATTGTACTTATATTCCGAGTGACAAACTTCACGGTTACTCAAATTTATAATGACCAACACCTTCTGTAATGTGCTTATTTTCACCTAAATTTTAATTTAAGACAGACTTGAAAAAACATATCCCTTTAAGGTTAGGCAAAAGTTAGGTATAGGTATAGCATCAGTTAGTTGCAATAATAATTATGTTAATTAAAGCTATGCACAGTGATAGGAATCAAAACATGTGTGTGTGCAAGTTAGTTCAACGTAAGTGTGTCTAAATCATTTCCAGAGTACTTGTGTTTCTATATGGTGTTTCTCTATGCCACGTATTTACCACATTCAGTACACATTCAGTAACACTCCAGGGTGTATCTGTGTGAGTTTAGATGAAATGCTGTTATTTTGTTTTTTAAAGCATGATTGCATTCACATTCTGGGTTGAGTGATCGCTAAGTTAAATGTAGCATAATGAGAGGCAATGTGTGAACCTGACAAAGAGGGAGAGTCTTCTAACGTCTAACTTTGATCAAACTAGTTTAAATTTTAAACATAACAAACATTATGTGCATGTTTTACAGTGTGCTGTGACATGTGGCCATGGCTACCAAATGCGGGCAGTCAGGTGTGTGTCTGGTTCTTATGGCAAGACCATGGATGACAGAGAGTGTAATGCAGCGTCAAGACCACGAGATAGCCAGGTACACAAAAACAGCACGAGACACTCACTTAGAAGCAATTTATACCCCTGTGATACTAAGTCATGTGTGGTGTTTGTGAGTGTAGGAATGTGATTTGCCAGCCTGTCCTCGAACATCATCAGCGATCAGCACACCACGACCTGCAGCATCTGGACACTTACACACCCAGTGGAGATTTGGATCCTGGACTACAGTGAGTAGAACAGAGACAGAAAAACTAAACAGAACACACACAAAAGCACATTGAATAAAGGTGCCTGTTTAAAGTATACAGTGTAGATGTAAATTACTTTCCAGACATTACAGTATTGGATTGCATTATGTGTCTGTGTGTGACATTAAGCATTGCTTGAGCTCTGGCTTGCATCAGAACGAGACTGTGTGGTCCATCAGAAATAAGTTATCCAATTTCCCCCTGCCTTGTGGTAATGACAGTTATTGCTGATAAGACTGTGACTTTACACACGAGTTAATGCCAGACGGAGTTTCCTTAATTACTTTAGCCTCCTCTTAATACAAACTCTATTTTCTCTTAATCTAAAACTTATCTCAAATGGCGTCTCTTTCTCCACTCCTAAATTCAGCGCTTTGCTTAGGTAAAGTTTAAGTTCTTCATCTTACCTGTTGTTAACATTGTAACCTTGTGGTAAAATGAACCTATTTTCTGGAAGAATATATATATAGTATGTATTGTTTACGCTTTATATTAGTATTTATTCTTTTTTAACATTTGATGAATGAATTGGATTTAATAAACATTATACCTGAGTACTATTTCTTTAGCAAAACCTTAAATATCTCCCAAGATAATACTGTTTTTTTTTGTTTGTTTTTTTACTGAAACAGTTCAGTTAAGATGGGCACCTAAAAAGGTTTGTACTCTGTACTCCAGCCGACCAAATGTACAGCTGTATTACCTTACAGAAGGTCTTACTTATGTTGCCTCTAAAATATGAGGGGTGTTTAAATCAAACCAGGACTTGTGATGAAATTTCTTTTGAATGGAGGGTTAAAACCGATTGGCATTTACAAACGATTTCATGCACGGTACACCGATGAGAGACTTAACTGCAGTTAAACCTTTGAATGGTACAAATGTTTTGAAGAAGTCCATATATCTGTGAATGACGAAACCAGGCTGAGGTGGCTCAGAGCCCACTGCAATTGCTCCTATGAACATTCAGCAAGTCGAATGCCTGAAAATCGACAGATAACTTATTGCCATATTGTGGAAGAGACAATTTGTGGGAACTGTACATACATTGATTCACAGTTATTGCCTCACCCCCCCCCCGTACAGGCCTGACCTCATTCCATAACACTGAAATAGAGAAATAAAAGTATTTTTTACTCTCATAACGGTATTCTGTTATTCTGCCCAATCAAAAGTCTTGGTTTGAATTGAAAACCCTTTATGTATTTAAAGTAAAACCGTGTAATATCTTACAAAGTATAATCTACATGAACACATGAAGCACATACTGACTGCTCAATCTCCTGGTGCTTTTTTAAAAGGCAGCAATTGAGGCAGGTTACAACTGAGCAGAAGGTTAAGAGTCTTCTTAAGGTTAAGGTTAAGATCAAGGATCCAATCAAGGAGTTAACCAAGCTTTAACCACTAAGCCACAGTAATTAACACATCTATATTAAGTTAAACTCAAGGTCAACACAGAGAATTACTACCATACTTCACTTTGACAAAAAACTTTAGCTATCCCTCCGTGTCATCTGAAATTTTACTGAAAACAATTGCACTGCTCTAATTATTTATGGTACAAACTTGTAAAATACTAAAACAGTATTTTACTGCATTTTTACAATGAACAATGTAAAATGTAGAATTGTAATTCCAGTAAATTATTTTCCAAATATGAAATATTGTTGCACAATACTGTTTCCTTTTTAAAAACAAGCAAACTAAATATCCCTTATATCATGACCGTGAAAAGCATGTTATAAAAGTTAGCTTGTTAGAATATTAGATTGGATTAACTCTTTCTTTCCTTCAATGTATCCGATACATAGTACAGATACTGTAATTTTAGTTAACCTGTGGGTTGTGTGTGTGTGTGTGTGCATGTGTTCAGTGCTCTGTCTCCTGTGGGAAGGGTGAGAGAGCACGGTATGTCAGCTGCAGAGACTCTCAAGGACGAATAGCGGATGAAGCTTACTGCGCCCATCTTCCTCGACCTCCAGAAACCTCTGTGTGCTTTAGCCCCTGTGGCCAGTGGAGAGAGGGAGAGTGGTCACCTGTGTGTAACATTATTGCATTTACTCACTCACACATGTATCTATTTTCCAATTTCCTCTTCAGATGTACTGTATGTTAATCATGATCTCCACTTCTGATTATCGCTTAATCTGATTCTCCACCTCTTCCTTCTCTGCAGTGCTCTGTTTCATGTGGTGTGGGTCGTGCTACTCGGCAGGTGGTGTGTATGAACTACAACCAGCAGCTGGATGAATCTTTTTGCCATTTGGATGAGAAGCCCAGCTTGGAGAAGGAGTGTGTCGCTGCCCCGTGCCACTCAGTTTACCAGCTATGGCCCAATAACCAGCCCTACTTACCCCCTGACCCTCGCATCCATCCAGGACACAACAGTTGGAATGTCCCCTCAACAGACCACCAATGGAGGACTGGGCCCTGGGGATCAGTATGTCCCTTCTCATTTTTCATATATTAATACACATACAGTGGTGGGCAAAAGTATTAAGGCAACATATGACAGTTGATGTTATGATGTTATAATTCTCCCAGGTGATGTTACTAATTAGTTCTATCTCTCTAAAGAGACATGATTATTAGAATCATCTGGTTCAGTAAATAGATGGAACAAATATATGACAGATCTTTTATTTTCTGAAGCCGGGGTGTCCATCCGTGCACAACAATGGCTAAAACTAGGAAATTCACAAGTGAGTTGCAAACTTCTGTGGCAAATGTCCAGGAAGCAAACATGGATTGAGCAATTGACACCAGAGTCCTGCTGACATCTTTTTGACTCTATGCCCAGCCAGATGCAGCAGGTTTTGAGGACTAAAGGGCTTCGTACAAATTTTTTGATTGTTGTAAAGCAATTTCAGTGCATAGAACAACAAATTATTCTTGTTATCTTATTTTTAAAAAATCTGAATTCACTTTTGTGTCAATACTTTTGGCCACCACTGTACTTGGCAGCTGTATGTTTGCAAATTATCCCACTGTCTAAAGTGCAGGCTTTGCTTCCCATTTTCTAAACAAACTCTTTGGCATGATTTGCACTATTACAGTGTTCCAGTACATGTGAGGGGGGCTTCCAGAGGAGAGTGGTAGTGTGTCAGGACTCAGAAGGCCGCAGCACAAATTACTGTGATGAGAGAGTCAAGCCTAGTGAAGCAAAGAGCTGTGACTCAGGACCTTGTCCTCTGTGGAACTACGGCATCTGGGGAGAGGTGAGCATTCATGATGACAGTGTAGCTGTTTTAAAATTGTTCGGTAGCGGACCTTATCTGTTCTTTGTTCTTGTGCTATACTGTAGCACAAGAACAAACATTATAGCTGTATTAAATTCTCTGGTTCTGAGTCTCTTTAAGTTAGTACAGCTATCTGTTCTCTCTTAAGTTTTTCTCTAATCCATCTTTATGTTCGTACTTCACTAAACTTGTAAGTTTGTTTTTAGCATATACAGTATTCACATTTGTTATGTTTACTAAATAAAAATCACGAAAATTTTCTGAATAAGCTAGGCTCATCTATAAGGATAAGAGGATAAAATTCACCACTCTCGCTCTCACCAGTCAATATAATAGACGTTTGTGCGAACACAGTAACCACAGTTAACTATAAAATTTGGTCTCTAAGAAAACACCCTAACCATTTATCTCATTATGATCTCTATTGTTGTTAAATGCTTGGCTGGAACATGAGTGCATGTGGAATGATTTTTCCCCTTTACTTCCAATATTGATTTATGTGCGTCTTCAATAAGAAAAGAAATGTTATGCCAAAAAACACGACAGTTCAATAAACATAAGGTTTAACAGAAGGCTAATTGAAAATTAATGTATGACTTGGCAGTCCTTTTAATTTTGCAGAAACAGGTTTAAGAGAAATTACATACATATGGTATAATTTTGTAATTTTACTGCTGCTTAGGATTGACTCTCTGTTAATGTTCTAAGGAATTAGACAAACAGTTTTTCCAAAAGTCCACTATTTTCTCATACAAAATGAATTTGCCCTATTTTCCTACAGCTGTAGCTCACCTATTCTCTGTCTAATCGGAAAATAACACATATCCAACAAAATTTATTTTTTCAAAACTGCCCTTAAAACCACCTATTAAAATACATAAAGATGTCTTGTGTAGAGGACATGAAAAAAGTACCTCCTTTCCTAAACTGCCAAAAATCCCATATCAACACATATATGGGGCTTCCTGACTGCTATGAAGAAAAAATAGAGAGGATTGGTCAAAGTTTTTATTATAACAAATTATTCGGGACGTGTGTCAAAACCCTTTTTTGTTATAGGAGTACATCATGTTCACATTGTGATATGTATTCTCACTCTACCTGTTTTATAGAAATCGGCCTTAAGAAAAAAAACTGTTACCCTGGTTGTTTGGAATAAACACATATGGAATATAGGATAAAGCCTCCTCCCTAATAAAATAGAAAAAAAAATCTCTAACATGTTTTGTTCCCAAGATAAAAACCTGAGAAGCAGGTTAGTGCTTTCCAATACATGTCAGTGGAGATAAGCCACTCCCCTTCCACTCACACACTCAGAAGACTCACTATTAGATGCTCATATCTCAAGGAACCATAAGAGCTATGGATGATCCATTTTCAGCATTTTCCCAGGAAAAACCAATGCACCATTGCGCTCTACTTTCCAGCCCAATTTCTCAAGAAAGTGTCTCTATTATTCAGATTCTTAGTGTTGACCGCTATCAGTTTTTAAAATTCTTCTTGTTTCACTTTGCCTCTCAGTGTAGTCTGTCATGTGGTGGAGGGCAGCGAACACGGCTAGTAGCGTGCCAGCGTCCGAGTGGGCAGAGGCTAAATGAGCACAACTGTGACATGCTGGACAAACCTCCTGATGTGGAGCGGTGCAACATGCAGCCGTGTCCCGGCAGCGCTTCCTGGCACAGGCGACCATGGAAGCTGGTACGATAGTATTTCTTTTTCTTTTATACTTTTCTGTTTCTCCCTCTTGTTGCAATGTGCTATTATTCACTGTACCACATCTAGCTAAGTTCACTGATGCTTCTCTGCACTATACACTATGAAAAGTGTAATATTTGAGTGTTGAAGCTACATAAGAATCCCTCAAGTGCCATAAATTCAGCTGAATTTCTCTCACTGTTGCGCCACAATTCAGTGCAACTGTGATTAGTTGTAGCGACTAGTGATTAATGTTGCAAGGGCAGTTTACTGCTGATGTTTTTTTTTCCTGCAATGCAGTCAAGTGTTCAAGAAAGTGTGACAAGATGGTGAACTTTTTCAGGGTGACATTTAAACTCACCATCTTCATTTGAACATAGAGCAGTAGCATGTAGAACTCGCTGGGTTTGCTGCCCACCCATGCAGCCATAGTGCTGATTAATCAGAAACAAAAGCCTGGCTCCCCAATGGGCATCGCATCATTCCAAACACATGGAGCCAGTCTGTTACAAATTTTCTAACTGTAAGGTCCAACAACACTGCTTATTTTATTGGGAGTATTTTATATTTATTTTATAATAATACAGTGTGAAGTAGAATTTGTTGTGGTGCAACTTGTACTCGAAGAACGCAAAGTGTATATTTGTGCATAAGAGTTTTAATATGTTGTATATCAACCAGCAACAAGTGATTATTATTGTATATTGTATGTGTATCTTTGTACAGTAAATGTTTAATGTTTTCATTTAATCATTTAAAAAAAATATTTAATATTTTTTCACTGGTGCTGAACAAATTAATTAGTGCAGATCAAATTGCAGACAATGCAGTTTGTGTTATCTTGTTTAATTGTGGAAAGGAAATAGTATAGATAAATGAATCAGGAAATACTTTCTTTTCCTCTTTTGCAAAACCAATATACAGTGGACCCTCATCATACAAATTTAATCCGTTTCAGAGGCAAGGTTGTAATTTTGTAGGGAGAAGCGCATTTCCCCAAAGAAAACAATGTAAATGTGGATAATCCGTTCCATCTACCCAAAAATATTACCCAAAAGTCCAAATTTGATCAGTTTTTGCATATGAAAACAATCAAAACATTTAGAAAATACATGTTAATGAAATAAAACACAAAATGAACACTTTAATTATAAATGTGATGTGCTGTGATATGCAATTTTTTCTTTCTGTATGGAAACAGTACCATTAAAATTATGACACGTTCCAGATGATCAGAACACATTACAGAACACAGTATTACCGATTATTTATTTTTTAATTTCTACTCAAAGTGGCTCCCATTTTTTTCTTGGTACCATCCTTGTTAACTTTCTTTGAACACATGGTGCTATACCCTCACAAAATTTTGCACAAAACATTTTTTTTCCACTCACACAAACAAGTTTTGACCGGGTACCGGAGATGTGCGGAGAAGATGCCGCTGGCTTAATCGGTTGTAGGCTGAAACTGCTTCACATGTCGAAGCAAAGTCCAGCTAATATTTTGGTTCAAGTCAAAAATTCATAAGCCAAGGCATTCGTAAGGTGAGGGTCCACTGTAGTGACAATATGTAGCAAAATAACGTACCTCACCATCAGGGACTACAAGTTTTCACTATCTATTGCTGATAAACAATGTCTTAATTATTGTATTAATTAACACTGACTGGGAAACTGACCTTATCAAAAACTTATAATGCACTTAATGAATCTATAATGAATATAATGATTCTCCTTAATGGGTCTATAAAACAGCTTATTAAGCTGTAGTATGAAAGCTGTGTTAACATTTTAGAAAGTATGAAGTGTAAAATATTTTCATAAAAATATATAAGTCCTTCTGCACTATATAATTTTAATATCAGCATGATTGAACAGCTTTCTATTTTAACCTTTCTGTCAAATCATATTTGATTTTTTAATGATCATGTTTATTTAATTGAAGTTTATTTAATAATGTATTTTGTTGAAACATTTCAGCTTTTCACTGTAGCCAATGATTAGAAGTACAACTGACATATAGACTTTGACTAATGAGCAAATAACTAGCCAACAAATAGCCAATAATTTTTCAGTGATACATCATCTTCATTAAAAATAAATTATTGCTGCTTGATTAGGACTTGTCTGTATAAACACAAATACCTCTCTCAGTTACATTTTGGACATTTGATGATGTCAGTCCGGCTGGTTATGTTTACTGAAGGGTTGGTTTCAAGAGATTAATTTATTTGTTTACAGCAAAAATCAGAGAACGTCAGAATTAATGTGATATGTGCCTTGTTCTAATGTGTGCCATTAATCTTAAACATCTGTTTATATCCAGTCAGTTTTCTTGTGATAAATCTTTACTACTTGGTCCTGTTTACACTTGAGCTTTTCATGTATCAGGGCTATATCAGGATAAGTGTTATCTTATTTATAAAGAACTACACCAAAAAACCCCAAATAAAGCACATTTTAACCTGATTGCTCAAGTTGCTCAAGATGTAAAAAAAAAAAAAAGTAAGTATTTATGTCTTTCCATTGTGCTCTTAATAAGTCATCCTAATACACAACATTCAAATATTTGTAGATGTTTCTTTTAAGGAAATAAAACAAAATCTCGATGTTTCATAAAATAACTAAAATTAAGAACCAATAATGTAGAATGTCATGAGCTGATTAGCATATTAATGCAATAGCAATGAGATCCAAGCCTTACGAAACGACCAGGTGTAAACAGAGTCCATGTCTGGTTAAAAAACAACATCATTCAGGAATCTGAGTTTGACTATCCAACTGTTGGTGGCATTGTTTATTTATTGTATTAAGCAAATCTGCTCACCCATGCTGGACTACACGTCCTGTTCTCAGGTGTATTTGTTCGTAGATGATTTGTTCACAGCCTTGGTCCATTTTTTATACCACAACCTTCACAATTATGTCTACATGTAGTTTCATTAAAAATATTAAAATTTGATTACAGTTATGTAAATTCTGTTGTCTTAGTATCTTGACATTAAGTCTTGCACATTAATGTTTTTTTAATATATTGTATTTATTGTGCAATATACCAAAATTGACCATCTTGTTGCCTATGTGTGAAGCTGTTTACTAAAGAATACTAGAAATAAATCTTTCTAGAAATTTAGTATATTGTGCAGATAAAAATGTGTAATGTCTTTTTTATCCATATACTTTATGGACTTTCAAAACAAAAATTAATCTCCAAATAATTTTTCTGGCATTGGTTAAGACATCTGGTTGTGATTAGTGTAATTGGGTCTTCAGTAATGTGCTTGGCCAGAGACTTAGCACATATTGCTTTCACTAGAATACATTACAGTTAGAATTATAATTGCTATTAATCAGTGTTGGCAATACACAGAGTGGACCTTCAGATAAGTAAGACTTGGCTGTAGATCCTATCAGGCATTGTTTTCCAGTACATTACTGTGTGCAAGTAAAACGCTGGAAAGCTGTGTGTTAGTTCCGTAGTGTTGGAAAATTGGTTTGACAAAACACCAGACCAGATTAGATGCGAATAAAATATAGGGAATTTATTTATTTTTTATTTTTAAAAAAATCATACAGTGCATTGTTTGATATGTCATGTTAAGTCAAATCAACAAAAAATATTCATTCAGTTAATTTAGGAGATAGATTTTCCTTACTTGAAATAAAGAACTGTAATACCTTAACCACAGGTAAAGATTAAAGAGTTAGTATGTGGTTCTAAACTGAATATGGATTAATTTAAAACTGTATGTCCATTTCACTATGGTATGTACCTGTATATATCCAGCAACCTGATCAAAGCGTGACAAGGAATACACTTGAAGATTTTACACATCTCTAAACAAACTGTCTTTTTAATCATCATGGTTTCAAATGAAGGTTTTCTATACAAAATTAACATGTAGCATTGTTTAATTATTTATATTTTTTTATTCTTAAACAAACAGCTATATGGACACAGCTTGTCATTTTGCCTGATTGACAGAATTCAGCTGCAGCAGCAATTTTATCAAACCACGTCCCTATGAAAATAAATCCAGAATTTAATCATATTCAATTAAATGGATCATGTCTATTAGAGGCTTATGGTCCAGCATGGAGAGAAGAAAATGTCAATTGATACCATAGCTGCAATCTTTTCTAGAATTGCAGTACTTTTCACTTCTCAGTGAGTGGAACCTTTTGCCCAAATCAGCAGCATGTTTATACAGGTGAACTCCTAGACTCATTATTCAGTATGTACAGTAGGATTTGGTTTTGACAGTTATTAACTTTTTAACATACTTAGGACTTACCTTGCAAACAGGTGCCTGTGTTGTAGATCAGGTAAAAAGAATAAAACAATAAAAACATGGCTTGAGCCAAACATTTTTGTCTTATCTCAAAAAAGCCTACATTACCAAGAATAGTATTTTTGTAAGAAAATAAAACCATAAATATTAATACACGTTTCCAAGCACTTTGTGCTGACTGAAAATATGTAGTATGTTGGGTTGAGCTTCATCCCATGGATACAGATGTGACATGTCATCAACAGAAAGACTGTAGCTTATGTTTTCCATTTCTCCTTGTAGGGCAAACAGTCTGTAATAATCATCCTATTATAGTGCTTCAGCTTCCAACTTTCAAATTTATTGACATTGCTTTGGTACACAGTACTTTATAGTTAGATCAAATGACTACCAATTATGCTTAACACCATCCAATAATGTATCTTGTGAGAAATAAGGCATTCTCACTACTCTTATTTCTTTATAAGTCATATAGAAATTAAATGACTAATTTTCTACACAATGAGTCAGAGATTGATTTAATCAACCAACTGTAAGTGATACAGCAAAACACAAACCTCTCTCTACTTTTACTTTGATAATTTGAATTCATATCCATATTAAAGTTTTATTAACATACATTTGACAATCGTACATATAGCATTCTTAAATTTACTCCTTAACTCCAAATGTTAATTTCTACTGGGCTTCGAATCACACTTTACCTGATTCATCCTGTGACAGTAATCAAACAGTCAAATATTCTGACATTTGGTTTACAGTTACAGATTACAGTACTGTTACAAAAATATTGCGCCACCTCTCATTTCTTCACATTAAATGTAATTAAATTCATAGATTAAATTGAATAAATGGTAACATGTTTTACTGTATGGCGGCTTAGTGGTTACCACTGTCGCCTGGCCAGATTCAATTCCCGGCTCTGTGTGTATGGAGTTCGTATTTTCTTCCTGTGCTTGGTGGGTTTCCTCCAGGTACTCTGGTTTCCTCCAACAGTCCAAAGACATGCTAATTGCTGTTCTCCAATTTGCCTGTAGAGTGTGAGTATGTGTGTGTGCCCTGCAATGGACTGGGACCCTGACCAGGGTGTACCCTGCCCCTGAGATAGGCTCCAGGCCCCCCGCGACCCTGTATACAGGATAAAGCAGTATACACGATGTGTGGCTTAAAAAACAAAAAACATTTCTCTGAAACTGGTCAGGTAAAGGAACTGGACTGAAGCAAAAAAAGTCCTTCAGAAAGCCTGGAGAATTATTACACAAGATTACATTAATAATACTAGAAGTCTGTGTGTTCGGAAGCGTAATATGAAGACATGAGGGGTGGCTCAAGATTTTACATATTACTGTATATCATGTATCTTTTAACTATGTACATAACCTTTATCTTTTTATCACTTACATTATAGTTTAAGGAGTTGCTTCATATAAATACATGTTATAATCAACTCCACATAATATATTAAAGCAGTGTTTCATTTATTTCCATCATGGGAAACCTTGGACTACTTACCTTCTTTTTTAGCTTAAATTTAATAAGATATTAAAAAATAGCATGTAATATTACAGGGAAATGAAAGTAAAACTATCTATCAGGGAGACTTTCTATTGGTGTAAACTTTCAGTGGACACTTGACACTGGATACAGAAATTATAAACATGTCCTTTACAGAAATATAAAAAATGACATAAAAGAAATCTGTTCATGTGGGGCATCTGCCACACAAGACTCTGTGTAATGTAGGCTATTAGAACAAATGCACTAATATGACTTTATAATTTGCCTTATAACCTGGCAAAACTAGAAAATTTATCATTTGCTTCAGACTAATCAGGATTGAGAATTAAAAAGCTCTGTGGTGTAAAAACCAATGATAACTATTGATCTTAAATGCAAGTAGGAGTTTTTGTCTCCTACAGATACAGACCTGTAGCCCTGAGAGCTACTAACTTTACTTTGCTAAGGTTAAAAATTGTAATAATAGCACCCTTAGGTACTAAAGGAATTATTATATTGGCTTTTTCCCAATATCCATTCTATGTACCAGAATTACCTGCCTGGTCTGTTTCTACTTGAACTATATGGCAAGTTACTACTGCTGGTGCACAGATGGGGAGGAAATACCAACCTTTCTATGTCTGAGACAGCTCTTAATATACAGTATATCCCAACGTGCTTTTGTGCATAATTAAAAATGTTATTTTACATAATTTACATAAATATCAGAAAAAATATTTACATAAATATCAGAAAAAAAGACATAAATCACATCCTAAAAGTCAAAAACAGTCATAGATAAATATATTTTGAATATGCATCCGTATCTCATTACCACTAACACAAAATTATAGTTTAAGGACTTGCTTCATATAAATACATGTTATAATCAACTCCACATAATATATTAAAGCAGTGGTTCATTTATTTCCATCATGGGAAACCTTGGACTACTTACCTTCTTTTAGAACTCCAGCACAGCTCACATCACATTTAATCCATAACATATATCCAAAGCACCATATTAAAGAAGGAGCTGAATAGAATCTCCATGCCATGTGATTACAGCTGAGAGAGAATAAGCAGACAGTTCTCAGCTTCGAGGCTATGGTAGGGGAGAAATGGTTGGTGGGTGGGAATTGACCAAGACAAAATAAGGGATAAAAATTGGGGGGTGGGGGTATAAAATGTATGTTCCTATATATATATATTCATAATCAATTCCAGTCACAATAGTTGTCCAAACTTTTTTAATGTCTCGTGAATTAATCCCCCTCATGACCTAAAGAGCTGATGAGATAAGAGTCTTTTTACTAAAGCATTAAAAGGATCATGAAGACACCAATATGGGTTCCCTCAAGTGAAATGGTGAAGATATGCTGTATTTTCTGTATTGAAAGGTGTGTTGTAAAACAGCTTAGAGTCGTGCTCTAGACACTGGCATCATGGCCAAAAGGAAAAATCAATAGGGATTTCTCTGGTTATGGTAAATTGTGGAGTAGTAATTCATCGTTTATCTTGGACTACTTACCTCGTTTAGACCTTCAGCATAGCTCACATCACATCTACAGCACCCTAATAAAGGGGAGATGAATAGCATCACTGTGTCATGCGTTCATAACTGAGAGAGAATAAGCAGAGAATTCTCGGCTTGGAGGAATGTGTTAATGAGACACATGTGATGCAGGTGTCAAACTTCAGTAAAACTTAGACTAGAACAAAAACATCTGTGTATTCATACACACTTTGCTGTATGATAGATGCTATCACTTGTTTAAGGAACCAATTGCATTTTTTTTATCATTAAGTAGCTAAATAATAGAATAAATACATGGAACATAATGTTAATCCTCCATGTTTTGCAATCATTTAGCACACTTTTGTTGGCTTTTTTTCTCATGACTTGTAAAAGTGTATCATCATAGAAAGCAAGAAACATACAGTGAACAATGCACACAGTTTGAATCAGCTATGTTGGAGATTTTTGCATTTAGGTCCCTTCTTAACCAAGGAATATTACAGAGCGGTGTTCATTAAGACTAGTTATAATGCTAACTAGCTACAACAACAAAGTTACCTGTCATTTATTTGAACATTTACAACTGATAGGCATTTGCTGTATTGTTCATAGATTGGAATGTCAAATCTGACCCAGACAGCAGAATTGGCTGTGCTGTCTCGGTGGGAGGGATGGTATACTTTCTCCTCTGTCCATAACAATGATGCCAGCCAGTTGTAGTAGTTTGCTAGTAGTACTCACAAAAAAGAGTAGTGCTCAGTGGTTTTACAAGGATATAAACACAATGTAGTTGAGGAAAAATGTGATGTCCTCATTCGAGGACATCGAGGTCTTATGGGCTTACAATAGGGGAGAAATAGCTGGTGGACAAATAAAGGAGAAAACTATCTTATATATAGTTATAGTCTATATTTGACTATAAATAGATTTTTAAACCTTAATGATTTGATTCTCCATCACGACCCCAAGAGCTGATGAGATAACAGTCTTGATGTTAAAGCATTAAAAGGATCATAAAGACATCAATATGGGTTCCCCACAAGTGGAATGGTGAATGTTGACGAAGCTCTGTATTGAATGCCGTCCTGGTAGACACCAGCATCATGGCTTCTAGAAACAATTCATAGGGATTTTCCTGGTTATGGCAAAGTTTGGTAGCAGTGATTCATGCATTATTCACAAGTTGTAGCAGTGTTTCTTGCAAATGTCAGCAAGTTCTATTTATTACACTGTAAATCCTTGAGGAGCAGAAAAGAGTGATCATAAACTAACTTACACACACTTACCTGTTAAATCTGTTTCAATGATCAAATTACAACTTCAGTTTCTTTCAGTAGCAGTGTGTCCCATTACATTGTTCTGGACCCTGTAGGTTAAGTTGGGAATGTGTTTGAATTGAGCATTTGTAGATTTTACATTTTTCCTCTCATCACTTTAATTATGCCAACCGAGCCACAGTATAGAAGTAGAGTTTTCTATTTTATTTATTAGGTAGTCTTAGTTCTCTGGAAAGAGAAATTATGTGTGGAGACATGGTTTGGTATTGTTTCTAAACCAGTTCCAGATTGACCTTTTTTTATGAGTTATATTTTGAGTTCCACATAAAATATATACAGTGTCAGTCAAACGTTTGGACACAAGTTTGGTTTTAGTTACTACATTTTAGAGTAATGGTGGATTTTTTTCAAACTATGAAATAACACATATGACATTAGGGAATTAAGTAACAACAACAGCCAGTTGTTGGATACAAAGGAAGAATACAAGAACAGTATTGTCAAGTGCATTTGGAAAACCCATCAAGCATTGTGATGAAACTGGCTCTCATGAAGACCATCTCATGAAAGCAAGACCAAAACTTACCTCTGCCGCAGAGAAGTTCATTTAGAGTTACCAGCCTCAGAAATCACAAATTTACAGCACATCAGATTAGAGCTGTTATGAAGGCTTTACTTTTAGCAGACACATCTCAATATCAACTGTTTAAAGGAGATTATTTAGCATTGTTTTACATTGTAGAAATAAATAAAAATCAGGAAAGACCATGGAGTTACAATGGGTGTCCAAACATTTGACTGGTAGTGTATATTTTCCAGACTTGCCTCAAGTGTCTGGCTTCAGTTTTGGGCGAGTTAAAAATAATTGCAAACATTAGAAATTCAGAAATTTTTAGGTACTTGATCACATTTGAGGTTTTAAAAAACAATTTGAAGTGCATAGTTGGAGGACATCCATAAGTCGTGTGATTTGTTAGTCTATAACAGAGGTTACTTCAGAGTTGCTTGAGCCTTACCAGAGGTTTTCATGTTCCCTGCTCCTAATTTAGCGTTTGTTTCTCCTGAAAAAAATTGACACAGAAGCACAGTGTGAAAAGGGATTATGCAGCCATATAAGTTAGTGGCTAGTGGCTAGTGTTAAAAATGCGAGCACGCTAGCATACTATTGGGTGTTAGCGTTAAAGTTTTACATAGTAGTGTCAGGATATAAAAAGTTGCACTGATTAAAGACCTTACATGGTTGGAAAAAATAGTTTTTATTTAGTGGATAGTGGAATAGGTTTGAAATAAAAAAAATGTTTTATATTACACTTTTTACAGTTAATAAAAATTGTGTTTTGAGTACATTTATGTGTACCATATTTATAACTTTTAAATGTTAATTTTGTGAAATATCAACATAGCTAACTTGGTACAGTAAATATTACAGAAGCCACTATAAGATCACAGTTACCAACACACGATCTTTTGGATGGCTCATGTTTAGGGGTTGCTTTATTGAACCATATAATCTGCAGATTTGATTGCCGCAAGTTTTAAGCAACCACGATGCGACCCTCTAATTTTATCTGGGCTCGGGATCAGCACTAGGGATCCCCTGCAAACCCAGTGGCTGGAAATCAAGCCCAGGCTGTCTGCATGGCAGAGGAGAAGCCTGATAGTGAGCATCAATGCACCGTCATTGTTATCTACCTATACTCAGTGGCATATACTCATACTTTACTCATATAGTGACGTTTCCTAATTTCAATGCTTGATTAGAGTGAAGACAATTATTTAATGCTTGGAATATTAGTAGTAGATAAACACTAATACTTAAGTATAAAGTATAATTGCTATTTTGTTTTCACCCATCTCACCAAATATGATTTCTGGGTTGTGAGAGATTTGAAGCGTATCTGTTAAAGGTTTTCTGACATTGTGTGAGCTTTCTCATGCCTCTATCTCTTACCTCTCTTGGTTCTTTGTCTTCCTCATTCCTTATATGCTAGTGCTTTCAGAACATGCTAAAGTGCTTCCCTTCATCTATCTGTCTCCAGGGCTCCAAGGAACTTCCTTTTTTGTTCTCCCAGGGAACACGTTAATGACTTTTGTTCTTTTGATGTAAGAGATGTACGTGACATAGTGTATCTGACCAAAGGCTTAAATATACCCTATTTTCTGATATAATAAACAGAGATCAAACACCGCCATCAGGCATGCTGTCTGTGAGCTGTGCTTAGTATCTCTCCCAGCAGGCATGCATATCGGAGCACAGCAGCCACATCAAGGAATTCTTCTTCCTTTAATTAATTTTACACTTAACAATATCCTAAGAACACTGGATGTGAAGCGGGAAAACACTCTGAGTAAGATATCAGTTCATTGCACGGCATTACGCTCACAGGTTCAATTTAGCATAGTTTGTCAAATTATTTATTTTAATAATTATTTATTTTTTAAAAATCCTATGCCTTGAAAATTGAAAACTAGAAAAATTGATGTGAGCCTTCCTAGCTAGAATTAAAAATAGTGCAAAGTTGTAGAGTAGCTATCTAAAAAATTTAACCTGCAATTTCTGGCTTTTATCCTCTCAGGCACCTTCGTAAACCTATAGTTACTATATGGTCACTTTTTTGTATTTGGTTTACTGCAGGTGCTTAAACATGCTGTTCGAATATTGGAAATCAGGTTAGCATTAAATGAGCATATTAGAGGTGTATTTTATTGATATGGGGTGTGTTTTATTGATTAACATTGATGTCTGGATAGTATTGCTAGGATGGGGTGTGTAAACAAATTGCTATACTCTTTAAGAGCTTCTGGTTTCCATATGTTTGGTTTTGGCAGACGTTTGCTATTTTTCCCTGTGCAAAATGAATGGTATTCAGCCTATTCACAAATTCATTCAAGATCTTCATCTGTGTTCTTTCTAGGTTTCCTGTCCAAATTGAACCATGGTGGAAAATTTCAGATTAACAGCAGATTTCAATTGTCATTAAAGTGCAGGCGACTTTGCTCCAGAATGTTGCAGCTCACTGCAGGCGTCCTTCTTACTCTAAGAGGCTGTTGGGTTCATGTCTTCAAAGCAGCCCTGATAGCAATAATAGTCTGCTAGTGATCCAAGATAGAAAAAAAAAATTGGCCAAAATCTGCTTGTACTTAAATTCCTTCTCTCATGACACTCGCTATATATACAGCGAACTACAAAATACCTATTTTTAAAGAAGCAGTTAAATTCTTTTTAATTAAAGGAAGCTGAAATCTTCACATTTTTTTCCAATATGTCCATGTTTTTTTTTTTCTCTCAGTTAGTTTGAACTTTACAAAAATTTCCATCAAACATTTCCTATTAAATTTTTTTTTTTTTTTTAATTCTTAGTTGGAAGCCATAAATATCTGGGTGTTAGTAAATTCTGTAGTTGCTTATGGATGTCTAAGAGCACACTAATTTGATTTTGACCATGGTCTCTATTAAACAATGATCACCTATCAATAAATATAGTTGTCCATTTTTAGATTATACAAGAATACAGAGCACATAACCAATAACTTTAAGATATCACTTACTGTGTAGGTAGATCATGGGGATTCCCCTTCTCCCTTCTTTCCAGTACATCAAAGTAGTATATGTCAGCTTTCTTTGCGTCCATCTGTGTTTAACTGATGTCTGACAGATGAGCTTGATGAATGCAGAACGAAAGCTCACCCCCTTACACCCGTCCACTCTCTGTCAAAATTGTCATGCGTCTGTTTCCCAGCTCGGTATGGTGTATGGCGAATTCCACTTCTCCTCCCTCTTGCTCATTTTCTCTTCTCCTCTTTCACTCTGTTACAGCCGTGAGGAGGGACTTACACCTATTGTCCCCACCCCACATATTCTCATATACTTCCCAGTCTTGCTTTTTGTTTTCTGTGGTGAGCGGAGTAAAGGGGCACAATGATGTTACGAGTGAGCAGGATGCTTCTGCCTGCATGTTCAGGATCAGTCACTTTACACACTATACTTTGATGTCTTCTCAACAAACTAAAGCCCTGTGTTTAACATGCCTCAGTAATTGCATGTTTGTGATGGAGGCGTATGTGTATGTGTGTAACACAGGCTTCTCTGAGTGCGCTTTTTAAGGTTTAATGGGTACTGTTGTGGCTGAAAGTCTTTTAGTGTTGTACCAGCTTGTTCACAAAATTGTCCTGTAGGCTTTCCCTCCTCCATGTTATCCTTTTGGTACATTATGTTGTTTTTAACTTCTAATTCATATGTATCCCACGTATTCCACTGTGGTTTTCATCATGGTAGTATGACCAAGGGCATGCCACTGAAAGCATTTTCCTTTCTTTCTTTAAATTATGTATTTGAGACTGATTTAATGTAATTTTCCAAGTTTCTAAATAATCTAATTGGATAAGTATAGGCTTATATGCATATTGTGTATAGATAAACTTTTAGCCTGGACAAATAGATTTAACTTCTCTGTAATTACGTTTATTCTAATAAACATAGAAAAGAAACAGGATTTTCATTTATATTCTCAGAAAAATGACTTGCAGCTTCTCCCAGAGGTTCTCCCAATGCTTCATTATGCTTTCTAAGAAATGCGCCTTGTATGTTTTACCCATGTATATTGAAACCAGATGATGGTGTGCATCTGTGCACCATGGTCTTTAAGGCCTCCCTCTCACCTCGTCTCTCCCATGGGTATAAACATTTATGTGACTTTAAACACACTGCACACTTTACATATAGTACATCGTGGGAACTATATTTTGAGGCAGATGTTTGGACAACCTACTGTAGAACAGCTTCTCCTGCAATATTAGACTAAACCTTTGAATTTGCATGCTTTAATTTAAATTAGTTTTCAGTTTGTGTGCTGGTCTTTTATATGCAATGCTAAATCTGATGTTCATGTATATCATCTCCTGCAGTGCTCTGTGACTTGTGGAAAGGGAAACATGGAGAGGGAACTGGTCTGCGCTTACCGCAACCAGACTGAAACAAAAGAAGAACACTGTGCACATCTTCCCCGACCGAGGACAAGCAAAGTTTGCAGAGCAGGACCGTGTCCCAGCTGGAAAACCACCAAGTGGCAAGCGGTATGCATTACAAAATCCCAATTAACCATCTGCAGGAGTAAGATGCAACAAGGAAAAAGTTACTATATGTAATTATGTGCTTCCTTACCACAGAAAATCCCATGACAACACATAGAAGCAATGGAAATGTTCCTAGTGGTGATGTACTGTAGGATTACTTGCCCATTATGTCATTTAGAGATATATGAAAAAAAAACACATACCGTATTTACACACCATACAATCATGTCTACATTTGCCATTAATTTTGAAACTTGCTTTGAAATCTCTAGCTTAGAATTGCTCTTGGGTATTTTACTTTAGTGGATACTGTACATGTTTTAGGAAGCAGCGGGTGCATTGCTACTGCAGTTCTAGTTCCAGGGTCCCTGTTTCTGAGCTCAGGTTACTGTCTGTGTGATTTTCAAGTTCTCCATATGTCTGTTTTGGCTTCCTCTGGGTTTTTAAGAGGAACTAAAAGCAGAAGATGTGTCTACACATGACTGTGTATGTGCATTGTGTCCTGTAGTGAACTGATGTCTCATCACAGTTGTATTTACAAATCACAACCAGCGCATTAATGATTGTTTTAGGAACAGACATGTAATGGAGTAGAGCTTAGATGTTCCCTTTATCTGTCACGATTCTGTCTTAAATTACTAAGTTTGTTTGGATGCTGAATATGCAGCCTATATCTATGTGAGTCCATGTTGCTGGACCCTAATCAGTTAGAAATCCATGTGTTTCAAATTATGGTTGGATATAGCAAAGGCTTGTTTCATAGATTGTTTCTGTTTCTAAGAGAGCACAGGTCTTGGGCACAAAGTGTGAGTAATCAAATTGTAAAATATCAAAAATTTGCAAAAAAATAATTTTCTCCAGCTCTATGATTGTAGTTCCAAAATCTAAGCAGGGGATCTATATGCATGTTTATACTTGGACAAAGAGGGCTCTATGAATGTGTGTGTGTGTGTGTGTGTGTGTGTGTGTGTGTGTGTGTGTGTGTGTGTGTGTGTGTGTGTGTGTGTGTGTGTGTGAAAAAGGTTTCAGTCCTGTTGGAGCCGACCACAAACTGGAAATGTCTGCTTTCCTCTTTACAGTCCTTAAGGGGTGACATACTTTTAGAGCATATTGTCACATCAAGTCAGGACACACACTCATTCGCATATACACAGCTGGTGAGCCACAAACAAAGACAATCCAAAATTTATCACCAACCTAAACTACTTGAAGATCTCTCACGCAATCCATCAAGGAATACTTTGGAAAGAAATGGTGTATGTATGTATGTGAGTAAAACAAGTGGCATCCCAGTGGCTCATTTCCTCCTATTCCACAAGTTCAACCTGAGGCCAGATATAAACAGGGAAAGTCTTGTCTGGAACTAGTTACAGAAACAGGTTTAAGAGTGGAGCAGTTACTGGCATTATACTTAAACTCACATGCATGAAATCTAATTGGTGGTATTGAGACAGGTTCAGTGTCGGTCTCCCAGGTCCGGTGATGCTACCCCTTACTTCCCCCGAGAGAGGAGACCGTTCCTTCGTCAATTCCACTGTGGTCTGGAAGCAATCAGCCGTCTTCACATACCACCATTAAGCATGAAATCCACAACTAGAACAAAAAGGCATGGTTTATATCTTAACATCCATGCCTATGACAGACAACTTTAGAAACCTGTGTCTACCTTAGACTTTTTTTTTTTTTTTTTTGCAATCCCAACCTCAATTCCTGGGACTAAGCAGAGGAGGTAAGACTGCTGCATAGTGAATTTTTTTATGCTCTCCAGGGGAGTTCAGTTAATATGGGTGCCTATCCATATGGTGGTATGTTGTGGAATTGGGGGACTTTTGGAAAATGTCTATCTGAAGCTAATAATGCGCTATGACATTTGAAGATGGAAATAATTGTTTGCTCATCATCTCCTGATTAAAGACAAAGCTATCTAAAGCTCATAAATTTATTCAACCATATATTGTACAGAAACATAGAAGATAAGGTCATCGTTGTTAGTCTTGTGAGTAAAGTAAAGACAGCTGAATATTCAAAGAGAAAGATTTAAAAAAAACTAGGACTGTGATTCAAACAACATTAATATTGCTATCTGGGCTCCAGTGTGGATTGGGAAAAGAAGCACCAAAAAAAAAATAAATGCTATTTTGCTTGGAATAGTAACACAACTGTTTATTTGAAATCTTTGTAAGTTAATAGCATTCTCTTTTGTTTCATATATTTATTTATTTATATATTTATATCTCCATACTCTTATATGTTTATCGATTGACATCATGTCTTGCATATTTCCTTTAATGAGACACTTTATTTACAGCACTGGCTACAGCATTAGATGGCTTCAGTTCTTAGATGTAGTAAGGAGTAACGTTAATGTTTGCATTAGAACGAAGTCCATGCTTGTATGTTGTTGCCTTGCACATAAGTAATTTTTTTTTACAAGCAATGTACAGTACTGTGCAAAGGTCTTGAGCCATCGCTTATTTCTTCATATTTTGCTTCCAAAGAAACAGGCTTTCTTGTATTTTTTAATGCATTATTGAGGAATAGTTGACTAGGCTTCCAGAAGAACTTTTGTGGCTCTCATTTAAGTCCAGTCCCTGTACCTGTCCAGTTTCAGAGCAGTGTTTTTGTTTGTTAAGGCTCACAGTGATCTATGGATCATTCAACCATTAAATTAATTTAAGGAATGAACCAGTGAGAAACAGGTGCAGATGATGACAAATGATCAGGCCGGTGATTGGTAGACTGGTGATGCTGAATGATGAGTGGTTGGAACAGACGAGAGGGGAAATGAGGTCGCTGCAGAGGTTGTTACATCAACAACCAGTTTTTTTTTATGTTTCTTTAGGCACTTTGCAGCCTGTTATAGTAAAACATCTGTTATAATTTCTCTAATTCAATCTACATTTGAATAAAAGGGGGATGGCTCAAACTTTTGCACAGTACTGTATTTCTGCAAGAAAATGTCAAGTGTGATTGCTCAGCAAAGGACACTGTATAGCTAACAGGGCAAGAAAAGACGCACCTGAAAAAAATTGAAAGAAAAAAAGAAAATAAATTCAAAAGGAGAAAAGGACAATAACTAGAGGGGCATTGTAACTATTTTCACACCAGCGCTACATGAGACCTGACAAACATGGCAGAGTTGAATAAGTACTGATAGATGGTTGGTGCAGAAGTATTACTATAAAATGGGTGTAATAATGATAATGGGTGGGATAAAAGATAAACAATAATGAGTTTTCTTAAGTCATGGACAATATTGCATGTTTTTATCCTTTTTGTTAGATTGGGCCTACAAACTGGGCCTGTGTTGTAGCCATCTCCATATTGATGTATACATTGTTTCCAGGTTCTCGTGTTCTGATCAGATACCTGGCTTATGTGAAATTTCCGCCCACACCATTTGTTTTGTACCCAACCCCAAATCCTGCTTTAACTACAAAGTAAATTACAAAGACCACATATCAATACACACTGAACGAGATAAGCAAAGGAAGAAAGAAAGCACTGAGCACAGTCAGCTCACCTTTGCTTTGCTTTGATCCTTGCCACATGTTTTAGACAGGAGAAGAAGCTACGCTTATAACAGCGGGACATCAAACGGTCTATCTCGATAAGATCTGGTTTGAAGTAACCTTGTGCCTCTCACAGACAATATAAATGGATTTAAATGAAAATGTTTTCATTAGCTTTGTGTTTGGCCTGATAGTGTTGAGACATAATAACCGTGTGTGAAGCAGGTGCTGAAGACAAAACAACACCAGTTTAGAGCAATTAGTGCTCGCATTCAAAACAAACACATGGACATGGCTTTTAAAATTTTCATTAGAAGATTTTTTTTGGCACAGAACACAAATCAGTTACACCATGGTTTTTATTTAAAATAATTTTTAATCATATTTATGACACATCACAGGTTTATTTAAAAATTTGAACAAAAAATAATTGACAATAGTTATAATGGTAGTTCTAATTTACAGAACATTTTAAGCACAGTACAGTGATGAGACTCTTAGGAAAACATAAAATGGTGCAAATGTTTTTAAGAAGGCTGTACGTCTGTGAATGACGATCTTTTCGGTGTGGCTCGGAGCCCATTGAAGTAGTTCCAGTGAACAAACAGCCAGTTAAACACCTGATCTTGATGCATTTGTTTGCGGGAACATTCACGAACACCACTTGCACATTACAGGAACTCGGCTGGGAGTTATTGCCTCATCCCACAGTCCTGACCTCACAGTGATTTCCACATGTTTGGGCCGTGGAAGTTCGGAGTTCCTTGGAGGGCGGTATTAAAGACATGAAGCAGGCAATCTGATGATGGCTGTGGCCCACTGAGAAGACTTTGTGCCTTGATGGTATTCAAGCACTAGTGAAACACTTGGATTAGTGTATTGGGATTATTTAGAAAAATAAAGATCCCGGTTGGACTTAAACACTGCTAACACTTGTACATAACTAATAAACACGTGTACACAACTAATAACTAGACTTTATGAGCCCTACTTTGAGAACCATAACTCTGACACATTTTGGGTCAATAACATAATATATATAATAGATGTATTTGTATCTCAGCTTTTTTTGACTGATGAACACTTGAAGACTTGCACCTCCAAGGTCCGGGTTCGATTCCCGTCTCGGTGTGCATGGAGTTTGCATGTACTCTCCGTGCTTGGTGGGTTTCCTCCGGGTACTCCAGTTTCCTCCCACAGTACAAAGACATGCGGATTAGGCTAATTGCCGTTCCCAAATCGCCCGTAGTATGTGAATGAGTGTGTGAGTGTGTCTGTGTGTGTGTGTGTGTGTGTGTGTGTTTGTGTGTGTGTGTGCCCTGTGATGGACTGGCACCCTGTCCAGAGTCTACCCCGCCTCGTGCCCTAAGTCTCCTGGGATAGGCTTCAGGCCCCCCGCGACTCTGAATAGAGGATAAAGCGGTATAGACGATGAATGCATGAGTGAGTATCTTAATTAAAGAATGTAATTTGTGTATTTTTTGTGTGTTTACAGTGCACAGTCACTTGTGGGGTTGGAGTGCAAAAACGTGACGTGTACTGCAGGTTAAAAGGCAAAGGTCGTGTAGGAGAAGACCTGTGTGTTGCTCGTCTCCGTCCAAGCACTTTGCAGCAGTGTTTGTTTCCTGAGTGTCAAAGCTATAGCTGGTTAGCCAGTGAGTGGCAGGAGGTGAGATTTCCACTTTTCCATTTCCAAATTTCTTTAAACATCTTTTACGTAAAATCGTGGTGGGAACTAAACTGGTTATCTTCAACAAATTCATCAATTATTTGGTTGTTAATTGTTATTTGGTACACATGTAGGCACAATGCATTTTATTGAAGATGGCCCTCTTTCTTTGATTCCCACACTATATGATTTGCCAGATACAGTACATTGCACACGTCAGGTGGCTCGACTTTGTTTTCAAATCTGATTTAACTCACATAACTCGGGCCTTTCGCACAGTATGCAAGCATTTAGGAGAGCAATTAAGTTTTACAGTCATCAGTAAGCTGTTGATCATTCATTAGGCAGCCTAGAGTGGCTTGAGCACTCGTTTAATTGATAAAGTACAAACCACGTCTGGAGGAGAGAAGTTTTTATGAGACCCTCAAAGGCATTGCTGAAGATTTTCTCAGACGCTCCTGCTGACAGTGATAGAGAGAGTATGTGGGAAATAAAGCAGAGCGACTGACAATATTCAAAACTGATCTCAACCTTCCCCGCACACTGAAACAATAACATGCTCACTTTACCATTCTTCTGTTACGTCTCATCATCCTTTTATCTGTCCTGGGGTGAGAACTTGATATGGACTTAAAGACAAAAACTTGTCAGGTATATATAGTCTAACTAGTTAACATATGGTTGTATATGATTGTTTTTAAATTATGCATAATCAATTAGATCACATGTGCTGTGCTAAACATCATAATGTCCACTTAGTAGCTGTTAAAGAAATACACCTTAATTGAGACCACAATTTTAGAAGAAACGATTAATTGTTGGTATTTTGGTATGAAGACTGAGGTAATATAATCACTAAAATGTGCAGGACAGGGGATATTTTCTATGGATCGAGTACTATCTCTGATGTTAGCTTCTCAGTAGAAGCTTAAGGAGTGCAGAACCATTTAGCATATTACAAAGACTTTTAAGGGTGTGGGAGGATTTTAGTTTAGTTGTAGCACAACACTGCTTCTTGTGGTCACTCCTGCAACTCCTGCCATGTCATTTGTTTCCATAAACGTTTTATTTTTATTTTTTTAATTTTCTGATAAATTTTTGATTCTCTTAGGCTATTCTGCATCAGATATCCAGGATGAGAATAGACTACACTGTGCAAACAATACAACTGTTTATGATACATTTTGAACAGAAAATGATTAAGTATTAAATGTCTTGAAATTCTCTTATAAAACATTTTGATTAAAAATGTTGATTTTTAAAGTTCTGTCTCTTGCACTTTCTTCTATGCTTGACCAGTGTAACACTACATGTGGAGAAGGTATTAGACATCGGACAGTCCTGTGTGTGGATGGAGTGAAGAGTCCAGTCTCTGAGAGTCTCTGCGACCCCTCAAGCAGATCTGAACTTTATCAGCCATGCATTAGCGCCCCCTGTCAGTACGTCTGGGTAACTGCAACATGGACACAGGTGACATACCAATATTACTATTGGACTGTACTATATACTCAGTGATAAAGAACTGATTCCCAGTGGCGTCCAGCAATTCCAGCTGCAGTCAAGTCATTGGTTAGTAGATGGATTAGTAGATGGAGTAGGTAGAATTTATCGAGTATAACCCTGAAGTGCCATCAGCAGTAGTGGATGCATTTTTGTATGTTTCCTCAAATGATGCTATTGAATTCATTTGACTTGGCATTGTCACTCTTGGGCTTCCAGACTTACAGTGATCAGTAGTGGATCCAGTTGTTCAGAATATTTACCCACACCCTGCAAATGGTATTTTTGGCACCTCCAAACCAGTTATCACATTACCCTGTGTTTACGGACCATATGTAAGACAACCAGTGTGCAATCTATGTACAACCTGTCTTTGTGTTACTGTCTCTGTGGCTGCTGGATATCTGGAATTTCCTTCGGGATCAATAAAGTATCTATCTATCTGTTTATCTAATCAAATGGCAAATTTCATGCACGTGCACAGCACAAGAATACTTGACTTAGTCAATCCACGATAAAGTAATGCTCTACTGAGCATGAAGACAATTTTTCCTTACCTCTGTTCTTAATGTAACAAGGAAAACTAAATTATGAATTAGATTTTTGACACATTTTATATCATTTTTTATAGTGCAATTATTTTATCCATGATTATATAATATATTCAGACTGTTTTGATTTCAGTCACAGGTCATTAATCAAGATTTTTTTTATTGTTAATTTACCATTTTGTGTGCTGTACTGTTTTGTCTTGGTTACGTTTGAAAATATAGAAAATATAGGATTCATGATGATGCCTGAGTCATGTCAGTTAAAAAACTTACATGAGCTGGTTTTAGAATTTGTCCTTAATGACAGAGGCCTGAATATTAAATTATGGATTACTGATTAAATGTAAATGATGTGCAATATAGACAGGCATGCACTTACAGGAATATGTTTGTGTGTTCCAGTGCTCTGTGAGTTGTGGTGTGGGTTACCAGCAGAGGATAGTGTCATGCACAGCAGTACCTTCTGCTCCCAAACTGCAGGTGTTTGGTGCTCAGTCTTATACCCAGGTTTTGCCTTCTAAGTGCCCACAGCCTCCTCCACCGAACACCCAACCATGCCAGCTCCCACTATGCCCACTATCTGTGTACTGGAAAGCTGGTCCATGGAGCAAGGTGTGTGAGTGCATCTGTGTGTTTAATCTTGTTGTTCTCCACACATCCGTTCTTTCTCTCCATGCTACCAAAATGGTAGAGGTCTTTGGAGTATTAAAGTATGTCTTCATTGTCATGCATTTTCCATTTGGATCAGCCAGTATAGATTTTTCTGTTTTGCTTTTTCTCAGTGTTCTCAGACATGTGGTGATGGAGTGATGCAGAGGACAGTGGAGTGTCTCACCGATCAGCAGCTCCCCTCTAAAAACTGCTCGTTATCCATCCGACCTCATTCTCAGGCAGCATGCAGACAGAGACATTGTTAGTATTATTTTATATATCTATGTAGAGTTCATCCCAGAGTCTCAGTTACTAACTTGCTACATGTCTTTCTGTTCAGCATTTTATAATATTAATAAAACATTATTCATTCTCCAGAGATAAATTTCGCTGATATATTGCTGTCTTGATGTGCATGTGTTTTCTTTGAAAAGTCAGTTTCTAAATAATGTCTTAGCTCCAGATTTCCACACATGGCTCAGCTCTTTGTTGCCTGTGGCTGTTGCTCAAACACAAATGCTTTATAATAAAATTAAATTGTCTTCGCTGAGCCAGATACTGATACTGTTTAGTGGAAAGGAATGTTTCTTTCTTCAAAGTCTGAATTGCTGTGGGGATTTTGATATTTCAACCTTGTTTGAAGTTATTTATCCTTAATCCATGCTTTATCTGTAATCCGTAATTTAATATTCAGGCCTGTCATAAAGGACGAATTCTAAAACCAGCTCATGTAAGTTTTTTTAACTGATATGACTCAGGCATCATGAATACTACCTATATTTGTGAACGTAACAGAGAGAACACTGGCTGCTAAATCTTTTTCAGGATCATTCTCTGGCTTTCAGATGCTTTGGCAAATGATTAGAGATTTCTGCTGTAGACTTTCCTGCCAAGTCAGGCTTCGGTGTTCAGCATTCATACTGTATGTTACTGCCAATCAGTGATTCCCAGTACATGTTTCTTAATCCACCTGGAAATTACACTATACAGAAACAAAAATGGAGAAATATGCTGGTCTTGGTACAGTGAGAACATGAACACTCACATAGTGGTGCAATGACTATCATTTACACTCGACCTGCATTTGTTGAGATTAAGATTTTTATGTTTTAGGTGAACTGGCTTCCAACTGCAAAGAGCTACAGATGAGAGAAGGTATAAGAAAAGATGGCGAACATCATCTCAGAGTTAAATCGAAGGTTCTTCAGATTTACTGTGCAGACATGCAGACCAGCTTTCCAAAGGAGTATGTGACTCTACGCAGCGGCCACACTGACAATTACTCAGAGGTGTATGAATACAGGTAACGTTTCCTCCATGATCGTATTTTAGGTGCTTTAGAAATTCTGTTTCGAAATTGATTTAGGCTTTGCTACTAATTACATTAATTTGCCTTTTTTATGGAACTAACAACCAGTATAAAGAACAAATAGGCAGATAAGTGTCTGACTGACTGACTAAATTTTTCTTTGATCTTTCTTTCTTTTCTTTTTTTTTGTCTTCTAGACTGAATAACCCCTTCGAGTGTCCGCATAATGGCAGCAGACGTCAGGACTGTGCTTGCAGAAATGACTATCCAGCCATGGGCTACACTCTCTTCCACAGAGTGAGACTGGACCTCAAAACCATGCGAATAATCAGTAAGTGCACTTACTGATAAATGGTTACCTGATGAAATGCCTTTATGAATAGTGTTCAAGTAAAAACTGTGACTTTTGGTTTGGCAAAAAACAGAACACATTTATGAGAGTAAAAACCACCTTCATTTCTCTGTATAATCTATATAATCACTAGTGCTTGAATATCATTAATGTAGAAAGTTTTGTCAACAAAATGGTAACTAATAATGTGCAAATGGTGCCCATGAATGATTGTGTGTACAGTTCCTAAAGACAGATCATCTTTTCCGCAAGTTGGAAAAAAGTTATCTGTTCACGGGGACGACTGCAGTGGGCTCAGAGTCACCTTGGCCAGACATACAGCCTTCTTTAAAACGTTTGCACCATTCAAACGTTTTACTGTGACTAAGAGTCTCATCACTGTACTGTGATAGAAGCCTCTGTAAATGT
Source organism: Clarias laeviceps (assembly GCA_030014305.1). Lineage (NCBI taxonomy): Eukaryota > Metazoa > Chordata > Actinopteri > Siluriformes > Clariidae > Clarias > Clarias laeviceps. Next base: position 21,413,332 of record JAQMYJ010000012.1, read on the forward strand.
AAATCAGTTTTATGCCTTCTTTCACAAGAAATTTCATCACAAGTCCTGGTTTGACTTAAGACGGTTTATAGCTTGTGATGAAAAAAGTGTCAATCGTCTTTATATCACAAATTATATTTATGATCACATTATCATATTTTTATCTTTATACGCTTATATTATGACACATAGTCTTATTATAATGAGATTTAGGTGCAATGCCCATGTGTTAACCAGATTGTATTGGATTCTTCTGTTTTGTTTAACACAGCCACAGACGTGCAGTTTTCTAAAACCCTTCTTGGCCACCCTGTTCCGTTCGGCAGTGCTGGAGACTGTTACAGTGCTGCTAGATGCCCTCAGGTAGGGATTTGAGATGGCAGATGCCATACTACTGAGTTGATCTGGGAACAGCCACTGCTGCCCAAATAGATGCATCAGCTGTGGTGAGCTGTGTGTGATCTTTTTGTAACAATTTTATAATTTTTCAGGGTCAGTTCAGCATCAATCTCACTGGGACAGGACTAAAAGTGGCTGAGTTAACTAAGTGGGTGCCCCAAGGCAACTATGTCTCGATCAAAGTCCATCGATCAGAGGTAAGAAGAGGAACACTTATTTATTGAAAATCCTTGTTTGATGCAATATCAAGCTAAGGTGCACTTTTCACGTGTTAAGAAAAGATTCACAGTATGTTATGCAACTTGTCGAATGTCTTCCTGTCAGGATGCAACACGTGTCTACGGGCGCTGTGGAGGATTCTGTGGAAAGTGTCTGCCTCATCCTCATACTGGCCTTCTTGTCCAGATCCAGTGAAGAACACTCAAGTCAAGCCTGCAAGTGCATAGCTGCAAACTTCCATCAGGGCCTTGGCATTGGTGGAATGTTTCTTTTGTGAAAAATGGTCACATACACTAGACCACATGAATGCACATGAAGAACTGTTGGTCTGTACATGCAAACGTATTTTACATGCATATGACTATTGTGGTTTGCCTTGAAAGTGCATGGAGGCCTCATGTCTCTCTTTAATGGAAAATCAGTGTCTTGCACACTCTGTGTTGCTCTTTGGCAACTCTGGTTAATAATCAGGACTGCAGTGAGCCACAGCTCAATGTTCCCTCCACAATCACCAGAAGTGTCATGTCTTCCTTCGAGCACTCACAAGCACACCGTCTGTGCTGTCTCAGAACTGTAGACGAGACGTGTCGAAAATTAGTAACAATATATACCGTGCACAATATCATATATCGCAACTGTCATATTGTGCCTGCCCATTTTCAATATTAGAGTACGATCAATTAGTAGGAAATATTTCCAGCATTCTTTATGCTTTCAATTTAAATTCTGTCTTATCTTGAAGGCACCATGAGAATCTTTTCGAAGAATGTTAGTCGATTCTTTAGTCAAATTTACCATATAAGAGTTACTTTAAACCTTGTTAAAGAACCAGCACTCTGACTGATGAAGAAATGATTAAAGGGCATAAAGCTGTGATTACAGGTGAGACAGTTATTGCAGCAGAAACATTTATTAGCAGTACATGCATACTGGAAAACAGACCCTTTCGTTCAGGGTGAGGGTTTTATAGAATATTGTAACCTCTAATCTTGTTATAGGACAGACTCATCTCATACCACAAAGTATTTATACCTAACCAGGACAAACAGCAGAAGTGTAGTCGGTCAGTATGCAAATACAATGACCAAAGTGAACGTTTAAAACAATGAAAGTTTTATAAAAGCATTCATTAAACAAATAGTGTGTCTGTTGTCTTATCCTAAATGAACGACGTCTTCTTTCAGATTCATTACAGAAGAAGTATGTAATCTAAAGGTTTGACTTTTACACTAACAGTATGTATTTGCAATCATTTGGACAACATATCCTGCAAAAGGGATATTTTAATGATTGTGGAAATATTTGACTCCAAGGCTTAGTCAGGAGTAAAAAAATAATAATATATTTTTTTTGTTTCATTCAGCATATTTTCAAAGAGGAAAATAACTATAACAACAGTGAATAGCTGGATCTGAAAATGAACATAGTAAATATAGTTTTTGTGTATCAAGGCTTTCACTGACCAACATGACTGTTCACATTGTCTCCTTATGATCATTCAAATTAGGATTTAAAGTTATAGTCGCACCACCCTAAGGCCTTGTTTCACAGCCCACCACTAAGCACTGTAAAGAACTGTGAAGGAAATCTGCTGTGGGGTAGAAGTAACTGTAAATAAAATTTATTGCTATTATGTATATAGCCTAGAAGGTGAAGAACTATCTCTGGGGAAATAATTTTTAAGCAAAGAAGACACCCAAGTGTTGTTTCATTTGAACCTATTTTATAATATGATGGCCATTGTAAAACTGAAGAAAAACTTTATACAATCAATTGTTACACTGGTTACATCACTTTATTCAACCAATAAAATAATTAATTTAGCTTGTTACAGTACAGTATGTATATTTTAGAGGCACATTAGCTGTAATAACCAGTCATGGAATAACAGTCTGACCCTACCTCCTGCAAAGTTGGTTATTCAAAATATGTATTTTTTTTCTATATGTTTCTCTATTTTCTTTTCTGCTATTTATGTGTGACTATATTTATATAATGTAATGATGTATGTACAGTAGATATGTTCATTGTTTTGTTGCATTGTTTTGTTGACTACTATCATGAAAAACACTTTATGTTACAGAAATGGCATTACATTTTATGTGTTAATAATCAATTAACTTTCTAAAGGAGTATTAAATTGATGGTGCTTTTGTTTTTTTACTACTACTGAAATTACCTTGAAAATATCTAGAGGTTTTTATTATTATCTTCATAACAGAGACTTGTGGTACATGTACAGTAATTACATGCTCAGGTGTGGTGTTGGCATGTTAGCCGAGCGTGTTGCACCACATGTAGCAGCTGCCACTTTGCCTTTGATGTTAGTTTGTCAGTGGCTGTAACCAGGAGCGATTTGGAAACAAACAGATCTGGCACTATACTTAGACCAAAGTCTCACTGTGTAGGTGCATGCACTCCAATCAAGGGACCTTCACATATAATTTCAGTTCATTCTGGTTCAAACCTGTCTTATATATGGTATATCTGTGAGCAGCTAATGATACATTGTTTTATTGTTGTTTTGATAGGCAACTGATCTCTGAGGTCTGTATCAGAAATAAAACATTTACTAGATGCACAATGTGCCAAGAAATGTGTAGAAATTGAACATGCCACTTTCATTTTCATATAATAGTTAAAATTTCTAAATTTAGTTTTATCATGTATACTTGAATTGCAAATAATGCATCCTGATTAAGTCTAGGTATCATGGTGAAATGAAACAGTGGGCCTGTTGGCCATGTATTATCCAAAGATGTTTTACAGATGCCTGCCTGTGTTACCTGTGTATGTTTGGTGTGAGTTTTTATAATGCAATCATGAATTGTGGTGCTATGTTTTGTAGTAAGAAAGCCTATTTGATCAATCCTGTAAGACATGCCACTGTACTAACTCTAATTTAAAAGAGCAATAAAATGAATGAAGTTTAATCACCTGATCTGTTGTCAGTATTAAGGAAGAATGCTTAAAAATGCATTGTGTGTAGGAATAGACAACACACACATGTAGCTCTGTAGTGTAAAATACACTTTTTTATCTCAAAATAAGCTCATGTAGCCCTAAGTTATGTGCCATATTGTGTCAGAACATTTTTCTGCCTTCATATAAATCTGATCAATGAAAAAAAATACTCAAACTAGTCATGCTGAGGCCCGAGTCAAGTCAACATAGTTCTAGTGACATGATCAAGTAACACAATTTATTTTACCATAGTTTATAAATGTGGCTTGGCTATAGTCTGACTATAGACTCCAACTTGACATGAGTCTGGTATTCTCGCATTAGACTCAAACCCAGACTGAGAAGACTGAGAAGCAGTGCATCATGGGGAAAATTGACCCTGTGCCTTATGACTGATTATAGTGCTCTACTCTAACAGAGGTATGTTTTACATTAGTCTGACAAAATATTGTTCCAGCATTATACTGTTATCTTTGGGGACAATTTCAAATTATACTAAAATTGGAGAACAGTCCAAACACAGGTCATCGTCAAACTGCAGTTATCCTGATGCTATCCTTAACTATTTGTGTAACAGTTCACAAATTCTAGAGTGAATTACAGTAATGTTTATTAGAGGCAGAAATAGCACGATGCAATTAGTTCACAAAATGTTTTATAATCTTCAAATTTTAGATTTACATACTACATACTTTTTAATTGCAAGGTATTAATTAAACACGCTGATTAGTTTACCATGACAAAACCTTTTCCCAATTACTGTTTTGTTAACTAAAGCTGTGACTCTTTACTAAAAGTATGAGCTAATAAATAGACATGCCCAAATTCTCCTTGGATAGGCTCAAGGCCCCCTGCATCTCTGTACAGTCGGTACATTCTGTATACACTGCTCAAGAGAATTAAAGGAACATTTTTTAATCGAAGTATAACATAAAGTCAATTAAACTTCTGGGATATTGATCTGGTCAGTTAAGTAGCTGGGGGGTGTTGTGAATCAGTTTCTGCTGCTTTGGTGATATGAAATTAACAACAGGTCCACTAGGGGGGCAACAAGGAGACGATCCCAAATCAAGAATGGTAGAGGTCAGGTGGAGGGCACTGACATTTTTTTCTCACTGTCTTTCAATCATTTTGCATTTGGCTAGGGTCAGTGTCACTACTAGTAGCATGGGGTGAGCATGAGGTGATGGACTCTACAGAAGTTGCACAGGTAGTCCAACTCCTCCAGGCTGGCACATCAATACATGCCTTTGCCAGAAGGTTTGCTGTGTCTCCCAGCACAGCCTCAAGAGCATGGAGGAGATTCCAGGAGACAGACAGTTACTCTAAGGGTGTTTTCTCACTGGGAACGATTGTTTCTTTCTGTTCCCAGCCATGATTTCGAGAGCTGGACAGGGCCGTAGAAGGTCATTATCCAATCAGCAAGACCAGTATCTGCTCTTTTGTGCACGGAGGAACAGGATGAGCACTGCCAGAGCCCTACAAAATGACGTCCAGCAGATCATCTACTATGACCAAACAATCAGAAACAGACTTCATGAGGAATGGCTGAAGGTCCGACTTCTTCTACTGTGCCCTGTGCTCACTGCCCGGCACCGTGGAGCTCAATTGGAATTTGGCAGAGAACATCACAATTAGCAGATCCGCCACTAGTACCCTGTGCTGTTCACAGATGAGAGCAGATGTGAAAGGGTCTGAAGAAGCCGTGAAAAATGTTATGCTGTCTGTAACATTATTCACCATGACTGGTTTGGTGGGTCAGTGATGGTCTGGAGAGGCATATCCATGGAGGGTCACACAGATCTCTAGACAACAGGACCCTGACTACCATAAGTTATGGAATCCTTGGACCCATTGTCAGACCTTACCCTGGTGCAGTGGATCCTGGGCTCCCCCAAGTGCATGATAATGCCCAGCCTCATGTGGCAAGAGTACGAGGCAGTTCCTGGAGGATGAAGGAATTGATACCATTAACTTGCCCCCACACTCGCCAGAACTAAACCCACTAGAACACCTCTGGAACATTATGAGCCCTGGTCCTGATCTGGAAGGAGATACCCAGAGCAAGCATGTGGGAGCCAACTACTGAGTACTGTACCCATTTTGACTGGACTAACTAGCCACAACAATCCTTTTAATGATTTTCTGGGTTTCCAGGATTTTTTAATTCAGGCCTCTGTAGGTTGATAATTTTAATTTCCATCAAACGATGTGGCATCACTTCACAATGTTTGCATAGTTATACTACAGTATATATAGTGTAACTACCACGTGTAATATATATAGAATAATATATAAAACATAACTATATAGTATAATATAGTATATCTTTGAGTATAGTATACTTTATTAACTACAGCATCTTCTGTTTGTTATAACACATTGTTATTTATTGTAAATAGGCCACCTATGCACTTCTGGTTAGATGCTAACTGCATTTCATTGGCTCTATACATGTACGTTGCACAATGGCAAAAAAGTTGAATCTAATCTAATCTAATCAGTCCTAACACATTACCTAGTCCATATCAGTATAGATATCCTCCATGATTTTTTCCCATTGAGATGTGATGTGTTTTTGGAGTGTTCCTTTAATTTTTTTTAACTGTGTATTTATAAGCATGAATTGCTGCTTAAGGTAATCCCAATCGGATTTAAGTACATACTTTGACTAGGCCACTCCTAAACCTTATTTTTATTTTTTAAAGCCTTTTAGAGGTGGACTTGCTGGTGTGTTTTGGATCATTGTCCTGCTGCATAACCCAAGTGCGCTTAAGGTCATGAACTAATGGACCGACATTCTCCAAAGATCAATTTTTACACATCAGTCAGAATATTTGCCCAAAAGTCCTGGGGATAATCAAGATAATTTTGTCAAATGTAAGATGAGTCTTTATGTTCTTTTTGGTCAGCAGTGGCTTTTGCTTTGGAACTCTCCCATGGATGCCATTTCTGCTCAGTCTCTTTCTTATTCTTGAATCATGAACATTGACAAGTGAGACCTGCAGTTCTTTAGATGATGATCTGTGTTCTTTTATGAGCTCCTGGATGAGTTGAGTTGTTGGTGTGTGTTGCTGGACTAATTTCGGTAGGCTGGACACTTCTTCCAAGTTTTAATGTTCCAAGTTCACCACTGTTCCAAGTTTTTTTTTGTTTTTGTTTTTTCCCCCATTTGTGGATAATGGCTCTTTGCATGGTTGGCTGCAAAGTCTCATGAATCCCCAAGCCTTAGAAATGGCTTGGTAACCCTTTCAGACTGATACATGTCAAAAACTTTATTTCTAATATGTTCTTAAATTTCTTGTTGCTTTTTGAGATTTTTTAAAAAACTTGTTTCACTTTACCAGACAAATTCTATTTAAGTGATTTCTTGATTCAACAGCTCTGACAGTAATCACGCCTGGGTGGGGCAGGGAAAGTTTAACACAGCTTTCCAAAAATCACAGTTAATTCATGATTTAGCAAGGGGGCAATTACTTTTTCCACATAGGGCCAGGTAGGTTTGGTCAGCTTTTTCCATTTAATAAATGAAACCATCGTTTTGTTACCTGGTGCAGTATGGAGAGCCGCACCACGAGATGTAACAGTTTTGAGGGGGTGAATGAAACAGGAGTTTGGGAGAGTGATTATGACACGCACAGGAAGAGATAGCGTGGGGTTATTCATTAAACTAAAAGGAAAACAAAAGAAAACTGGAAACACAAAATAAACAGAGCTCCGCCGTCTCCATGAGGAAACGTACGGGGCTCTGGAAACTAAAAATAAAACTTAAGATCCTCTCGGGGCCTATGCCCCTACCGAGAATGAGAATTTATTTTAGAGAGAGTTTGTGTTTTTAACTATTAACTTAAACTGAGCGCGCATCCTGGACTGATGCGTGCCGCTCTCTCTCTCTCTCTCTCTCTCTCTCTGTCGCCGGCATCTTCGACAGGAAGAGGCTTTGCCTCTGAACAGCTCTTTTTTTTCCCCCTTCCTTCCTTCCTACCTTCCCTTTCCTTTCCTTTCCTTTCCTTACCTTTCCTTTCCTTTCCTTTCCTTTGGCCCTGATACCTTACCGGTGCTACCTAAATAATTGCACGAAGTGCGGCGGTATCAGGACCCTTAAATAGACGCGCCGCCAGGTGTGTTGTGTCCGGGCTGATCGCCCTACGGCGTCGTTGCCTGGCAACCGCGTGTCTATGTGGCCGCGCCTGTGCCTGTTCAGAACTCCGCGGGGTGGCAGACTAGTATTCATGCACGGTTCAGCCCCTCGTGAGACCTGCGTCATTACACCTTTTTTGATTTTTACATTATCTTTTTAGTTATATTAAAATTTGTTCGATAATCTCAATCATTTAAGTATGAAATATATATATATATATGGGGGAAATAAGTATTTGATCCCCTCCAGATTTTCTAAGTTTGCCCACTTACAAAGAAATGAAGGGTCTATAATTTTTATCACAGGTTTATGGTAAAGGATTGAGACAGAATATCAACCAAAAATCCAGAAAAAGCACATGATACAAATGTTATGAATTA
>JAQMYJ010000012.1:21421513-21433854 GCA_030014305.1 Clarias laeviceps
TATATATACAGTATATATATAAATATTCAGACCACTGGCTACTCGGCTCTTCTAGCAAGCACTGCCAGCAATGAGTAAGCACTAAGTTCAGGTAGACCCTGTTTGCTTTGTATGTCTTCAGCTTTACATTTACATCCAATCAAATGGTGTAATTATTATGTGTTTTTAAAATTATATTTAAAACAGTGTTATATTTGCAGCATTGTGTGAAGTGACATGTGGTAGAAGAACAAATAAGAAAAGGTTAAACCTGGTTAAAATAGCTGAGGCTTTTATTCAATGGCACTTAAAAGTCTTACCCAGCATTTCATCTGACAACATGACTGATACTGTATGTAGCCAATACTTATTCATCAATATTTCTAATTGACAAACTATAAACTATGAGTCATTTACTACTGACCAGCAGATGGCGACAGTGAACAATGCAAAAAAAAAAAAAATAATAATATATATATCCAAAGATCATGTATTAGTCAGGACAAGAAGCATGACTGACTGGTTGTCTAGGTGGCATATGTTGTGCCTAGTGGAACCTATTCAAGAGTGACCATGCTGAAGGAGCAATAGCAAGACAGTCCAGGCTTTCAGTGATATAAAAAGAGAAGTGTTAACAGTCGGCACGAGTTGCATGGAGGACAGCATAAGGTGAAAGTGTTGCATTACATTGCATCCCAAACAGCTGCAGATGGCACATGAAGAATCCAGCAGAGGCCAAGAGGCGCCTGAGCTCCATGTGCCACTGTGCAGAAGTGTCTGAACTGACAGAAGAACTGAGGCTTGTTTTTCTCAAAAAGAAATTCAGAAGAACTGCAGATGTCCGGCACATGTGCTATGTTGAGTTACGCAAGAGACAAAAGATGCTTTACTCCTTGAGGATGTTCCCTAAGATGGAGTGTGTAGTCACAGGATTTTTCAGGATATAAAATAGGGTGGGGGTGGGGGCTGGATCACATGACAAGCCTGACTCAAACATACAGTATGAATTATTAGTCATGTGGAGACAGAGCATGATTTTGATTTTTTAAAAATATATATTTCCACCTTTCCAGCAGTGAGTAAGCACTGCCATGCAACATGCAATTGTACTGAAATACGATCATCGTTTAGAATTACAAGTTTTTGGATGAAGGAGAGCATTATATATATATATATATAATCATTAAAACTTGTGTTCTTAGGTTAGGGTCCAGTTGTTTTTGCCAGATTTTAACAGTAGCTGCCTTTTGCAACAGATCTTCATATATGTATATTATGATACTGTAACTCTGAATAAAGCAAAGAATGAAAAAGCGTCTATTGTGGATGCTGCCAGAAGTGACGCAGAGTGTCTGGAAGGGCTCAGAGGGAGTTGATAGAGTCATAAGGGTGTTTCCATACCAAAAAAAAAAAAGACTCATTATTTTTAATGGCTTAACACTCCAGTGGACTGAGCCTGTATGAACCCCAAAGCTCGCTGTTATGGGTGACGTCACTGGCTTATACTAAAGCCTGTATAAGCAGAATGATGTCTTTGTACTAGAAGAATAACAGCAGCCTGAGCACACACTCACAAACCATGTATATCATGCGCAGTTAACTGAAAACCCTGCTTCTGAGTGTTTAATATGTTTCTATGTCTTCACACTTCTGTTACATAATGCAGATAATGTGGATTACGTTATGTCTTGAAAAGCTTTATTTGCTTATATTGGTTCAGTGGTTGTCTTTTTCCTAAGTATTTGTTTTTCCTAAGTTGAAGGTGATTACAAGACACAAAGAAAGATGGAATTGATGCTGAAACATGTCAGTCTGGCTACTGGTGTAAAAAACAAAACGGTGCTGCAAGACACTGGAACTGTTCAGCAATAGAATGAAAGCATTCATGGGCTGTCAAATGAGACGAGTAACAGAGCTAACTCTGACAGGCCGTTACTATGCCAGGGCATATCTCCCAAAACATCAAAGATCACATGTGAGAGATGGTGAAGAGTTTCAGACTGTCAACATCTCAAATCACCACAATACACAAAACATTTCCTAGCACAGGGGACATAATTCAGCTTAGGTGACTGTAATGAACAACCAGCAGAAATATACGGACCAACAATGTGGTTTGCATAAGAACGCTTACAAAACCCCTCTGTATTTGGTTGCAATATTATAATTGCAAAAGTAACCGAGTTTTCATGTGGAAACATTTGTATTTTTGGATTTTGCACAACTGAATATAATACCCAGTAGGGGGCTCTATTGCTACAACTACCACACACCTTACATTTTAAAAGACTCACTTTAAAAAAAAAAAAAACTATGGCGTGTCTGACAGACATAATCTTTTACATAATAAACTATTCATTAGTTACTATTGTGGAAAAAAATATCATGCTGTCATGTTTCGCATGTGTACCAATTGTATTCTTCTGCTCTTTAGTGGGAATCTGACATTGCTGTTATTCAGAGACTGAAAAGCCACTGATGAGTTAAATTGTGTAATACCGTGTCACATTTACTGTACACAATCCCATTCTCCTTATTGCAGATGATCCAGAATGAGCTGATCCTATCTACAGTTGGATTTGGAATGAGACTTTATATGCATCAGAGATAAACAACAGTACCGGCTTGAGGCTGATAACATACAGATGAGACATGGTACAGTATACTGTAGTGTATTTGTATACATTCATAAAACAAACAATCCATTTTTTTAAGAGGACACCTTTTTTTATTATTTAAAAAAAATACTTTTAATTGAGCTTAAAAAGTTTCAAATGACATGTATAAATAAAGTTTTGCTTCGTATTGTTAACATTATGAGGCCATTATTGGGCTACATTTGCTTTTATCCTTGCATTCATTTTTGTCACTGGGATGCCTGTCATATTTGCACTAAGAATAAAACTGAAGAAATGTCTCGGAACCATCTGGCTGACACTTTCACTTACATTCAGTATTTATTTTTTTATGTTTTCCTCAGCCTGGCCTTAAACTTTAGAAGTCAAACCTTTTAAAGCTCAAACCACTGCAACACTTGTTTCCTGATGCTTTCATACAAATGCTTATCCTCTGTACCTCTGCCATGCCACACTACACAGGAATGTGAAGCACTACTTGGGAGCAGCTGTATTTTGACAACATGATTGGCACGCTGCTTTGCTTTTGCCAGGGCTGTGTTGAGTGAAGTGCCAGCCACAGATCCTGGGAAAAAGGCTGGTTCATCTAAATAAGGTTACTGGTGGCCATTCATTCAGAACATTTATTCATTGCCGAAAATGATTCATCAAGTTTCTAAAATTTTTTTTTTATACTTACTTACAGGTAAAGCAGTGTGAATAATGAATTTGAAAAACTGATATAAAGACAAATTAAAAGCAAAGTCCACAACGTCAGATATGTGAAATCTTTAAGTTTAAGATAATAATTAAAATATTTAAATTAAACTTGAGTCTACAGTAATTGAAAAAAAGTAGAGAAAAGAAACAGTTCTTTATTTTTAATCCTTTGACCACCTGGCCATGCTTAGAATGTCTTGTGTGCACTGAATTCTGATTCCCAGAATCCAACGATGCCTGAAAATATGGCTACTTAGTTCTCCATCTCTCAGCGCACGCGTTCAAGTTCACCTGATCACAAATCACATATTCACACCTGGAATGGATTCTACACACTTGCATGTATGCACACAATATATGAGGCCTCCTTGTTCACTCACCCAATTATGAAGTATCACACTCTGTACTCTCTAGTACCAGTTTTTATAATAACTTGATCTCCTGATTTTGATCCTGCTTTGAGTCACGTTTGTGATCCTGTTACTGTGATACTGTTTGTTGATCTGCTAATTTTCTGTATTTGCTAGAATATTTACTTTCATGGAGAACTTAGTAGAAGCAACCATCAAGTAGGCATATCCTATTTAAGGAGTTTAAGGAAAGCTTTATCAGTGAAGACCCCTTATGAAACTGGTTGTGAAGATGAGCACACACAAAAATGTTATCAGTGATGCATCGAGTTTTATCTTAATATTAAAAAACGTTGATGTCACATGATTATGTATTGTTTAATAGACTACTGTTCTTACATTGTTTATTATTTGTATAGGTTATATACTAAGTAGTAACTTATCTTTCAAGTGAGATTGAACTTTACCTAAAAGTACATGAGTAAGTCACTCTTGGGAAATAATCCACTTAATGTTTTGCATTTGCTTTAAGGATGTGGAGCAAGTTGTAGCTTTAAGGGCAACATGAAACAGAGTACAGCTCTTGAGAGCAACTACATCTCTTTCCAGACTGACTTCAGTCATTTTTAAGTGTTTGTTTCCCTTCTTCATTATTTTGGCTCCATGGTGATTTCCTCAACCCTGTTGGTGGAAGTACGAGAGAGAAGGCAGAGAGTCTACGGCCACACAGGGAGTGATCTGATCACCGTGTTGATGAGTCTGTCAGATAACTGTCTCATAGTCATAGCAATGCCATGTCTCATCCCTTACAAACAAGCCCTTTACACCTCTCTCATCTTTCCCTATTGTGCCTAAACTACTACTGCTACGCTGTCACGCCTTTCTGAAGGCTCCTGCACAATGAACTGCTGAATGGCTCTTTTTCATGTGCTTTTAATCTTTGACAAAAGCTCAAAAAAAATATCAAAATTATCTTTCAGACACCTTTTTTAAAAAGCTATCAGAAGAATCTTAAACTGCTTTGCACTAAAAAGGCAAAGCAATGGACACCACAAAAGAAGGAGTGCTGCAAGGGCAAAACATAGTGCACTGAGCTTCGCTGTACAGATGCTCATTTTCAGTTGGCAAGCTTTTGCCTATCAGCAGGGAATGTTGGGCAAATGTTTGATCTCTCTCTCCCTGGAGATTGTTGGAGAATGCTTATTACTGCAAGAGGTAGAACTTATCGTGACTGATTTATATCAGATGCATGGCTACAAATGCACAATTTTAACGGTGCTGCTTTTATTAAAGACCACAGAGCCTGTAGAAAATAATAGCTCTGCACATTTGTTTACTGAGCCTTTGTCATAATCTCTACCGGAGGTGTGTTTATTCAGGTCTTTTTTTTCCCATAATGGGAATTTTGACTGGAATTTTGGGTTGCCGGGGTAAATTATAGTGCATATGGATCTGCACCTGGAATTTAAGCAATCATGGGATCAGAAAGAACTCTTCATGTCTTATTATATACAACGAACAGATCCCAGTATAGTTTCTTAGCTCATGGGTTGGATTTAAGAAGTAAGTTGAAGGATTAGGGCTTTTTTAACCACATTGACTTATTACAAATAGCTGATTATATATATGGGAATCACATCTGCCAAGAATTAATAATAAAAATCTGTGTTGTTTTTTTGGCTCTGATTCAGGTGTCACTCTTACAAATCATCTCTTAGAGAAGCAAAACCAGGTTTATACTGGCATGGCTGATAAAGGATAGAAAGAGAAGAGCAATAACAACAGTTCATTTGTGATTGCTTCACTTATTAAGAAAACAGCCTGAAGGGTAATTTAACATTTTTCCTGACTACAAGAGAAATGTTGTTGAGAACACACAAATGAAGCTATTCTTTTGGGCCAGGACACACGTCATCACGCAAAACTCATTAGAAGAAAAAAATAAATCACCCTACAGCAGAATATCCAGATGATAAAGGTTTTGAAAAACATGATTATTGTAGTAGGCAGTGGTGCATTGGGAAGCATTCTCATCTCATAGCTCCATGATCATTAGTTTGATCCTTAGCTTGGATTACCGTGAATGTTCTCATGTCTGCATGGATTTCCCCTGGATTCAGAATCACAATCAGAACCTGGTTTATTTCCAAGTACATTTTCAAGGAAATTGTCTTGGTAATGTGGTGCAAACTGTTAGAAAATAGACATTAAAGCAAGGGAAATGTAAGAAGTACAATGAGAAAATATTATATGTATATAAAAATGAAGATTAAGATATAACATATAAATATGTTCTCATAAGCCTATGCTGAACATACACATATGTTACATTAAACAAGTATGTACAGTGTGCTAACAGAACAGAGAATGCGCACAATTTGGGTAGTGTGAAAAGTGTGCAACAAATTACATGAATGTACCATATTGTGTAGGTGCATGTAATGTCCACAGAGGAAGTTTTAAAAAGTCTGTCAGTAGGGGTCTGGGGCCTTATTCATCAGGGCAACTGGTTTTCTCCCTAAAACAAGCCAGTAGGTGGATCAAGTGTAGGTGTGTGCATGTGTGCGTGCGTGCGTGTGTGTGTGCGTGTGTGTGGTGGTCTGTAATGAACTGGCATCCAATTTAGTGTGTACTCCAATCTCACACCCAGTGTTTCAGGAAATGCTCCAGATCCACCATGACTCTGACCAGCATAAGGAGGTTACATTATAGGTCATGATCTACAAATTCATGCCAAATATTCATCAATTACTTTATAAATGTTGTTTCTCACAAAGTAACTATTACTGTCTCTGTCACCGGCAAATATTTTGTATCCTTCATGTTTCCACATGTGGAAAATGCATTATGCATGAACTGGATTCCCTGCACATCACACCACTTTCTTTTTGATCTGGCTCTGACAAAGTGTTCCTTTGTTTTCTCAACCTCTGTCTTTTTCATAAGATCAGGCTCCATCTCCAGGCAGCTGTGAAGGGATTAAAATTAAATTATGGGAATATTTGTTTTGTATACTGTCAATAGGGTCAGCACATTGATTCTGTTCATCTTTTCTTCCTCTTCAACTTCTGATTTTAATTTCCTGGATACACGATACAGCATGAAAGTGCTTTATGCATGCATTCCTTGTGACGAGGCCTTGCCAGATTTCAAGCAGTATCACTGCTGGAAGGATGGTGCTCTTTGGTTGAGCTGAAACAGCACAGTCACAGAGATCCTTGGGCTTATTTTGAGCTTGGCTAGTTGCTATAAAAAATTCGCTGGATTGTAATACAAGACTACGATTGAACTACATTAAATTGTATGTAATTAAATTTCTTTTTTCGCCTTTTTTGCGACAAGATCATGTTTTTATATAAATTATTATAAGACAGTACAACATTTGGCAACAAATTTCTTTTTTTACTTTACTGTTTCTTTGATCCTCCCATTCTCCAGCTGTGGTGATGCCCAAACATTCCACCTCTAATATTCAAACAGCACTTAAAAACAGGAAGCAGGGTGAAGCGATCACGTTCAGCCAAGTCTGGAATGTGAGTTTCCATGCATCAATTTTTAGGGCTCTCACACTTTCTTCTATAGACACTGCTCTGGGCCTCACCGAAACATGAATTATCCGAGGACATACAATACCAAGCCATGGTTGTCATGGATTTCGAAGGGGCTTGGATGCAACGGCGGTTTGTTCTGTCGTCTCTTTTTTGGCGTGTCTCCATGCTTGTTCCTTAAGAATGAATGAGACACGGATGTGAGAGTTGGAGTTTCTGCTTTGAGGACAAAAAGAAAAGGCAATTGTTTTAAACATGATGTTCCCCTCCAAACTCAGTCAGGCAAAACCAAAAACATGCAAGATGAGCCTTGATTGGCTGCCATAAGGAACCAGTTTGTATGGTACCATTCCTTTTTTCTTTCATTTGATTAAAAATTTTATGGCTGTAAACAGGCCTATGCAAACAAATAAAGACGATGTAATGTTTCTGGCAGTTTTCCACTGTTTTAATCTCGAATTCTGTTTGGTCAAAATGTGTTGATTGTTTTTCCATAGAAGCGTGGCAGTGACAAGTAGTCAGTTTTGCTGGAAGGCAAATCATGCAGTTTACTTTTTTATAAAACAAACTCCATTGTTACAATAAAATGGCAAGATTTTATTACATTGTCTTTAAGGCAAAAACTGAACGGAGAATGTTGGTGGGAGACACGATTCTACATGATACACTTATGGGTCAAAAATTTGTGGACACGTTGCACTTTTTGATTTAGTCCCCCTTTCCCCATATAATCACCTCAATTCTTCTGGTAAGGTGAGGAGGTCTGGGGTGGAGTTTGTATTTCAGTTCATTTTAAAGCTGTTAAAATGGGGTTGAGAGCCAGACACTCAAGTTCTTCCACTCCAACCTTTGCAAACCATGTCTCCATGAAGTTCTCTTTGCACATAGGGGCCTTGTCATGCTGGGACAGGTTTGGGCCCTTTAGTTTCTGTCAAGGAAAATTGTAATGCTACAGCATACAAAGACATCCTCTAACAACAACTTGGGGAAAGTTCACACATGTCTGTGATGGTCAGGCGTCAACAGTAATGACAGGAAGAAAAGTAACATTCCACAAAACTTCATAGACAAATGAAATATTTACTGTCCTTATTAATTAATTAATGCTTGTCGCATATGATATGTGATAAAGATTATATAACAATGCATTGAGTGTAGGGTGATTAAGTCTAAGCCTTAGAAGCATCTGACACAGTTTAAACATGCAGAACTAATAGCAAATAATTATGCTACATAGTTTCTTCATACTGTATTAGAAAGCTTATGAAGGCAGTGTTGACCTTCAGCTTAACGATTTGCCATAGGCCTGCTTCTTTCTTTTAAATAGTCCTAGTGTGTCCAAAACGTAATTTCCTGATTTAGGTGATTTATTGCTTTTATATCAGCCTGATGGATTGTGCTGTTGGCACAACAACATTTATGAAGAGGTCATTATGAGCAAAAAATGAACAAGTAGGAGTAACACTACATGTCCTGTAAACTGAGTAGGGGTCAAATTCCCTCAATCTAAAGTCAGCTTGGTTAATGGGTGCAGGATATCTACAGTAAGTAATGTGGCTTGTTTCCAAGAAATCTTTTGGCCTTACAAGACAAACCAGCGGCTTGATTCCAAATGCAGCGAGAGGAGATTTAGGCTTAAATCCCTCCATTCCAGCCTTACAGTAGATTCAGCTGAGTATAGAAGCAGAGCACAGTGGGAACAACAAAAAGGGTGACATTGGCTTTGTAAGTTTTAGTGCTATGACTCAGGGATGCTCCATTATGCGGCTGTCACAGGGAGTTAGATGAGAGACTGGGCAGACTTTCATGTCTGGCTTAACATTTAGCTGATGCTGAAAATGAATTGTTGCCAAGACTAATCTTTTCTCCCTATTGATTTTTGCCTGTAATAAATTCTTGCAAGCAAGCAAAATTTTATTATGGCAAGAATTCTAACAGCCAAGTGACTAAGCCAAACTCCTCTCTCTGTGGTATTTCATAATAAATTAATAAATTTTGTGTAAATCCATATACAAAAGTACATCATGCATGAAAGAAAATCCATACATTGTATAAATTCTTTTGAAGCCTTTATATGAATGGTGTTCTTGTGAATAAAGGGGTAAAACCGATTGACATTTACACAAGACTTCAACCACAGCACGATGATGAGACTCTTAGACACAGGAAAACATTTGAATGGTGCAAACGTTTTAAAGACGGCCACACATCTGTGAATTATGATCCTGGCTGAGGTGTCCCAGAGCCACGAACATTCAGTGAGTGGAACCCTCTCAGGAACAAAAACAGCCTGCTTTGATCACTTTGATTCTGTTTTTGTAGGACAATCCACAACCTCATACTGCTAACTGCATCACTGGCACATTCCAGGAACTCAGCTGGGAGTTATAGCCACATCCCTCATATAGTCCTCACATCGCTCCAAACTATTTCAATATATTTGGGCCATTAAAGGAGTTCCTGGGAGGCCAGCTTTTCAGATGTTAAGCAAGCAGTCTGATCATGGCTCTAAGCACTAGTGAAACTCTGGGATATGTGCATTAGTGTACATGTGCATTAGTGTAGTGCAGGGGATTATATAGATAAATAAAAGTAGTTTATACTCTCATAACTGTGCTTTGTTATTTTGCATAGTTGAAAGTCCAGTTTTACTTACCAGTATGGTCACATCCTTCTTTATGGTCACATCCTTCATTCATCACATCCTCTTTTTCATTAGTATTTGCGGTTTACATGCTTGCTGGTTCATTTTTCATTACTTGCTGGGGCACCTTATGTACATTTTCATTCCCACCTGTATATACAATCATCATGCACATGTACATAGAAGCAGTATTTTCATATTCATATATTATTTGATAGCATTTTTCTACCTCGTTAATGCACCTTAAACATGACAGAATTATTACCTCATTAATGCTCCTTAAATTGTTAACAGTGTTCATTAATGCACCTTAATTGTAACTTTTTTTTTTCCCCCATTGCAATTCTTGCAATTCTTGTTTGCTTCTTATTATGTGTTGTATATTATGTGAACTGGCTGCTGTAACGATACAATTTCCCTTTGGGATTAAAAAAGTACTCTATCTATTACTTGAAGACCACTTGTTAAAAAAAAGAGAGAGATTAAATATTATATTAGGGATGATAATAGTTAGTACTGAAACACCTGTTTTGAACTGTCTTGCAATTTAATCTATTACACACATTACTCCGCTTGTATTTGCCGTAATTCTAGCATATGTTTCTACAGTGAATGAAAGATTCTTGCTCATTCTTGTCAGAGTTTCATGGAGGCGCTGAACTACAGCTCCCATCAGACACTGCATGTCCCTGATGAACATAAAAAGTTATGTTTGCACCTGGTTTGTATTTGTCACTGATTAGTTTCCCTATTTAGTGAAGTGCAGTGTTCAGTGTCTGTGTCTTGTGTTTGTCAATGTTAAAGTGAGAGTGTTTCGAGTGTTTCTCTTCCTGTCTGTCATGTCATTGGTGTGTGTCAGGATGATTAAAGAGGGTTTTCACTTGCATCCGTCTCCACAAATTAAAAGAAAATAAATAAGAGATTTGACATACTTCTAAGTTGTGATATATCTGTGTACTGTAATGTTGTTGCCAACATGGCCTATGGAAGAGTCATAGTTGATGTAAGTGACTGACTTTGTTTCAACACAATGTAAACACACAATGATCGGAGCTTGTACGTGTTGAAGGCAAATCGAAGGCCTTTTCTTTCACCTGTCCTTACTTCCACTTTTATTACTTTTTTTTTAATTTCTACTGCAATAATTGTCACCAATCATACTAAGCCACAAAAATATTAAGTCACAAATGATAGTTTTTTGACCTCTGGCCTATAGAGTGCGGCACGTGAAATTTACTGTAATTCAATTTTGGCAAAATTCGGTTGATAAATGCCATATCTTTGTAATCAATCACCAGAATTGAGAAAAGTTTAATCCTAAACATTGTTTTAAAGCACTTTAATCAACACTATCCAAGCTGATTACTCCAGTTGTGACAGAAGAGCATGCATTTTTCTGCACAATGTGGTGACACAATGAGGCTGAGGCTTACTATATTGTGGAATTCTCATTTACATATGATAAAAGTAGTATTTTATACTCATAAACAAACTTGCACTGGCCATATCTCAGCAACCAGACATGATACACAATAAATCTGGTATCAACGTGGAGCTTATTAAACCAGGAATCTGAAAATATGCACAACTCAAGTTACCCAAAAAAATCAACATAATAACTGATTTAATGTGACAAGTCACATATTTGGTTTGAAGTAAAATAATTCAAGTAAATTAAAATGCTAATTGTTAGTTTCTATAAACAGCCTTTTCATGTAAAGTAATGTGATAGTGGATTATCCTTTACAATATGCACAGTGCTCCTGGGAGAGGCACTGGATCCACTGGTAAATGCCTACTGTAACTAATGTCCATGAGAGTGATGTGTAAACTGATTCGTACAAATTATCATTTAATTTGTTCGAATATTATGGGTCATTTCCTTAGGATAATTCATACAAGAACTTAAAATGACAACATATCACTTCACATTCTTTGTGAAACCATGAACATAAGAGAAAAACATATAAGCAATTATGCACATATTCACACAGGATTCATATTCATATTACAGCACAAACATTGTGGTTGTAAGTATGGTTGAGGGGCTATAATGCAATTGTATTCTGTCCTCCTGGGAAAAAAGTGAGAACAATTCATCTCTCCATGTGAGCCAAGGGGAAAAGAAGCTCTTTCATGTAATACTGTTTGATGTCTGCTGCTTTTCTGCTCAGATCGGATCGAGAGTTTTTTCAACCAAGAACTAACCACTAAGCAACCTTTAGATAGAAACTTCAGGTTTATCATTTAATTGAATCCTTATAAATTATAGGTATCAGCATAAACATTGCCTCACAATTCATAAATCTAACAACACATATCTCCTTCGCCATGAGTGATGATGGAATCATGTGCAGTGCATTTCTTTTTACACAAGCTGTTCTACAATGCCAAAATGGTATAGCAAAAGATAGAGAGAGAGAGAGAGAGAGAGAGAGAGAGAGAGAGAGAGAGAGAGAGAGAGAGAGAGAGAGAGAGAGAGAGA
>JAQMYJ010000012.1:21448309-21481753 GCA_030014305.1 Clarias laeviceps
CACGGTGCAGTAATAATATACTGCAGGTGTCTAGCTGTATGAGGATACAGTAACCCACAAGGCAATCCATCACCACCACTTCCAAAGATAGGGATCTACAGTATATTCAGTGTCGTGCTTTGCCACAGGGAGAGATCTCAGAACAGAGCAAAACAACAGGGTCATATGAGACAGTCTCAAGGCTACACAGCTGTTTCTCCACAATAAGGCTCTGGATTTGATTTGTTCTTATGAGGAGTTGCATACTTGTCCCTCATTCTCTGAACAAAAGTATCAGTTGAGTTGTTTTCCATATCTGCCATTCAGCAGAAAATACTTAAGGCCTAAGTGATGAGAGACAAAGTGTGGCTCCCACTCTTCTAGGGAGTAAAATCCGGGAAAGGACTGCAGTCTAATTCATAATAAATGTAGACAAAGGACTTCCATTTGAAACAGGGTGCAAACATCAAGCATTCAAAAAAGAGAAAATCACCAGCATTAGCAAGAAATGAAAAAGAAAGTTTTAAATAAAGCTGAAGAAAGTTTTAAACATACTGCTGCGTTATCCAGCCACATCAGCTTTTCATTTGCATTTTAGAACCAAGTATTTGATGAGTTGTGGTGACATGCTGCATAATGGCAAATAATTTGAGCTAACTTATAGATTAAACATTGAACATGAATTAAACTGGATCTTCAGAATTGGAACTTAGGACAGAGTTGGAAGAATAGGACAGAGCTTGAGGTCACAAAAATGCCATGCTGGCACCGTGAGAAGAGTGCATTCTTTTTTTTTTTTACCATAAAAATAGCAACGACGGATTGCAATTGGCATCTTGGTGAAAGAAAAAGGAGCCAAATGGCAACACTATCTAACAAATTATGCTTGCAATTGTACAAAGATTACTTTTGATTGACATTCTTTTTACAGTATTTAAACTGTATTTCTATGTTTATAAATATACGGTAGCTTTTGACCAACTTTTAATGTGACTTACAATTCAACAAACTCATGCTCATAGCAACGAGGAGTGTATAGGTGTACGTGTAGCACAAATTATGGGTAGCAGACTAGCAGTCCTTTCTGGTGGCAAACAAAGTTTTTTGGAGGAGTTAACAAGGCCTGCTTTAAATGTAGTGTTAAAAACGAGTGCTTTGTTTTAGACCAAAATAACAAATGCCTTTTTTAAAGATGAGACTAAAACCCTTATGAGCCCTTATGGCATGTAAATACAGAGCAGACACAGTAGAGCAGAAGAAAATGGGATTCCTACTCTGTTCTGTCCCAAAGCTGGCAGTGAGGTTAATCCCATTGCCATTGAGAGTTCAGGGGGATTAAGAGTTTAACTCAGCCCGCTCCATGAGGAAGGGAACCCTTAGCAGACGGAAAACCCTGAGGGAGAGGGAATTGAGCATGCAGGCTATTCCATCTCTGTTGGGTCCTGCCCTAACGCTTTTTGTGTTAAATTGATGGCCAGCTGTCACGCTCCACTGTCTCAGAGTGTCATGCGGGACACGTCTGCTCCATTTGTTTACAGAGAGTGGTGTCATGGTGAAAGCAGCGGGGGATCAGAGCCACAGGGATACTCAGAAGAGGGACATGCTGTGATCCATGTGTTTCAGTAGATCATTTTATATATATATATATATACAGTAACTTATTGTGATCTATCTGCTTTATTCTATTTCAGTAGGTCTGTTGATTAAAAAAAGAACAGAAGCAGAACTGATGTGGTCTTGTACTGTACTGTTGAAGTCCATTCACTTCAAAGTTCGATGTTTTGTTTTGTATGTGCTTTTCTGCTCAATGTATTTTGCTTTTCGCACCATTCTCTATGATCTCTAGAGATTGGTGTGTGAGGAAGTCCCTGGAGACTATCAGTTTATAAACTACTCAAACCAGCCCACCTGGTACTACATTCAGTCAATGCAAAAAAACAAAACAAAAAAAAAAAACCCACACTTTTTTCCTTCTGATGTTTGATATGAAAATTTATTAAAACTTTTGCCTCCTCCCTGCACTGTGTTGTTCCATATGACTTGCTGAGTGTAGAGAAAGTAGCTGTAAGTGTTCCAAATAAAGTGGAAAGTGCATGGAAGAAATAAAACATGTGGGGCATGTAGTTATGGGACAACAATCAATGTCAGTGTGGTGCAAATTTGATTATTTGTAACACATTTTGAAATGTTTTATTTATCTTATATCATGGCAATTTGCCAACAATGGCAATTATAAATTTATTAAAGAGCAGTATGCCATACTTTTAACTGCTCATAGTTACATGTTGTAGAACATCACTTACATTAGGGTAACTATAAACAGTCATTCTCTCGCCAGTCTCTGTTTTGCCTCTGTCTTGAAATTAATAAAACAGGACACACATCCTGCCCTGTTACTGAGGAATCAGAATGACTCGGGGGCATTGAAAAACCTATTGTTACAAAGTGCAGACATTGGAGACTCCTTTTGTAAATGTTAAATAAACATCTCCTTACAGAAAGCGCCACGGTATCAACAACTGTGTGTCTTTGTTAAACATGGACTTGCTTATGAAAATCTGTTTATTATTAGCTTAGAAGGTATGTTTACTGTCTGCTGTACAAGCCCATACGAATGAGTTGTTATTACAAAAATGATAACGTATTAAAATGAATACAAACCTGTGATTTGCAATTCATCCAGGGTTATTTCAGAGCTGCTGTTGTATAAAACTAAGTGACATGTTCAGGCCAATCAGAATTCAACAGTACTGTGGTATAATCAAATATAACACTTTTGTTTATTGATTCAGATATTTTATCATTGTGGCAACAGCAAAGACTGAGTGAAAGACCTCTAACTAACTGTCAAGGAATTATTTAAACAGCTTGATATACTTAATCTGACACAATAGCTCTTGATCAAACAGCGTTAACCTTGTTATAGCTTCAAAACATCCCCACAAGAGGTAAAGAAAAGGGCTGGATGATGTCCAGTTCTCTCAGGAGTGAAGCACTACACCTGCATGGCTATGGCAGGAACGACAGAGGTTTTGCTGCTCCGGACCTCCATCGCTGCTGGGTGGTCGTCACACTTGACTCTGCTAGCTGGGAAGAGCCACAACAGCTGCTCTCAAAGACCAAGATCCATATTTGCAAGATAATTACATATTTTCACACCAGCCAAAAAGAACAGCAGAAGGTTTGTGTATTTAGATTTAGCTGTGTCTTCCTCCAGGACAGTCTCCTGAGGCTGATGCATGAATGAAGACAGATGAAAAGATATGGCCCCTGGGACTGTATCAACAAGCAAATATGCGGTGTTTTACCACTGGCCTTATTAATGAACCAATGAACAGTCTGGTGTTTTATCACGTTTGTGTCCCAAATGCATTGGAATGCTTTTATACCGCAGATGTGCCGAGAGATTGTGATGATTTGGCACAGATGTTGTACATTTAGTGCTGGACTGATGCTTTTGCAGGATTGAAGGGCTTGCTGAAGTTTGCAAAACATGCCTAAACAAGGACATAAATAGGAATTTGCTGCAGTTGTCCAATATAGAGTGAAGTTTGAGATTAGCAGCCAGACTAAAAGGAATTTTTAAGGCTTATCTCTTGTAAGCACTAATTCAGGTCCACATGGCATTCAAGGTTACCTTTATACATAATAGACATGAGATTGATACAAGCTTGTAAATAAACCTACACATTCATTTATTATAATTTTGGACGTTGGAAGTTGCCACATTAAGATAAAATGGCAAGTGGGTTTGCTTCGATCAAATATAGTCACATGCAATGTTAATCATGTGCAACCTTCTTCCCTTCAACATTCACCTCATTAACCTTCAGAATTTCTTTCACAGTTAGCACACTAACATGGATGATCAATTTTAATACTGTAATCTCTTTAAGCCACTGTTAGGTGAGGAGAGGGGGAAAAATCCAGTTGTAACACTCATCTTCAGGACATGTGTGCCCTAAAGCGGTTTAAGCTCGGCTGTTGTCCACACCCTTCTCTGACCTGGAAGTGAGATGTACTTTCAACAGTGCCTGGGATGGATGAATTCCATCCTTTCATCCCGCAAGAAAGAATAATTTGGGATTTCTGTCAGTCCTCCCTTATTTTTTCCCCCTGCTGATATGCTCCAAAAGGCCTGCAGACATCAGTGAGTGATGTTAGCTTGTGTTATGTGTCTACGTGCTGGCATGCTGCCTTTTTTTAATTATGCACACATGGAGCCAAGCTAGGCTAAGGAGATTTTATCATATGACAGTTTCAGCGATAAAACGGAATATTTAGCAGCGTAGATGATTATAATTTCATGCATCACTTTTCTACTGTCACTATCAGTTTTTAAGTAGCTGTCTAATGAACCAGTAATGTCAGTGCTAAGTCAGTGCTTTCAGCTATTTCTGGTCATTTATTAATTATCATTTTGTGATCATACCTTCTAATTTAAAACATTTCAAATTTAAAGCATATATAATAAACATTATCAAGTAATGACTTATTTGGGGTCTTTATTTGGAATTGGGGTATGAATACACTCTTTAGAAAGAACAGATAACATGTTCTAAACAGAAAGAGATAGAGCTCTGACTAGGAGGCTCAATATTCTTTTTCTTGAAAATCATCAGGACTCTTTATTTAGGATATTTTTTGTGTCATTCAGGGACGCAGGATCAAACTACAACATTCATTCATTCATCCTAGTATCTCCCTGGTCAGGACTGTGTTGGTTTAAACTAGTCTGCTGGTTTGGAAATTACATAAATTCATTACCAAATACCACAGACAGGTAAAATTCAAAATAATAAAGCACATGGATGGGATTGAAAGACCAATTATGAACTTATGAACATAAGTGATATAGCTTAGTTGAGAAATTCATAATCAGAATTCACAGACATTGCAGACAAGACTGTCATTTCCAACTCTGTTAAAACAAACAAACAAACACTTCCTGTTTAGGCCCTGCTGACGTACTCGTTATACCACTTATCCTGTTCAGTGTCATGGGAAGTCTGGAGTCAATCCCAGGGGACTCAGGGCATAAGACGGGGTATACCCTGGACCGGGTGCCAATCCACCGTCATGCTACACTCTCAACTTGAGAGCGCCAATTAATTTCATCTGTATGTGTTTGGATAGTGAAGGAGAACAGAGTACACGGAGAAAACCCATCAAGCACGGTGAGAACAAACTACACACACACACGTGCGCACGCACACGCACACACACACAGACACACACACGCAGAAATCGAAGCCCTACCCTGGAGGTGCAAGGTTACAGTGCTATTCACTATGGTAATGTGCCACCCAAAGCAACACTGACAATGTATTTAAGGTTTACTCCACTTAGATGACATATTTTATGAGAAAAATCTTTGTTTTTTACATGAAAAAAAAAAAAGAAACTAAAAACTTTGACTGTTTGAGTCTGTTAAATCTAATATATCAAGTTATTATTTAGTCTTTAGCACATTCATGATGCCATGATTTTTTTCTATACAGTGTCATCTTTTCTTTTGTATGGTCTATTTACTGCATCTAGACCCACTTCTTATAAGAGTGTGTAATTCACTGCACTTCAACTAAAGTGCTGGTTGTCCACTACATTCTAAATTATTCTAAAGTATTATTTCAGTAAAGCTTTACTAAATTTACAGTGACAATATGCTACCTAAATGAGTTGTTTTTAAAACTCTCAAACATTTTGTGGCATTTATAACACCATCTAAACACTCTTCCACTAAGTGCAAAGAAAGTGTAAGCAATAGCAAACTAAGATAAAGGTATAAAAGAACACTATGTAACTAATGTGTTACTGATTATTTTCATAGTTTGTACAGCACTGTAAAGGATTCCTGTCTTGATTTTTTTATTCTCAGCTGGCTTTTAGTCTTTAAAGTCAGAACTGTCAAAACATACAAGTGCTTGCATCTGTAAAATAGATGTCTTGGGACCACCCCACGGCTGCACTTGATCTTCTGGTAGAAACAGTGACAGTGTTTTCCATTTGTTTCTGTGGATCAGAGTCCCTGGTGCTGCTTGCAGGATCACACAGTGTCCTTATAAGGTAACCGCCTGGAGACCTGGGGCTCTTCATTCGTAGTTATCCAGTGACCTTACAGTATGTAGATATGGCTTTTGTGGGTCTGGACCATCTAAAGAAAAAAAAAATCTTATTTGACAGCTTCTCTACCATAGTACCGTCTTCACAATGCCTAATATACCTTATACAAAATAAGTGCAGTTTGTTAATACAGTGGCTGTAACACACCAAGCTGTCCACTGTCTAATTTGAGTAATCTAATGCAAACTGTGTGCAATGAAGTACCCTTTTCAAAGACATTGGCCTGACTCCAATATTGCTCTATGTTCCTAATTAGATTTTTAGTGCTTGCTTCCCATCAAAGAGAACCTTGTGAGCACTTCAATATCTGTTTTTCCATTCACAGTAAAATTATGTATTTAAACACTCATAAAATTGTTAACCTGCAGTTTTAAGGTTAATCAGACTGGAAGAGGTAATGGTCCTATTTCATCTAGCCATGTGACCGGTTCTGTAAACACATACTCAGAGGCTAGTTTCTGCGAACAGTAGCCTTATTCAGGCAAGACTCTGTAGACAGCTCAGTCGCTGCAAATGCCTCTACAGTTGAAGTGTTTAGACTGGACCTTAACATGGCAAAAGCTATTCAAGTTGCAGAAATATATTTATATAGCTCCTGTTTTTGTTGCTTACACGATTTTTGTCTATTGAACTTTTGTTATCTTGGACATTTATAGAGTTTGTAGATTCCAAATATATTACGAATATTAAGTTCAGTTGTATGTGTAATCACATATACTCCAACATGCACAGACACAGTCCGAAAGGTTCCAGGGTAGCTTCAGTCTTAAATCACTTACCGAGAGTGAGTACTTTGGCCTGATGATTGCATTAGCACCAGGCTAAACTGTTTGTCTCCACAGCGGCTGCATTTGGTAGGCTTTAATTGTCAAACGTCCCAGTCTCACCCCAGTCAATTTGGATGATGTATAGTTTCATGTCTGAATTAGGGGGGACTTTTTAGCAAACACACATCCATCAGACTAACAACGTGACCATTAGGCATTTGGCAGAGTACCCATTAAGCAAGACATCTCACTGGTACGGGGTAAAGAAGAGGTTTTAAAAGGAGATGTTTTTTTAATGACAGTAAATGGTATATATTTTGATATATAAGGTCAAGTCGTGAAATTGGGGCTGGGGTCTCAACTGTGAATATGCTGTTTGTGCAGACATTTAGATGTCATTTAGGTGTGTTAGTTAATATATGTATTATATCTATCCTGCTATCTATCCTTGGAATTACACTTACATAAAAACAACCATTGGAGTCAATCAACACATATTCAGAACCACATAGACTAAAACTGGTCAGGAGGACTAGTCTCTGATTAGTTTAAAATGAAACTTGTATGTTAACTGTAAGACTATAGTTTCAATGCAGCAAGTGTCCTGTCCAGTTAATCAGATACTAATTGGGTTGTTTCTAAGTCATTCACTGAAGAGGAGAGAAAAACTGGCTGCAGAAAATCTAATTGTAAACCAGAATGTGCAAAGGTCACAGGAGGCTGTAGAGAAACACAATGAGCGAGTCAGATTAAATCAAAGCTAATCAAGTTAGATCGATTTAAACATAACATGTTCATGATCGTTCAAAAAAAGCTATATAGTAGCAGGTTTTTATTCCAAATATTTTTAAAACCATAAATACAAACTTGGAGATCCATATTAATTTCTCTTGGAGTAAGTAAATTATATGCTGTCGAGTGAATTATCATGGTTGTCAACCATGTAAAAGAAAACTTGGAGATTTTCAGGTTCTAAAAGCTTTTATGCACTTTGACTGAACTTCCTGTCACTTTAACCACATTCCATAATTTTAATACGCTCCTTCATAGCATTCAGCTGATCATCAGTGGATTGACCAATTCCTAAAAAGGAAAGGTCACTTCTTGGAAAGTGTGTGTGGCTGGTTAAAGGCACGTATTGATGCCCCAGGGGTGACTGGGTAATTACTCGAGGGCAAATGGAATGTTTACTCTACCCTGGGGTCACCCCGGTGATAGGCATGCTCTCCCAACCCCAACAGGATTTGCATTGGGCCCACCTTGTTTTGGTTGTCGCCATTTAAAAGCCAATTACCTTCTCACAGAGGCAAGTTTACACACAACATTTGCTATGGATTCACAAAGTATTGGTTACACCAGGGGATATAAAACAGAAGAACAAAACCACTTCATATCATTCCAAGAATGCCTTTGTTTATGTTTTGCAGCTATAACAGCACGTTGCTTACTTTGAGGGGCTTAAACAATTAAATCATTTATGATAGCAAGCCAATAAGTACTTTATTTAAGTATAGTTACAGCTGTTAATATATACGAAGGTTATATTCTTCTACCTTGCCTTGTTTTCAACATTCAGTTCTAAGCATTAGACTCAACTAAAAACATACAGAATATGCAAGATTAGGCCTTTAAATGTTTTGGTTGATAAAATTAATCTCATTTAAATATTGGGTAAATTATTGACCTTGTAACAACTTTGAAAAGCAGGACAGAACCAAATTTGGAGAAAAACACATCTTCCAAATTTGCTGCTATTATGTTTCAACAAACTATTATATACAGTTTGTGTTCCGTCATGAAAAATATTGCTCATATCCACCAAAACATTATTCATTGTGATTTGTCTGTTACTACTGACTCACAACTGGACACAATGTTGCATTCCTTTTACATTTTGTTAATCTGCATAAAAGCAGGTTTTTTTTCCCCTTTTTCCCTTTTTCTAGAGGTTTTCATGCAGGATGCACTTCCTGCCATTACCCCACCATTTCTCCAAGATTGGGACTGGCACTGAGGATGCCCTGTGTTTACAAAGGTGATATGGGGAAAGGGCTATCCTTATGCAAACAATCATCTTTTCTGTAATAATAGACAATTCGATCTATTTTCTACACTACCGGCAATATAAAGTCTACAGAATTGTAAGCTCTTCTTTGTGTTTGTTTCACAAATACAATTTTCTTTCACTATGAACACTCTGTGACATGACAGTCAGTGAGTAAGGCCTTATTCGACATAGTGTCTTTTTTTACCCTTGCTCTTTCTAGACTCAGTGTTTCTTTGGTATAAATATTAGGGAGGCCCTACTATTCTTGTAAAAATGGGAACACTATCGGCCTCCATAGCCCTTATTTGGACTACGATTTAAAAACTACAGTCTTTTACTATAAAAACATGCAGGTGTTTACAAGGTGAAAATTTAGCAAAAAAAAATGTTTTTTAAATTTAAAAGCCTTATTTAGATCAGATCCCTTTTGATATTAATGTCACTTGTGCTCTAAGACACTGCATCAAACTTTTCTATGTGCGTCAAACTAATTTGAACCTCATGATTCTTCCATGGTGATGTCATAGCTTTACATGAGCCTTGCTCTGTGAAGAACCATCTCAGTAAATTAGAAAAACATGGAGGAAAGTGAGTAGTCACAATCCCCACATGGAGTCCGAATCTTATCTTGTTTATGAAGGAGGTGGAAGTTTGGGGTGACATTGAATCTAGTTTTGTTTCCTGTAGGGGTTTACTACCTGAAAGCAGTTCTTGTTCAGAGCGAGAGAGAGAGAGAGAGATTGATAGTGGGATAGCGCTGCCTGCACTGACAACAAAGTGCTTGTGGGTGTCCATTTCCACACTGATTCGTGGGGAGAGGGTGGACACATCTGCTGGATACAAAGCTGTGAACGCTATCTACATCTGACTACAGAATGTAATAGATTTCAGACTTTCCACTCTTGGCAGAATGCTATTATAAACTTACTGTAGTTATCTACACTATATACTTGTATAATAAGTAAGAAATAATTAAAAGTTTTGTCCTAATTGTAGTAAAAGACATCTGTAGCGAACAGGTCTGCAGTACCATGAGTCTTGGCAGTGAGAGTGAGTCTAACTGGATGACCTCATTCGACTAGCTGCAACTCATCTCTGTGGAATGGTGCGTGCTGCTGGAACGTTCTCTCCATACGGGCAGAGACTGGGCCGCTAGATATTCTCATGCTGGTCTGGAGATCATGATCAGCACAGTACAGGTCATGGCCCTGATTTTCTCTACACTCAGAGCACGGCTATCAGATGTCCAAAGCACTAAAAGCATGGCTAACAGGACACCGTTTTTGGTAGGAAACCTATATGCAATAAAACACTGCCAAAGCAACTTGAAATGCTGTGATTTACAAAGGACAAGATGGTGTATTTGTAATTCTGTCAGGTGTGTTCGCTCTCATGGAATTTAAAGTAAACAGATATTTTAGATTTAGACGTGTAGAGTTTCAATCCAGTATATATTACCTGTCTGACTGTATCCAGTGTCCTCCATTAACATATTTATTTTTTCTTCCATTACAGAGAGAAAAGATGCTTCCTGTAACCCATGATACTAATTTTACAGCAGGATTAAGATCTCGGTACTTTACCTAGACCAAACTCAAACATACCTGACCTTGTCAAACATTCATTGCTCAAATAAGCACAGGACACAGAAGGCATGTTCAGCTAGCAATATTTGCTTGCATTTGCTGAAATAAATATGTAATCCGTTCTGCTTTTCACATCACCGCAAAGAGAGGATACATTCTTGGACATCAAACAGTATCATTTTGAGTAAAAAACCCAAAATTTAGGGTATCGAATGAATATATTTCATCCAGGTGTGTATGTGAGGGAGAGAGAAAGTGAGAGAGACTGAAAGAAAGAATCTTTTTTTTTCTCCCTGGAACACCACTGCTTGGGAAAACACTTTTTTTCTCGTGCATATAGTGGAAGAGGGGGGAATGAAAACAACATGGAATGAATGGTCTGCTTTAGAGAGCAGCGTGAAGAGACCCGAGCCAGAGGCTAGGTCTAATCCACAGAGCCTCAAGAACACACACACACACAAACTGGATGTCTGTGCAGGTTCTTGAAAGCACTTCTGTGTAATGAAGAATATGTTACCAAGCTTCATTTACTAAACATTTGAACACAGAAATGACTGCCAGTATGTACTCCACTGATTTGCTCTCAGTAAAGCCAGCAACAAAAGAGACATGTATAACTCAGAAGTTCTAGCATATTTTCCAAATAGAATACTGAAATGAATTCACTGATACGCTCTAAAACAATGACCTCGTGTGATTTTCACACTTGATTAACGTCCCAGAAGCTTTCTCTGGTTCTCATGAGAGTTTGTGCAACGAAGAATTTGAATGTAAATGCGAGCTGACATGGCTCATTGCAGCCATCAAGAGTGAAGCTCATAAAGCTGCTTTTGGATTCTGAGCAAAGCAGCACTGCTGCTCCTCTCTGCCATGACCTAAATACATGGCCGCACCTACACATGCTAGAAACAAGAGCTCCTCGAAGCGCATTTCTGCTCGACATATGCGCTGAGTGGAACCATATGAGCCTTCCACTTTCAGCAATAAGATCAAACTTAACTGGGTTCCAGCTCTTGTTCAGACACACAATGTGAAATACAACTCGTGAAATGAATTCAATCTGCAGCACTGGGACTCGGGTTTGAATCAAAGTTCTACCTTGTGCTGTCTGCAGCCAGGCATCTGCATGAATCCAAATTGGAAAAGCAGATTTTAAGAGCACATGATAGCAGAGTCTGTGTTTCACTTTTTGGAAGGATTTCATAAAACACATAAATCTTTGATCAGTTTAAAGTTTTTATGCTTTTTGGAGGGAAATAAAAGTGTGTATATGTACAAAAATGTGCAGGCTAACATACATAAATCTTGAGTCAATAAGATATTTTACATCATAATATGAATTCCTGTTTTGACATCTAGCATGTTTGAAAGAAGCCGTGCACAGCACCTATGCTTGGTGGATATTTATCATGAGGTCTCCACTTCAGTGGGGAAAGAGACCACAGACTTCTGCTCTGTTTACATACTTGTGAAGCCACTGACAGATTCCCGTCAGAAGATCTGGGAGTAAAGCAGTTATGTTGGCACGGCTACAGCTTGCCCTCAGGAATTGAGCCCTACATGCTTCCATGAAACACTGAGATGCCTCAAGATCCCCTAGAGGCTCTTAAACAGCATTGCTTCGAGGAGCAGCGCATGTTTTAAATGTACACCTGAGGGACTGCTGTAGACCTGATTTTTGTCTTCTTGCACAGATTATTCAGTAAAAAAGCAATCTCTGTAACATATTGCCTTAAATGTTATAGTGTATTTGTATTAAAATATACTATATTGAAATAGTACTGAAAAACTGAATAGTACTATTTGGACAACTGAAGCCTAATAAAAAGTAAAATGAAGAAAGACCAAAATAAACAGAAAATGAACTGGATACATACCTACATGTAAGGTAACATGCCAACATGTAAGTCAGTTAGATGTCCAGAGTGAGATGTGCTCTATGTACCCTTATGTAACATTATGATGTCCATGTCATTTTGGTTGTAAATGGCAACTTAGATTTAGATAGTTAGCCTAGTTATCTAGCAGAATCATTATCTATTTGTTTGACTTTCTGTTTCTCTAATGTTTTTAGTGGATGCATGCATATGTTATAGGTGAGGATCTTTTGACTTCATTATAAAGGTATATAATGGATTATTACTAAAGTGGTGCTATTTTCTTTCAGAACATCACAGCTTGAACTATAACATGTTAAAATCAAATTATCATAACTATCAGGACTTTTAATTATTTACCAATTCAAATCAGCAAGTAATATGTCATAATACAAGAAAAAACGACCTTTATTTCTCTATATAATCCCCTGGTACACTAATGTACTTATCACAGCGTTACACTAATGCTCAGATATAATCAATATACAGTAGACAGTTTTCTCAGCCACAATCGGACTACCTGTTTTATGTCTGGTAACGCTGGCCTCTCAGGAACTCCTTTAATGGTCCAAATATGTTGAAATGGCTGGAATGAGGTCAGGATGTAATGTAATGTACAAGTGGTATTCATGAATGATTGTGTGTACCGTTCCCACAGATAGATGCATCTCTTCAGCAATTTGGTGAAAAATTATCCATTGATTTTATAGGATCAGGCGTTTCACTCATTGAATGTTCATGAAAACGACTGCGGTTGACTCCAAGCCACCTCAGCCAAGATTGTCATTCACAGACGTGTGGCCTACTTTAAAATGTTTGCACCATTCAAGTGTTTTACTGTTTGTATTCAATGCATATATTGGATGTGTGCATATAATGAAGGGGATTTTATTGCAGTAAGTTCTTTTTTTATTGACTATTGACCATCCAATTGTATTGTTGGATCTTAATCTGCTCTGCTGTAAATTGCACGTCTTTGTCATGCGTACATAGTTTTTACAACAAAGTTGTAGCTGCCATAGTGGATTTGTGTTATTTGTAAGTATACAGTAGATATGCTCATGCGCACACAATTCTTTAAAAAAAGACATGCACATTTTTGAGTGCTTCAGGGATATGACTGCCTATTAGCCTGCATGACACTTAAGAGCATGAAAACGTTCATTGTCATTACTCAGAGGTGACATTCAATTTGTCATCGTCACATTCTCATCCATGTAGTAATACCCACAGCTGCCCCCATTCAGTTGCAGCAGATCTGTCTTCGAGAGGTTTGTTGTTTTTAGCATATGAGATCCTCCGTGTCTCTGCAAGGAGCAGTGATAAGCCATTTGGTTTAAGATGTTTGGCTTGAGTCTTACAATACTAGAACATTTGTTTTTTTTTCTTTTTTTTTTCTTTTCGAGAATGTGTGGTAAACAGCTGTATCAGGATTTTTAAGTATAAAACTTTCAAAACCTAAACAGCCTGAATATTCTTAACGAAAGTCTGCTCTGGATATTTTGCAACATAACGTAACCATCTTACAAAACGTCCCTTGTCCAAAATGACCCGACCTGGTGAACCTGGTGACTGGGTTATGCATATGTCGGACATTTACTCAGCATGTTAACCCATGAACTTTTAAAACTGTTGGATTTCTATTAGAATTCTGTGTTTCGTTAAGTTCTTCTTGGAGGAAGCAGTTTGTTTATTTGTTTTGTCTGGTTGGTTGGTTAGCTGTCATCTAATATGCCCTTTACTTACAATATAGTACTAAGCATTAATTTCACAATATTACCAGAATTTGGTTTCAATTGTAAGCTAGATTGCCTCAGACTGTAAATAACCTAATCCATCATCAACAAAAGAAGCTATAATCTGCTACATACAGTACAAAAAGAGGCTAATTTTAGCATTTAGATTAATAGATTTTACGCTTCAAGCTTGTTAAACTGATACCACTGAGCTCACTGACAACACTATCGGTTTCATAAAAGACAAAGATAGCTCACATTAGCCATCAAATGCATCCTCAGGTCAGAATTAATTATCTACTGACGAATATATAATATTCTTAGGACATAAAGGACAACTGGCCACAAATTTTGCAAAGGATTTAATTTGGTCTAACTGGATTAAAACCTTTAAAAGAGATTTTTAACAGAGAAGAAGGTCTGCAAATGCACCTATTGCTTACCTATAATATAACTCTGAAGTTTATCCCGGGTGGTTTCACCCTGTTTTACATCTGGACCATGGTGTCATGTCAGTCACATGATGTTTAAGGTGTGAAAATGTTTACAGTGCGAATAAATGATGTTTTTTTCCCCCCATCAGCTGGTCAAGTTGTTGACAGATTCTATACTAACGGAAATGCATTAGCTTTTTATTTTAATATATATATATATATTTTTTTATATATATTTTTTTTTAATCTATATATGACAGTGAGTTAAAAGACAAAATTAGATCTTTTTTTTTTATTTTCCACTGTTTATTCTCAATAGGGGTTACAGAATGTTTTTCAATGCACGTTCCAGGGGTTAATACTGCAATTGCAACTTCGCTTTATGTAACACATTTGTGATACACTGTTAATATTTTAATTTGATTTACCCATTTTTCATTTTAAAGTTTTGGAATATCTTTACATATTCAATGATTTTATTTTAATGTGCAGGCTTATTGAAATAAATGGCTCATACAAGTAAAGTAGTGATACATGAACTGTTATAAAAAAAAAATATGTTGTTTATTATGTTTAAAATTGACTGAATTATTTAACATTAGCCTAAAATGACACAACAAACTTATATAAATACAAATATTTTAATATATATATCAAACAGCAAAATATAGTCCAGAAAAGCTTCTGTACAAATTTCATATACGGATAATAAAAAATCACAGAGAGAACAAACCACATGCATGGAGTTTTTCCCAAACCCATTTTAACATTTTAGGTCAAATAATCCCAATTTGTGTTGGCCTACATGTTGACTTAGCACCGGGTTACAGAAATTACTCAAATCAAATTCCATTTAATTCAGGTTTTGTACAGTGTGCCTTGTCTAGTATAGGCTGCTCTCTCACTCAAATTATATTTTAGTGGACAATAATATTTGTCTGATATAAATGAAAAGCACTTGATATTTATAAAAAAAAATAAAAAAAAACACTTTATAAAATACATATAAAAATACACTGATTATTGATAATTATTTGACAAATTGAGCTTTAGTTGGCCAGCAGTTGAGCAACGCCTAATGGCCGTAGATTTTTTTTCCTATTTTTCCAAAATAGCTGTCATCCATCATTGTTTTGGTGGACAACCTGATTATGTTTTCCTATGGTTTGTTGTATGATTCACTGGTTGTATAAAACAGCGAATAAAGGCTCATACAGTTACCACATTTGGAACAATATTTTCAGCCCACTCATACAGTGGGTACAATATATTATCCCTATTGTTCTGGCCTTGAATGCAGGACAAATAGAAGACCCCATTTAATCAATGCAGCGTGAAAAACAGACACAGTTTAGTCACTTTCTGCATGGTATTTCCACTATAGCCAGTATTGTAATTTCCAGCCCATTATTTTGCTGACAGGCTCAATCCCACATGATGGAAACCCCTCTCAAAAGACTTTTAGTGATCTGAATGGACAGGAGTAGGGTAAGCTGGGTCAGACCCAGCTGAGCGTCTCAAGTATTTGTCCCCCAAAGGGATGCAATGTCCAACTGTCTATCCATCTCCCACCATACTCATCCATCCCTCAGCCAGTCATCCACCCTAATGCCCCCATCTATTATAACAGGTTCAAGGACATACCCCTTATAAGGTCTAATAAAGACTGAAAGGACATGTTTCAGATGACGGATGTACAGTTTAAGAAGAGAAAGACGTCATTTGACAGGATCATATACACACATGTTATGCTACACCTTCAATGTTATAACACCTTTTGTGCTCCTTGGCAGGTCCCAGGGTTCTTGTAACACATTTCAAATGGCTGTCTGTAGACACAAAAGTCAAATGTACCAGGCGTACAAAAATAGTGTTACATTTCTTATTTATGAGCCCGTTGGGAAATTATACAATACAACTATACATCTATACAAGGATATTCAGAAAAATCTCCGTTGGTGCTTATTTCAAAACAAATTCACTTGACTTGACGGAATTCCTCTATCCTATAATGACTGCAAATAGAATCAGTTCATTCACCCCCTAAATGACCCTGTCAGCATACATCAAGTAAAAGTATTTATTTGTTAAATAAAGTTTTGCTATTCTATTTCACCCCTCCTAACCACATGGGATAGCAATAATGACATGGATATCTTCTGTATCCATGTACTGTATACTGTATAGTAAACATGCATACGAAGCAGTGTCTATAGTATGGCCTTTTATACTATGACCATCCCATGATCCTCTCTTTCTATTCCTTACTTGATGGGTGTAAGCATGTACATTAAGTCCAATGCCATGTCTGGGAGATTGTTCAAGGTTGATAGTGAATTTCCAAGCATTTCATCTCCAGTAGTGTTTAGTAGTGGTGTCTAGTAGTGTCAGCTCAAGTAGGAGCCATTACAAACATCTTCGAAAGGGTCACAACCCAAACTGAATTAAACAGTCTAATTGCCTACTGAACCAACTATCCTTTACTATATATGCCTATATTTACTGAAGATGCAACCTGGATGGCATCTCACAGGACTTCATAAAATAGTACTGTTCTGAAAAGACATATTACCTCTGTCTATAACACTTATCCAGGATCTGGTGTGAGTTCTACCACTTGCTCTGGGTTCCCATATGGCCTCGTCGTATGGTCCTATTCAGGATATTAAACTGAAAGATGTCTCAATAATTGTTTAGTTTTTTTTTCTTCTAAGAATCATCTCATCAAAAAGGATAAGCTCACACTACATATATTGGTGGCCAGGCTTGCTCAGTTAACCATGTTGCCAAACCCATGTTGCCAAACCCATGTTGCCAAACCCATGTTGCCTTAGGTTTCTGCCTAAGGACATATGACCCAATATTGTAGCTATTCAACTGACCTTGTGGGATTCTGTGAAGGATCTTAAGGTTCTTCAGGGTTAATCTTGCCCCTCCCAGTGAGATAAGGGTGGTGGTCACTTTATATTCAGTGTCAAGGTGTGTTAGTTTCCAATGATAGTGTCCGATATATATTATCCTTTTAATATTTACCAACCCCTGGTGGTTAAGGGTGTGAAATAGAACTGTGGTTATATGACCATCAGATAACCACCAAGGTTCCATGTTGTTCAGAAGCATGCCAGTAATCTAATGTTCACAGAACACTAATTATATACAGTATGTAACTGTTTGTTTTAGTCAACTGTTGTTATATAATTACTAGTTAGATTTTAGAGCCAAGAAGAATCTAACTTGTAAAGTCTTTATGACAACAGTATGTATATGAAATGCTAGGCCATATAACACTTTGTGACTTTTCTGCAACGTTTCAGCATTTCTTGGAATATAGGCATTATGAGTGCCTTAAGCCTAAATGAATGACAATGATGACTATTTAAGAGTAGACTTCCAAAAAAGTAATTTCATATGGTTTTCTTTGATTATAGAAATCCTCTGTTCCACATGATGCATAAAACAATAATGTTTAGTGCTTCAGCAGTGACTAACTGATGGCAAAATAAACAGCTGATCCTTCAACTCATGATCTGTTCAACAAAAGGACTCAGCTGTGGCAAACCACATCCCAACATTAACATCTAAATTTCTATTTGGCCTCTGGAGACTGAGTCCATTTTAGAAAAAGGATGTTAAAATATATCAATCATGGCCAGCCAATAAACTAGATTTTATACCCTAGCTATCAATAAGAATTTTTGTTGTTAGGGCACTAATAGTGTCAAATGATCACATAGTGTCATGCTATTAGGCTGATAATCATTAATACATTAATACATCATACATGTATTGGATTAATATACGCCAAGATACAGTTGGCCAAGAGACAAGATCTTTTAAAGGCTATAAGGTTTAATAAGGCTATGAAGTGTTTATTAAGAAATAAATCAAGACAATCTGCTTTATGTTAGAGTCAGAATCACAAAAACTGCTATATTTAAAGCCTTCTAAAGAAACCCATAAGGTGTAAGAAAATATTAAATCTAAACTCTTAAATTCACAGGACCCAATCTGTGAGTCTAAATTTACATTAGTCAGTGTCATAACTACATATACTGTCATTCATGTTAATTTCACTGTACAGTGGTGGCCAAGTAAAAAGTGAAATTTACATTTAATTGACATTTTAAATTTGTTAAAATAATAGCAATCAAGTTAATGAGAATAATTGGTTCTTTTATGCAATGAAACTTCTATAACAATTAATAATTAGTAGGACGTTGTTTATACTTTAAAACCTGCTGGATCCAACTGTTTGTACAGTCAAAAAGACACCTGTTATCACTTGCTTAATCTAGGCCTGCTTGACTGCTTCCTGAAGATCACGTACAAAAGATGGATTCTTGCCTGCTACAGCTTTCTTCACTGTTGAAATGAAGCAGTGGAAGTGAAGATTAAATGTTTAAGAATTACAAACCTTTTTTACAAAGATATTACATTTTTACAGGCTTAAAAGTAATTGGACAAATTAACATAAATATATTTTCATTTTTACGCAATGCTGAGTTTCCTCCCTTACTAGTTCTTTACTGTAGCTGCCTTCAGTTGCTGCTGGTTTGTGTGTCTTTCTGCCTTCAGTTTTATCTTCAGTGAAAGGCGACTGGGTTGAGGTCAGGAGTCTGACTTGGCCTGATACGAATATTCCATTTCTTTACCTTATGAAGCTCTTGGGTTGTTTTCAGTGTATGCCATTATCCATCTATATTCTGAAGCACTATACACTTCAGAAT
Source organism: Clarias laeviceps (assembly GCA_030014305.1). NCBI lineage: Eukaryota > Metazoa > Chordata > Actinopteri > Siluriformes > Clariidae > Clarias > Clarias laeviceps. The sequence continues at coordinate 21,467,586 of JAQMYJ010000012.1, forward strand.
TCATCCTGCTGTCACATCATCAATAAACACTTGGCAGCCATATACACCCATGCCATAACACTGCCTCCGCCCACCATGTTTGATAGATTATGTGGTAAGCTTTGGATCATGAGCCCTTTATTTCCTTCCCTATATTCTTCTCTTTCCATCATTCTGGTACACACTTTGTTTCGTCTGTGCAAAGATTCTTGTTCCACAACTAGTTATACATTTTTTTTAGATGTTTTGTAGCAAAGTCTAAGCTGGTTGCTCAGTTCTTGAGCACTACCAGAGAATTACATCTTGAGGTAAACCATATGTATTTACAATTATGAAGCACTGTTTTGCTTGTAGATGTAGTCAAACATCTGCCTACAACATCCAGTTTTGTTGACAAGGCTCTAGAAGTGTTTTTCCTTGCAGAATGAATTTTGTGATCATCCACATTAGTTCCAGGACTCACTAGTTCATTCCTTCTTCTTTAAAATGTACCAAATTGACTTCTCCAATAAAGTTTCTGCTATCGCTTTTATTTATTTAACTTATTTATATTTAAATTTTTTTAGCCCTTACATTGCATCAGACTTTTCACAAATAGCTGACAAATGCAAGCTCAATAATAGTTTAATTATGAGATAACTTAGAAACAGGTAACAACTGGCAGTCAAAATACTTATCAGTCATTTGTCCAATTACTTTTGCACGTGTGAAGATGGGCAAACATTGTAAAACAAAAACAAGCAGACAAACAAAAACATAAATTTCTGCAATTCATAACTGGTTAATTAACTATTTTTGTTAAACCCTTAAAATAAAAAATAAAAGTCTACATTTCAGTCACATCTAGAAAGCTTCATTTCAAATTTATCACATATGCAGAGGCAAAATGACAAAAATTGTATAATTTTCCATATATTTATGGACCTGACTGTAATTACTCGATAGGCTTTAATATGAATAACTGAATAATAAGCAATAAAGAGGCTTACAAGGGCAACATATCCTTAGTATTCCTGTTCACAAATCAGCAGGGTGAAACTAATACAGTTGCCACCTCTGGCTGTTAAGGGGATTAGGGGGCATCCTAGTGCCACACCCAGCTCTGGGCAGATGGCTCTTGGTTTGGGAGGTAGTGAGAGATGTGCAACCTGCCCCCCAACTCAGGTCCTGTGGTGTGCTGGATCAAGTCACCTCTGCTCATTAGTCTTCAGCTGGTAAGCTGGAGACTAGCATGTGCAATTCCCTAAGTGAATGGTTCACATAGCTCTCTTATGAGCTAGCCCAAACATTAAAGACATGAAGTCAACACAGACCACTAATATGCCTTTGAAGTACATGTTGGCTTGTTCCATAACCTTGATCTCAAGCTCTTTTTGGGATCAACTATATTTCACCAAAATCATCATCAGAAAGATTGACAGAGGATATTTAAAAATGCAATTTCTGAACTGAAATCTGACTTCCTTGCCATATTTATTGAATATGTGTAATGTACTGCTAGGCCCACTGGATCTCTTTTATGTTTTCTTGACATGCTTGGTACATTTGGGAGCATCAGTCAGAACAGGTCAGGGTGTGGTAGGTTGTGCAAACACTTTGATCATCTCCATCTTTTTAGCTTGTTTCTTTCTTCTGGAATGCTGTATGACATTAGAAGTGGGTGAGATAGAATCCAGCGCTGCCATGCTGCCTCTCTTGGGTCCTTAAACAAACCCCATAACCCTCAAATACTCCGCTTTTAATTTGTTGTCTGAAATGAGTCACTGAATATCTTAGACAGCAAAATGTTAAATATATCAACTTCTCATTTTGAAAGTAACCAAATCTAAATGCATCTGTGTAAATGAGAGAGTTTATGTCCATTATGGCTGAAGGTTTCTATCACTGTGGAACCCAGAGGTGAGTTCAAGGAGCTGCTTGGCCCATGCAGTTGGCCTTGAAGCGCATTAGCTGGAACATCAGGACCATGTAGATACATCTGGGGCATTTCTTTCATCCTCATTTGCCCAATATATGAGGTGCAGACAGAGCCTTTATGGCATGAAGCCAAGCTGATAGCTTTGAAACATTGCTATATTTTATAATCTACAATCCCATAAGCAAAAGCAACCATGATATTAGAAATGTAGAAAAATACAATACAATACAATACCCCTCCAAAAAAAGAAAAAGAAGAAAAGCCCTGGAATAAATCCAGTTATACAGTTTTGCCACCAGAAGAGCCATAAATGTAACACTTTGGGTGCATGAAACAGTGTGCTGTGTCCCCATTTGATAACTGTTGGTGGTATTTTATGCAGAGGCTTGATCCAGTGCAGCTTTCCAGAAGAACATATTAAATTCTAGAACTGTACATTTTCAAGTAAAGGTATCCGGACAATTTTACGAGACAGGCCAAGAAAAAGCTACATAGTAAGAGAAAGGTGGTTTATTTTTTTATGTCAAAGCCAGAACCATATTTGAATGAATTATTTCAACCTTTCCACATTCGGGACTATAAAATAGAATAAGTCTGTGGTGTCTACCATATATTTTTCTCTTTAAAGATTCATAACATTTCCACCAGTATGTGACATATTTATTAGATTATATGCATACACTTGGGCTTGCAAAGATTTGTAGCTATGAGTAAACCACCACTCCACTGGTGTAAACCTTGTCATTTTCTTTTAGAAGTAAGATGTTAGACGCACCACAAGCCGTGCGTTCATGAGGAACTACTGATACTTCTGACACATTGTTTTACCTCACCAAGTGAATGAAAGACATTTGAGTAGACCTGACTGAGTCTTTCTATGCTGCTTAAATGCTAAAGCTAGGAAAGATGAAGTATTTTTCCTGCCCAGTTTCAGTGCTGCCCTGAAGAGTAGGAAACGAGGATTAACAGAGGAAATACGGCCGAGTCCGGGATAGACATGAAAGACAAGAGAAGCCACCAAGACGCAAAGACCTACCAGTATCGGTTCTACCAGTCAATATTTTCACACTGCATGGCCCACAACACAGGAGCTTTGTTGTGACAACACGAGACATTTTGTTGAGAAAACACTTGTGTGCCGTGATAAAGTAAACTACGGAAGTATTACTCTTCAAGGTTTTAAGAATTGCAGGCAATGCAGGATGATATTCATAAAAAAATATATATATAATTAACGATATGTAATCTGGATAATATTCTGGATAATATTTGGATAGGTGAACAGTGATTTACATTTACATTAATGTTCATTAATTCATTAGTTTTGTACTTGTATGGATTAAATGTATGTGTATAAATTAGCTGAGAGTGTTAAGAATAGATTTGCAAATACACCTTTTAAAATCAGATGCTGCTGCTTTGTCTAATCTGTCACTTGTCTCTTTTCACATAGCTCAAAAGATTGCTGGCGTGGCATAATCACAGTGAGCATCACCAACGAAGTCTGGCACTTCATCCATTATCTTGTACAGGGTCATCACAGGGGGGCCCAAGAGCCTATCCCAGGAAACATAGGGTACGAGGCAGGATATACCCAATGTGCCAATTTATCGAACACTGTGCGTATATATATATATATATATATATATATATATATATATATATATATAAAATGTAATTTTTGGAATTTTAGTGCATGAAATATAAAATCATGCCATGTGGACACATTATCTACATGTATAGCACAACTGCAATAGTGCCCAAAAGGGGAACTATTAAACTAAAAAGGGAACAAGGGACATCAGAACAACTCTGAGAGGATTGTGTTTGATCAGTCAGTGATCAATGGTCCCGGCTCATATCGGTATGAAAATAATGACAAAACAGGAGCATGAATAAGCCCCTGTGTTATACTGCATTGCCAGATGGAAAATCATAATTGTTTGTATATTAGTGTCTATCAACTAAGCAGATACAATAGAGATGGACAATATTAATACAAGGGTTGTCGTAACGAAGTAACAATTTTTGGCTGTGTATTACAGGATGGAATCACTTCAGCATAGTTCTGCTGTTTTCAAACATGACTATCCTGAAAATTTTTTTTTTCATTGTCCTGATGTGTTTAGAAACTTTTTACAATACTCTGATACATTAAGATAAGTCCATTGGGAGCAGCTTTCAGCGGTAACAGACTGGGCTGTCAGAGCAGAACAGTGTTAATTTGTCTCCGTCCCCCCTCTTCTCTGCAGGCCTTCTCAGCCCCTGTCTGCCTGGTATAGGGGGAGCATTGTATCTCCTCCAGTCCAGACTGCGCTCCTCCCTATCACTCCTCCACACCTTCAGCAACCCAGGCCACATGCTGCATTTGGAAAAAGAACACTGACAAAAAAAGTAAACAAAAACAACAAAAAAAAAAAAGGATCAAATAGTATGTCCACACGCTGAGCTGAGCTCCATGAAAAGGACAGATTTGCTTTGGTAGCAGAGTACAACACATCTCATATATACCTTATGAGAAGCTGTAGCGGTTGCGCAGTGGAAACACCTCTGTGTGACTGAATATTTCTTATAAAACGGACCTCTAACAGGAAACAGTATGCTAAATGAAAATTTTTATCTTCTGACAGCTGTTCAACAGTGCTGCTGAAGTACGACCCTCAAGCTTGAATTACACAGGAGTGATTTCAATATATTTCCTCATACTAGACTTAACTTTTTGACAGATAAGGTATTTTACATATGGAGTTGTAGGAATAACTGTCTGACGTTTATTTACCAAACAGTAAAGGATGCTGGAAAATGTTATTAATTTCACATGACAGGTAACTGTTTTCCCTTCAGGCCTGTGGATTTTCAGTTCAACATTCTAAGTAATGTGAAGCACCATGTCATTTTTCCAAGAGCTGCTGCTTCCCCCCCCCCCCCGCATGAACATCCATGGAGTCTTTAATCTGATCGAGACGGCATCAATCTGATCCTGACAATTCTTTACTAGCTCCGGTCAAAAGGTGCTGACTCATGAATACGTAATAATTGTGCTAATATTGTAGCTAGGCACACACATATTCATTTGCAGCCTAGGGTGACTAAGCATTTTGAATGTGAGTAGCTAATGTTGAGGTTGTTGTTATTAAACAACTGCATTAGTAAGTTTGCTTTAGTAATACTAACTCATTTGTCATTCTGTGACAACCTCTGTGCTAACAGGTTGAGTAAACAGGGAGAAAGCTTGGGCCTTTCAGGGTTTTGCTTTGGGCAGTTGGGTGTAATTGGGCTACTTCAGCCTGGACTGAAGCCACAGTATGAGCCCAGCTGTCCAGTCCACCCTGTTTGTCTTACTTCTTTTGTTTGTTTTTAGTGATTTCCAATATAAACACTGAACAACAAGATCACTCTTTTAAGATGAGAATTCGATCAATTGCATTTGTTTATTTCATCACTTTCACTGGACTGGATGGAAATCATCGCTTTCACTGGACTTTGCCTTTTCTATCACCTGCCATTGAAATGCTGCTATGTTTGGGACAATTTCTGATCAGTATTTATCCCAGATAAAAGCCTGTTTCTGGTTTTTCAATCAGTCTTGTAGCCAAGGGTCGACAATTAATTGTTTTTCAAGGAAAGGAGCTTCATCATGTTCATCTCCATTAAATCCTTTATAAGCTACAGAATTTTTTTTTTCTTCCTTGTTTGATGCCCAACCCCTTTTCTTTACAGTATGTATGATCTTAAATTGCTGTGACCCTGTGTGAATCTAAGTAATAAGTGGTTATGCATGTACTTCAGAAAAAAGAACAAAGAAAGGAACACACACATTATATATACAAGAGAAAGTAAAGGAGGTTTCCTGAAGCAAAATGGTACCTTTACCTAATTACTGATGGTTTGTTGGAGCACCGGCACAGCAGGAGTTTCCAGCCTTATTAAGAGGATTAAAGATTTATCCTGCACATTTACTCTTGTGTCCTGGCATGGGAGCAATGGAAGGACATATTCATGGCTTCTGAATACAAACAAAAGTATATGTTATTATGAAAAGCTGCATTTAACAGTTTATTCTTTCTGCTGTCTGGTCCTTAAACATACTGATTATCCACCTAAGGCAAGCATCACATAACATGAAAACATTTTTACTACTGCACAGAGGCAATGTTTGCAGAAGACAAAATTGTTAAATGTTTTCAACTGTGGATGTAATTACCCAGAAATAATAATGCTGCATTATTTCAGCCTTCATTCTCCCTAAAGCTGGATGTCATATACAAAATAGCAGGAGTCTGGAGGATTGTAATTTCTTTCTAAAGTCAGTCAGGTAGTGTAGCAGAAGTTTGGAAAGAAGTTTTTCTATCCTAAATATGAGTAAAATCCCAACTAAGCCCTAATGTATATTATATAGTATATACTAATCTTTATAATCAGAAAAGTAACACCATCATTGTGTGACTGCACAAGTGTATGACTGTAAAGTGATTGGACTGTATCTCTTTACTGAACTACAGTAAATGCAACACATTAAACATGATTTCCACGAACAACAATTTTCCATATATTCACTCTCGTGACCAAGACCAGATTAGCTCATTAGTTCGTCCTTGTATTTTTTTATGATGGTGATGTAAACCTAGGCATGTATATAGGAACACACCCAAACACAGACTTTTTGAAAACTGTTTCATTGTTAACGATTGGAACAGAAGGCAAGATGCCCATTTTATTCATACTTTGATTAGACCATATGCACTTAGGATTTTAAATTTACATTTGTTCTTTAAAGACTGAAACTAAAATTGGCAATAAGTCCATATTTCTATTACATAGTTTTTGATACAAATTGCATATGTACCGTTAAACCTTGAATTGTGAGTATGTGAGTGAATCTGCGAGTGTTTTGCAAGACGAGCAAAATGTTTTAATTAGTTTTACTTGATAAACGAGCAAAGATTTTAAATACGAGTAGTACGTATACACGTTGTCTGCCGAGTGTCACATGATCACAACTGAGCCAATGGTCCAATGGTCTCAGTGTGCATGCGTCACTCATATAGTCAACATCCGTGCACGCATGTGCTGTTTACTATAACATTGTGACCATGAATGTGCGCACGCGTAAAGCAATTATTTTATTTGTGTCCAAGTATAGTGACTGTTCTTTAGTAACTATACTGCAACAACAGTAAAGAAAAAGTGTGTGTGGTTGTGTGAGTGAAAGCCATCATACGCAGTAGCCCCCTTCCTTCTCCTCCTCGCCTCTTGTGTTTTACACCAGCCACGATTCTTTTCAAAGGTGACATGCACGTTAATTTGTTTTATTTTTACTTTATATTTGGTTATTAATTATTTTATATGGACATTTCTAGGTTGTGGAATTAATCATCTGAGATTCCATTACTTCTTATGAGTAAATTTGCTTTGATATAAGAGTGCTTTGTATTACAAGCACAAATGCAGTCTTCTGGAGGAAGTTGTTCCAAGTCCTCCAGTGTGTGAGGCTTTGTCCTGTACACCTTCTTCCAGCCCTACAGGAAAACAATCATATGGAGCGAGATCTGGACTTCTTGGACTTGCTGTTGTACAATAGGCTTCAAATCAAGTCTTTAGATCGGGCAGAATAACAGAACACAGTTGTGAAAGTAAAAACTTACTTTATTTTTTTCCATATATAATCCTCTGCTACACTAATGCGCTTATCCCAGTCTTTCACTAGGGCTTGAATACAATCAAGGTCGAAAATTTTCTCAATATGCTCAGGCTGCTTGCTTCACATCTGAAATGGTGACAACCAAGGAACTCCTTTAATGGTCCAAACCTGAAAATGTTTGAGCGAGGTCATAAACGTACGAGAGATGTGGAAATAATTCTCAACCAGGTTGTGTGTAAATTGCAAGTGGTGTGGTGGGCAGTATGAGGTTGTACATTGTTCTTCAAAAAAAGAAAGACTTTGCAGTGGGCTCACCTTGGCCAGCAGAATTAGAATTAAAGAATCAGCTAGAATTAAATCATCCTTTGTTTCATTACTCCATGCTTTAATATGTACAAACATTGGTGTTTTGTTCCTGATTCTACAAATGGTGGAAATAATCAGCCCCAGGGAAAACAACAAATCAACTGTCATGAATAACGAAAAAATCTTTTTTTTCTTGAAAGTAAGAGAAAATAGTTTTAGCCCTACAGGCATTTTTGTTCCAGTCTGTCCTGTTTAAACCACATTATTCAGCGACCTATAAATTATTTAGCAACTACGATAAATGTAACAGTAAAAGGTATGCAATTACGTGAGTGAGGACTATAAATCTGACTCAAATCCATCACTTCATTAGACATTTGTGCCAATGCAAATATCTCACCAACAGTAACCACTATGTCATAGGTTAAAAAATTAAGTAAAAGTAAGAAGTGCAACATGGAACGTATAATAAACTTGAAGAACAGCTCTTGCTACTGCATGCCATAAAACCACAGATAACTTATACATGACATGGTAAGTCCATGTAGGATGAAGAAGACCTAAATTCGGCCATTTTTAGTTTACAGCTCAATCATGTTGTTGAAAGCATTTTTACAACCCTCCGCCATAAGAATTGAGTGAGATAAAATGGAGATAAACTCCAGACAAAGACCAGATAAGAGCGAGTAAAAGAGACTATGCTTTAGGCTAATGCGTTAGCATGTCTTCAGGCACACTGGCTCACTTAACTCACACGGCTCAGCAGATATGATATCTGTTACTGTGGCCATTACTGAAAGAAAAGCTGACTCACAAAATGCCATTAAGCACTCTTTATTTACTGCAGAAGATAGACACAAGTTCTCTGGCTAGGGAAACATAGCATGGATGCCTAACATTTTAAACCTTTTAAACATTTAATTGGTTCTTCAGCATGTTTCTGTGATGTGTAACTGTGAATCTGCCATATCAGTCACGGTATTTGTTGATTTCCAATCATTTAAGCTGCGCTCTTTATGTCATATAGCAGATGAACTGTCACAAGTAGTCGATCCATCAAAAAACTTAAAGGTGACAGTAATAAATGTGCTCTGAAAATTGCACTGATAAAAGGTTTTCCCAGCAGCTGATCTTACACCTGGTGTAAATTTTCACCATTGGTGTTTTTAGTTAAAGATTTCCAGTATAGTGACAGATAGCAGAGTGGATTTTTTTTTTTATTCTGACAGAAGAGACAGAAGGAGCTTTGCTTTTTCTCTCTCTTTTTATAATCAAAAAGATGGCGTCCATCTGGTGCATATGAAATCGCTTAACAACAATCTGCCTGGTTGTTGTGCTGTAAACTAGCAATTATGCACAATTTGACTGACAGGTTTTGGCTAGAACCTGGTCCCACTTAGCCTCCTCTGACATGGGCCAACACACATTGGTCAGCAGGTCATAACCTTCGTCAACCTCGGTCCCAGAGCCTGAAACTGATCCGCGGGTCAGCAGACTCACAAATGCGCCGTTTTATTTGTTTATGGTGGTATGTTTATCAGCACAAGAGCAACAAATATGTGATGGTACATAATAACTGTTGACTATACAACTGCTGAGCCTGTTACCCAATTTGACAGATTTTTGGCTATGACCAAAAACAAACAAACAAAAAAAACTCAGCAGACGCTTAAATACTGTATCTTATTTGGCCGCTGTGTTTGTGTATGGTCTTACCATTGCCATGTTGGTTTACCATTCAGACTATTGTGGTTGGAATTGGATTACAACGAACACAGAGAGTTTGGACTCTTTTCAGTTAAGTCAAAGCACAGTGAGCAGTGAAAAGGCGAACTGAGCCTTTAAAAGCTGATCAGGTTTCCTCACGCCTACAGCTGGCCATGGCTGGGAAACGACGCCACAGGAGGCCAGCCACTGTTAAGATAAGCCCACGCAATTTAGGAATGTAGAGGCAGAGAACGGGAGATAGCAGAGGCCCTGGTGAGAGCCGTGTTGAGAGTAGAGGAAAAAGTGTTTTGCATACTGACAGAACATTTATATAGGCTGGAAAAAACACTGTAAATGACCCTTGGCTTCATTTTGCATTGCTGCAATTGTTTGAAGTGTTCTAACAGGATACACTCTCAGGGAAAAAAAGAAGTTCACTTTACTGTAGATTTCCTTGTCACCCAGGGTGGTACCCTCATTTGGGCGTCTTCTCTACCTTTAGTATGGCCTTTTTCTGAAAACGTGCATGCAGTGACCCGTTAAAGTAAGCTAATTAAAGGTACAAGAGTAAGTCATAAGCTAAATCATTTCAAAGTTCACTATATTCACATTACAGTGTAGAAGACACAGTTGTAGTGTATGATTTTTTTTTGTATGTATATTTTCAAATAAAATGATACATTATGCGTTCCAATATGATACAAATAAACATTTACATTCAGCATTCTTGCATTGGGTTTTGTGGAGAGAATGAAGGTTATGCTTCTGTGAGTTTGTGGACACACTTCAGCCTTGCTCCACTCCAGACAGCCAGGAATGTGTTTCTCTCTGCAGGGAGGAGGGTGACTCTAAACCAATAGGCTCAGAGCAAGAAGGCTCGTGTCATTTTCTCTGTGTTTCTGAGTCTGCAGAGAGAACACTACACTTGCAGAGACAGCACACTCTTAGCACGAGTTTATACCAAGAGGATTGAGTCAGATCAAGTTTGTATTAGAATTAGCTGAGGCTCGGTCATGCAGCCAGTCGCTCTTTACAGGACTATTATACATAAGGGGCAGCTTTAACACCAATGCCACCCAAGCACAACTGCGCACACTGATTAAGGACTATTGGGCTCGTGATCATTAGTGTGTCCGTGACTGCACTTTCACGTAAGTCTCTCTCTCTCTCCGTGTCATTTTTTTTTTTTTTAAACTGACAACTGTAATTGCATCTACGCAGCAATGCCAGCTAGTGTAACTTACACCGGGTCGCGCGCACGTGAGTGTGTTGTGTTCACACTTTTCACGCGCGCGCGTTTGATGAGGTTATTTACTAAGTATATAGACCGAATCGGATACTGTATCTTAGTTATCACAAGCCGTAACAATTATCTACACTTTTGCCTGTTATCAAAGTCTGCTTTGAACTGAATAATTGAGACATGCCTGCAGATTGTCTAGCCAGTCTGTTCGGTGTGTGCGTGTGTTTGTGTGTGCTGGGGGATTTCTTGCGTGTGTAGGCAAGTCATTAAAAGAGCGCGTGCTGAAAAAAAAAAGAGCTCGAGTCTGCAGTGGCCTTGTGCCTGAGGCTCAGCTGTTGCCTGTCACTTCGGTGCCAACTGCTCTTCACAGGGTGCCGTAACCATTAGCCGTTTTAAAGCTTAGCTTCAGCCTTATCAAGTCTACTCATCTTTAAAAAAAAAACGTACATGACATCCTGAGCTCACGTGTATTTATATTTCACATTACTGCATGTTACAGTCGGTAAATGGACTCCTCAGACACTATACACCAGTTGGTCATTTTTACACTTTCATAAACTGTATAAAGGTAACAAACTACTTGTTCTACATTATTCTGTAGCTTTTACACCCAAATTGTATTTGTACTACACAACTGTAGTGCAGTTTGTACACTCTGTGTAATAAAGGTACCAAACTACATTTTATAAACCATTTTGTCATTTGTACTTTCTTAAAAGTCCTGCATTTTTTTTGTAGTTCATACATAGTATTTAATACAGGTACCAAACTGTGCTTATTCTACACCCTTAATGGGTTTATCAAACTACGTGTCCTACATCTATTTGTAGTTTGTACACTCTTAAATGAAGGTAACCAACTGCACTTGTCCTACACCATTTTGTATTTGTACACTCTACTCAATAAGGTACCAAACAACTTTTGCTAAACCATTTTGTAGTTTGTACACTCATAAATGGAGTTAGTACACGGTCTTCGCCCTACACTGTTTTGTAGTTTGTATACTCTGTTTAATATAGGTGCCAAACTATGCTTATCCTACACTATTTTGTAGTTTGTGCTGTCTTCAATAAGAGTACCAAGCTGTACTTGTCCTGCACCATTTTGTTGTTTATACTCCCTTCAATGTAGTTACCAAACTGTATTTATCCTACACCATTTTGTAGCAGCATTTAAGTAGCACTCTTAAATGAAGGTACCAATCTGTACTTGTCTTATACCATTTTGTAGTTTGTACTCTCTCTCAATGGAGTTAGCAAACTGTCTACACTGTTTTGTAGTTTATACACTGTATTTAATATAGGTACCAAACTATGCTGATCCTAAAACATTTTATAGCTTGTACTCTTGTAAATGGAGCAACCAGACAGTCCTTCACCTTTTTGTAGTTTGTGCTCTCTATTTAACATGGGTATGAAAATGTAATTGTCATACTCCATTTGTAGTTTGTACACCTTATTAAATATAGCTGCTAAACTGAACATATCATTGTCTGTGTGGTGGTACAATCAGAGAAACATCTTTTTGCACTTGTATGTATCCTTTACCTAGGAAGGTGACGGTGGTGTACCTTTAACTAGCTTTTAGAGTACAAAGTACAGCTGTTAGTCCTTAAAGTCTAATTATGTACCACAGTATCATTTTAAAGTTACTTTATTTCACATTTCCAGATGAAACATACACACTAAAGCTACAAATGATATCAGTGATTGTACAACCTTAGTTTTAAAAATTCCTACAGTTTGGTATCTTATTTCTGAGAGTGTACACCCATATTGTAACATCTTGGAAGTTGATTAGACAGTAATGTTTAATGGACTGCATACTATTCTCATATGGTGCTCATTGCAGTATGATCTAAATGAGCTTAAGCCTTTTAGAAACAAATTCTCAGCCTCATATAAAAAATCTTGTATTATCAGGCTGTAGAGTTGTAATTTTCAATATGTTTTAGATATTATACTCTTTTTTTTTTTTCTTTTTTTTTACATATTAGAAATAGCTCATTTTATGTAGAGAACTTGTAGAAACACTATAGTGCCCTCTAGTGTCTAGATTGGGTATTTCATGATCGCAGAACGCAATACAATTTGGCACTGGGGAAACTTGCAAAGCTCTGTATTGCGTAAAAAGTACGAAATGGCAATAATAGCCATGTGATGCTATTAAACAAAAAGGCTCTGTCAAAAAAATGTGTCTGTTTTGGAAACTCTAACTTCTGTTCCAGCAAAACCAAATGCCAAATGCCATACTCTTTGTGATTCTAAAGCAGGCAACACTTCAAAAACACTTCCCATTACCCTTCTGGGTTAAACAAACATTAAGCATTAATCAGCTTTCCATCTTCATCTTTTATTAGATTATTTAAAATATATATTTTTATTTTTACCGAATACATTTCCCAAGCTTGATAAAGGAAAACAGGATCATCATTCTCATACCATAACCCTAAATCTGTCTCTCTCTCTACATCACTGGCTCCTTGTGTCTAGGCCAAATGGCAGGAGAGACTCTGTGAAGTCTCTGACTCCATTCGAGTGCTTTACCATTACAGCTCAAGACTAAGACCCTCACACAAGAGGACATTAATATAAGTGTATTTCACCAGCATGCTAGATTGGCGTCAGATAACAGGGACATGTCTACATTGCAGTGTAAACGGGTGGAACATGGTGTGTGTATGTATCTGCCATTGGAGTCATCAGTTAATCCCTAGTGCCAGCATGTGTACGTCCCTCTGTTGATTTAATGCCTGGGCTGGCGCAACATACACAGAGAAGTGCTTGTGTGAGCCTGAATTAATCACCGTTTGCCTACTCGTGTGCTAACTGCTCCAAACCCAGACTCTCTGGCACTCTTTCACATGGTCCATCTAGGGGAGAAAGGAGAGGAAAGGGGAGAAGAAAAGTGGGCGAATAAACTCATGGCACACTGAATAACACCGTCTTTCATAGCTGACACAAGAAGCAGTGACTAGGCTTTCCTCCTGCAGACAGGCTATGGGGCCAAGGCTCTGGAGAGCCCAGAACAGGTTTTTGGCCCTCTTCTTGCTCTAGAATATGTGACTTATTGAGCTGATGGTGGTCTATGCGTATGTGGCAGCTTAGTGCCATGTGAATTGCTCTTGGATCACATAGATGCTATCACAGTGTGGTCAGTTAGTCAACCAGGAAGAAAAATAAACTTTAGTGGAAATGAAAGACAGCAACTGTTTTCTACCTTGTCTTTTATTTTTATTTTTTTTTTCATTTTTACTAACCCTAACCCAAGAATAGAGCCTCATTAGACATAGCTTATATACCGAGAGAGCCAAAGTCTTATTGTTACAAAAGCATTTGTTATCCTATCCTTCAAAATAAAAAAAAAATAATATA